>JAZKJV010005669.1:0-530225 GCA_037367405.1 Ottelia alismoides | reverse complement strand
TTAAAGACGATATGAATAAATAGTTATGACAATGCATTTTCTGATTGCCACAATAAATTGTAACCTCCACCTCGATCTTAGTGTTGGAGTATTTGGATATGCGTCATTATATGGGAGATGGGTAAATGGATCAACTCCAGGGATCCATTTACCACATCCATGTCTTTCGTCCCACATCTAGCCAGTTGGGAGATGTGGAAACTCAGTGGGGCTATATTATAGACCCCTACACCATTGTATCCAGATGAGAGAAAAGCAATAGACTATCAGCCTGAGGCGTTCTCCCGTGGTTTGATCCCGCTCCAGCTAGGGAGTTGGGTTCTACGTAATCTCTGTTCTACATGTTTTTATTCTTTCTTTCTCCGCTTTCGCTTCCGGATGGGAATGGTAATGGATATTGGATTAGACTATGATTTTTCTAACATGGTATCAGAGTGGGTCGATTCTCGAGGTTTTATGTCCTTTATTTCTTCAAGATTCGATTGTAATGTTATATTCTTGGAAGTTTATTTTTGAAGATTCGTTGATTCAAGTTATTGATCACGTTCAAAATTTATTCTAGGTTTCTTAAACCCCTACTTTCTGCGATCATCGTCAACATCGACGTCGGAGTTGTTTCTCCAAGCAGTGGCACCAGGCCACCACCCTTATTGCTCCTCCGCTCCTATCTCCTGGCGACAGCAGTGCCTTGAAGGCAGTGCGGGGCACGCACCCCCCTTCTCCAGAACCACATACAGGGGGATAAGGCCAAAGGCAACTGTTGACACGATTTTTCGCGTTTTTTAAAAGGTGATTTATCAAGTCGTTGTTGTTCCACGAAAAACCACAATCGAACAAATAATATTACAACTACAAGCATGATGAAAATATAAGAGATATATAATGGCAAGTAGAGGTTCGTATCCCCAGGGACTAAGCAAACTCGCTCTTTTTGTTCTTCTTTAAAACTTGATTCGAATTTAAATCTTTGCGACGAAGACAAATGATGGAAAAATATGATCTACGGTGAAAATATTTCTGCCATTCTAACTAAGTACTTGTGATTATGAATGCGATTTAAGGAAGAAGTAGGGGATGAATCGTAAATGAGTATAGAAGTGATAATGTAACACTCGTAATAAATCAAGATGGAAACAATATAAACTCGCAATGCATGTGATGCGGATAAGTTCCGGCGTCGACGATAATAACGATAATATATTTTTTTTGGTGGATTTTGGTAGAAGAAGAGAATGGTTGAGAAGAGAAATTGGAGGGATTGAGAGGAAGAAACTCGCCGGGAATGCGAGAGGTTGAGGGAGAAGACCGCGGAGATCGTGTGGAGGGAGAAGAGAGAGAGAGGGAAAAGAGATAACAATCTCAATTTTAATTCATAATGGACTCTAACAAATCCTAATTGACCTCTAACTACCTTAATTAGACTCTAATTAATTAATTGACCAACAATTATAATTAAAATCTACGAAATCAACGTTGAGATCACAGGCGATCTCAATTATTCAATTAGACCATACGACCACTAAAAACGTAAATAAAATTGATAATTATTTAATTAAATAAATGTGGCCCCATAATTTGGGGTCACGCTGCATCAACTCTCCCCGCTTTAAAATTCGGCTCCTGACGAATTGCGTGAACGGCTGGCTTGGAGGATGATTCGGCGGCTTCAATTGTCTGCTGGAAGAACCTGTGGGGCGTGAACGGCGAGAATCCATGTGCAGGCGGGGGAGGCACGGCTGCCGTGGTTGAAGAACATATGCGGTGCGTACGGTGGCGGTGTCGCGTCCGTTGACTCCTTCCCATGATGCTCAAAAAATTGATGCGGCATGGAGAATATGGCCCTTGAATATCCTTAATGAAGCAATGCACAGGAGAGGAGAAGGGGAGATGTGTCTAAAAAGTAGAGCCATGGGGGTCCTTATATAGGGAAAACCAAGGTCCTAGTCCTATTTGGATAAGGAATAGCCCCTGTTTTTAAAATTTCTTCCGCCAGGGGTGTGACCGTAATTTTCGCACCCCTTGTCTTTCTTTCTCATGCTGCATCGGACTTTTTGCAAATAAAGGGTTAAGGAGGTTTCCGTCTGCAAATTGTCCCACTTACACGCCACTCCCACATGGCATGGAAAACAAGTCCCGCAATTAGGGGTTTCCCTGTTAGGGTATACCCGACTTCTTCGCATATAGGGAGAGGACTGGGGCGGCGGCTTCCTGATGGCGTGCGGAACGGGTGCGGGTCTGGCGTTCGGGCAGGGCGGCAGCCGCGCAAGGCGGCGCAATCGCAGGGAGGCTGGAATCGCGTGGGAGGCGGCAAGTGCCAAGGTAAAAAATGGGGTTGCAGGAAGTCGGTGGACCGCGGGGGCGGAGGTGAAGGCGGATGGCGAGGATAAGGCGGGTAAGGCATGGAAGGGGAGGCGGCGTGCGAAAGATAGGAGCGGTGGCGGGGGAAAGAGGTGGTGCGCGAGTGGAGGAGGGAACTGGGGTGGGCGCATGGCTGGGGTGGCTCGGTTATGGTTGGCCGAGAAAAAAGGGCAGGGGAGGGGGGGTGCGCGAGGCGGCGGCGAGGGAGAGGGGGGGGGGTGGCGGTAAGGAGAAAACCGGGAGGGGCGGAGGGGGGGGCAAAGGCTTGATGCGCGGGCTGAACAGCGGAGGGCGATGGGTCGAGCGTGGGCAGCGAGGCAGCGGGTGGTAGTGGTGGTGCTGACGGGGCTGGGACGGGGAATTGTGGTCGACGAGGAAGGTAGGGGAGTTACCTGGGGTAGTTTGGGCAACGTCGGGACGGCCGGAGGGGCCGATGGAAGCGATTCCGGCGGCGAACTAGGGTCTGGAAGATGCTGGACAGCAGCCGAATTGTCGAAATTTTCTTCTAAAATGATCTGGACAGCAACCGTTTGGTCTTCTTTCGCGATGTTTTCTTCGTCAAATCTCGCGGTAACGACTTCAAAGGGTGGCGGCTTGATTGGGCGTCGCGGTAGGCCTCAAAGTAGGCCATTAAGTTCCGAGACATGGACTAGGGGTTGTTCTGGCAAGTCACGTATCATGTCCCCCGTCTCTTTGAAGGTGGCGTCGATGGCGGAGATGGCTCGTCGTTGTTGTTCAGACGAACGATGATGTCGGTGCGAGCGCCGGGACGGATCGTTAGATCGTGAGAACGACCTAAATGCCATGCTCTGATACCAAATTGACGCGGATAAGTTCCGGCGTCGATAATAACGATTATATTTTTTTGGTGGATTTTGGTAGAAGAAGAGAATGGTTGAGAAGAGAAATTGGGAGGATGAGAGGAAGAAACTCGCCGGGAATGCGAGAGTTGAGGGAGAAGACCGCGGAGATCGCGTGAGGGAGAAGAGAGAGAGAGGAAAAGAGATAACAATCTCTATTTTAATTCATAATGGACTCTAACAAATCCTAATTGACCTCTAACTACCTTAATTAGACTCTAATTAATTAATTGACCAACATTATAATTAAAATCTACGAAATCAACGTTGAGATCACAGGCGATCTCAATTATTCAATTAGACCAATACGACCACTAAAAACGTAAATAAAATTGATAATTATTTAATTAAATAAATGTGGCCCCATAATTTGGGGTCACGCTGCATCAGCATGTATTCAGAGGGAACTTTGAGAAGAGTTTACAGAACAAGATGCTTCCAAATTTAGTTTTATATTAAACATCAATGTAAAAATTGCTTGAGATGAAATAAAAATGAGAAAGGGTGTGCTTCTCTTTCCGGATGCGAAGTGACATTGATGGCGGCGACGACGACTATCATGTGGGCTGCTGGCATGCTCCAAAGCAAGGGAGGTACGCGAGGAGGTGGTCGCGGGCTGGAGAGCGAAAGGGAGAGGTGCATGTCACTGGCCACGCAAGGTGGAAGAGGAGGAGCTGCTGGAGTGCGCTGGAGGCTACATGCCGTCGTGGAGGAGCTATAGGCCGCGAAAGAGTGCAGCGTGGAGCTGCTGGCTGTGCCTAAGGCACAAAGAGGAGCTACGGGCTGCGGAGAGTGCAATGTGAGTTGCGCGGGAAGAGGAAACCTCGACTGGAGAGGTGTTCGTCCACGTGAAGATGAGGGGATGGCTGTAGCGCTTCTTCACGTATGCATGAGGAGAGAGTATCGGGAAGAGAGAGTGAGAGTTCGTAAGGTTGGAGGAGAGACGTTGGGGTGGAGTGCGTGAGCCCTTCTTCCATTCACGTTGGTGTGCTTTTATAGTTGCCATATATGGCCCTTCTTCCTGCAAATAAAAGAGAGCATGCAAATAAAGACAAAAGAATTGATTACATGCATGGGGAATATATGCATGGGAAAGGATACCAACGTGGGGGGCTCCATGCATGGGAAGAAGAGAGAAGTTAAGAAGGTCTTCATTGTACATGGGAAATGCTTTTGGTGGAATTTGCAAGAATCAGCCTCCCATTTTCTTTTCAAGATAAATGTCAATGGAAATTGTAATGCCAAATCAATGTGTTGGTTTTTAAATGTTTTTTTCTCCATCTCTCTTGTATCAATATAATTTTAATGAAATCTAGATTTAAGTTATATTTTGATGATGAACACATATAATTATCAATCTCAGTGCTGGATGTAGTTCATATTTATATTTATATAAAATACAGATCGTTGAAATATTTTATCCAAATATATAAGCATGAATTTTCGATTTATACTTTGATTAGCCGTCCTCTAGATGTATTAAAGTGGTTTTCTCTGTTGGGTGCATGGAATAAATTAGATGTAGATTATGTGAATTTGGAGTTTATAAATCAAATATTAAGGTTGTACTCCACATAATTAAGCATGCTATAACTGTATATAATGTAATCATCCGCAACCCCGTTGATACTCCCTCCAGGCAGCGCAAGTGCCCGTATATGCTCCAGGTAGGGTTCCAGCAACATGCATAACCTCTCCCTCCTCCATCTCACACTCCCCCTTCGCGTAGTCATTCTCCAGCCCGATCTCTAGCCAAAGAATCTATTTGCGCGTGCAAGGGCAATCTTCTTGCGCGTAACCCAGCTCTTGGCATCTTTGATCCATCGTGCCCAATGGGACATAGGGAGCCCTCCACGATCGAGGCAGAGCCCTCCAGCTCCTCCACCGCCAGATGCCCCTCCAGATCCAGGCGAAGCCCTCGATCGGCTGCGCGATGCATCTTGCGCTGCTCAAGGCCGCGGCGTTGCCCTATCGCCGTGTCCATTGGCTTCTGGCGGTGCCTCCTTCCTCGCACAACGTCGTGTACAGGACTACTCCGCTCGAAGGTGCCGCCCTCAAGCTTGCGTAATGCAGCCTGCGCGGATCTCCCTCTCTTTGGTCTCCTGCATCGGCAACAATCCTCCAAGCCCCAGCAGAGGGCGACGACTTAGATGTAGAAAAAGGGTTCCCAAGTGGGAACCCTAATATAAAGCCAAAGTGAGTCGTTTCTACTTATTAAAGGAGAGGAAGCTTTTTTAGGCTCAGAAAAAAAAAAAATAAATGGGAGTCCGTTCTGCCGATCATTAAAAAAATGAAAGAAGGGGGGTTGGCGGGCTGCAAAAAAAGAAAAAAAGGGGAACGACCTGTTTGCAAAAAAAAAGATGCGCACACAAAGAAAAGCCATATGCTAAATTTATAAAAAATGTTGATGAAATGACTTATTCACAAAAAAATAGAAACAGTTATATTTAAAAAAAGTAAGAAAATAACCGAAAAAAAGAAGGAAAAAAATCATTTGAGATTTGTTTTGTTTCTCCCCATTTTATTGTCTTCTCCCAACTTGGTCGATGTTTGTCATTACGACCGGTATGGGAGAAATGGTGAGTATTGTGTAGAGTCACAGGCTACAGATTCAGATAATTCTCCAGTTCAGAAGTCATAACTCTACAATTCTTCGGATTTAAGACTCGACGTTCAGGTTCCGAGTCTTCAGTTTCAGACATGCACATGTATGCGGTCTTTTTCAGATATGCACATATTTGCCATCTTTTGTGTGGTCCCCATCTTTTATTTTTCGGACATAGTTTTCATGTGTTTGATAGGGACTCCTGAGTAGAGATCCATTCCCTACCATATGGGATAGGGTTTTCATGTGGTTCATAGGGACTCCAGAGTAGAGTACCATTCTCTGTGTCAGATGGGAGAGACCCAATTTTCTAACGAGGAGACTTCTTCAGACTCCATTCTCAAGTGATCGTGAACTCCAGTATGAGATCCTTCCGAGGTTCATATGAGAGAGAACCCACTTTGAGGTCCCTTTGAGAGAGACCTATCTTAAGAGATCTGTGTATGGATAATTAGCGATGCTCTTTTCGGCCCTTTTCAGTAATGGAGCAGTTGCCCACATGTTGTGGCGGGCCAGAGTTCTCCAGATGGAGACTCATTTTCAGTTGCAGTGACTCTGACAGGCGCAGTACAGAGCACATGCTCTCCGACGAGGAGATTCAGTTGACTCACACTTCAGCTCGTTCGTTCTCCTTACCTGCATAACATGAGAAGCAACGTCCTCGACAGCAGCCGACAGTTGTGCGCGTTGAGTTAATATTGTCTGTAGTGTTGTCTAGCGTGAGTTAGGTTTCTTTCTGTTTGTCCAAGCTGAGCATTGCATGGCTCTAGCTTGAGGGAGACTGTTGGAGTATTTGGTATGCGTCATTGGTGGTGGGTGATGGTTAAATGGATCACTCCAGGATCCATTTACCACATCCACGTCTTTAGTTCCACATCTACCAGTTGGGAGATGTGGAGACTCAGGGGCTATATATAGACCCCCACGCCCATTGTATCCAGATGAGAGAAAAGCAATAGACTATCAGCCCTTTGAGGTGTTCTCCCGTGGTTTCATCCCGCTCCTTAGGGAGTAGGGTTCCATGTAAAATCTCTTGTTCTTTAATGCCTTTTATCTTTATTTCTCTGATTCCACTTCCGCATTCCTATTTTCTAACACTTAGGAAGACTGTTTTCTAAGGTCAGGTATTTGTCATGGCCAGATATTGATCTATGTGCTGTTATAAAACATTTTCGTCAATTGTTCTGTCCTTTATTTTTTCATGAAGTTTGCGTGGTGCCTTTTTGTGTATACTGACCACAGACTAGAGAAATTCTTATTGTAATATCCCCAGGCTTCTCTGCATATTACGTGTTGAAGATGCGGAGATGTATGAAAAAAGGTCAAACTCGTAGTCAAACACAGGTGAGAAAAGAAGATAGTAGCCCCGTCTCAGGTGAACACAGTGGGCAAATAGAAAGAGAAGGAAGCGACCCATCCACAGGTGAACATGTGGAAACGGTAAGTCTGTTCATTTTCAACTGGATATGAACGTAATAATTTTATTGAACATTCATCACTTTTTAGCATGGATACTTATTCTTTAACATTTCTTCAAAGCTACTTCTACTTTTATACGATGTAAAATATGCAAAAATATTTAATGTCTGTGATTTGATTATTGCAAAATTTGTACTATATAATCTGCTTGGTGGTGATCATAATAGAACCTGAGAGCGCCGTTTTTCGTTGCCTATAACATAATCCCAGTATTCCAGAGAGCAGGCGACAGAGGCGGCAAATCACTTTGAGTTGACTTGATGCGGCAAATCACTTTGAGTTGACTTGATGTGCACCATTTGGTCATTTACACTTTTACCTAGAAGTTAACCAGACCTTTTTTATAGGGACAACGGTCACATCAGTCTCATTCAATCGCTGCCACAGACTTGAGTTCGACACTTCAAAGCCAACTTTAGAAAACGCTTGTTATGATCGTTCATGTAGAGTAGAAGAAGCCACTGAATCATTCTGGGAAGATGGCAAAATACCTGTGTCAGGTTGCACACGCCCATATAATGATATATGCGGGTGTCCGTTGAATTCGAAGAATCACCTACATCCCAGAGAAAAGTCATAAAAGATTTTCTGCTGAAGAGAAGGTATCTCTGGCCAAGCATAGTACTACCTGAATTTCCTTATAATAGTGCAAAAGAATCTGACATTTATTTATAATTTGTATGTAGGAATTAGCGGAGATTGTTCACCGAGTGCATCTACTCTGTCTACTTGGCAGGGGAAGGATTGATTGATATTGCTTGTGATGATCCGTTGATTCAGGTGTTTCTTCTGTTCCATTGATTTGATGATTGAATATAATATAGGCTGATCTTCATAAATTTTATAATAATATATTTTCTATATACAAGAAATGTGTCATTGGATTGTTTTTGACTCTTTTATCTGCCAAGAAAAGTGAAAACATATGGAAATTAGTACTTTATCTTTTCAAAGGACTTGCGTATGATATGAAATGATACAACGAAGCAGGGAAACAGTTTTGATGTTATGTATAATAACTTATTGTGCAGAAAGTCCATTCTAGCACTAGAATTAGTGATAGATTTTAGGATTTTGCTTCCTGCCCATACTACTGGATGATTTGGCCCCGATGGCTGAAATGATGGACACTTGGGAGTGGGTGGGTTGACAGTGAGTTCACAGTGATTTTTTTTTGAATCCAAAAAGAAGGGGGATACACTCAGCGGTGTTCGCCCCAATATATTAAGAAAAAAAAAGTAAACAGTAGGTTTACAGAAGTAAACAACAAAAAGAGGCCAATCAGGAAGTTAAACCAACACCCAATCATCTACCAATCTCGCACAGTGGACAAGGATGTTCTCCTTGTAGAGCGTTGTCCCGAGAAGAGAGCTGCGTTTCTGTCCAGCCATATCGCCCACAAACTCGCTATGGGCCATAAGAGCTCCCTCCTCTCCCTGTTTCTGTTAGTCACCAACTAATCACAGAAGGCTGCCAAGTCATTAGTGCAAGCCCATCCCACGACCGTTTCCTGCCAAACCCCAATGACCTTTGGGCATGCGAAGAAGAGATGCTCAATGGTCTCCCACTGTACTTTCACATAAGACGCATCTATTTGAGACACTGCCAAGCAACCTCGCGCAATGATCCCTCGTCATCAACCTCTGTCTGCGAAAGAGCCATAGGAAAAAACCCAGACGTTCGGGGAGCCTCATGCCCCAAAAGAACCGGCAATCACGTACCAAGATGTCCGACCGAGCCGACGGGGGCCTAAAGATTGCCCCATAAGCTTTTCTCGTCGAGAAAGGCCCCCCCCCGCCAGTCCCAATGATCCCTCCCGCCATTAGGCCTGCCGGCATCCCCGATGGCGTCCATAAGGCCAAGAAAATCCTTGAGCCTCTGATCAGAGAAATTTGCAAGGAATGGCGGGGACCAACAACCATCCGCCCAACAGGAGCGACGCATGCATCCTTATCAACAGCCAACACGAATAAGCGAGGGAACCGCATGCTCAAATCCCCCCTCCCCTCCTCCGTCCAATCATCCTTCCAAAATATGAAGGAACCTCCATTACCCAAAACTGGCGCAAACATCGACAGATTCCTCGAAAAAACCTCCAACAACCCACGCCAGAAGGGCGTCTGAGGTCCCACAATAACAGCTGGAGTAGGAATTGCCCCTCTAGCCTCGTGAATCTACCGCAAGATCTTGGAGTAGAAGTCTTCACCAGGGCCCCAAATCCTGTTCGCCTATTTAAGAAGGAATGCGTCATTCACGAGCTCCAAGCTCCGCACGCCCAGACCACCTTGACGCTTGCTTTGAGTAACTTCATCCCACCCCACCAAATGCATCCCTCCTGCCGCCTCCCCATTTTTGCCCTCACAAAAATCTTCGCATAAGCTTTTCGAGACGGTTGCGAATCCCCACCAGCATCCGGCGATTCGATAAGAAATAAACCGGGATAGAGGAGAGCACCGCCTTGAGGAGGACGAGGCGTCCCCCTTAGAGAGCAGAGCCGACCTCCACCCGGCCAACCTCTTCTCCACCTTCTCGACGACCACCAGCCAATCCCTGAGCCTGGCCCTTCCCACAACCAACGGCATTCCAAGGTATTCAATAGGCAAGTCGGAAGAGACCCCAAAACACGATCGCACTCCTCCGCCTCCCACTCTGAAAGCCCAAAAGGGACCACCTTGGATTTGTTAACATTCTTATATAGGCCCGACAACTCGCTGAATAAGTCAAGTGTCGCCGACATCCCCGAGACCTCCGCAAGGCCCCCCTTAATAAAAAAGATGGTGTCATCCACAAACTGAAGCAAGAGTACGCTCATCCCGCCCTTGGAGTAGCCCGCCGAGAGCCTGGATTCAACACTACGATCAGTCATGCGAGCCAAAACATCCACGACAATAACAAAAAGAAGTGGAGCAAGGGGGCATCCCTGACGGACCCCCCTTCTTGGCTGGAAGAAACCACCCTCCGGACAACCATTAATCAATATTGAGAATGAAGCCGTGGTCACACAACGACGCATCCACGAGATCCATAGCTCCGGAAATCCTCTCCTCCACAACACCGACCACAAGAATTCCCAGTCAAGGCAATCATAAGCTTTTGCGAAGTCAACTTTCCAAAGTACTCCATGCCTTCCCTCCTTCATCCAATCCGCAACCAGCTCCGAGGCGAGAGTAATGCAGTCCGCGATCTGCCTGCCATGAATAAAGGCCGTTTGTACCGGGGAAATGATCGAGTCGAGGACCCGAGCAAGCCGTAAAGCTAACACCTTAGCCACGATAAGGTACATGCCGTTGGAAATAGAGATGGGACGGAACTCCTCAATTCTCTCCGCCGAGGAGGACTTAGGAAGCATCACAATGATAGCCCTATTAATCCGATCAAAACCCGCATTGCCATCACAGAATTCGGTGATAACCTCCGGCACTTCTTCACCAACCAACTCCCAAAAATCTTGATAGAAAGTTACTGGGAAGCCATCAGGATCCGGAGACCCATCCGCGTTCAAATCCCAAACAACCGCCTTAACCTCCTCCAGCGAAACCACCCGCGTCAGGCCTTCACATAAAGCGAGCGGGAGGATGCCGCCCCACCCTCCGACCACCGCCAAACCCTCGGGATGCGCCTCACAGAGAAATCCTTGAAGTGAGTGGCGATAGCTCTCCCCATCTCCCTGTCTCCCTCAACCCGATTGTCATTAATCGTGATGGAGCGCAATACATTAGAGCGTCTCCTTCCACTGGCGACACGATGAAAGAACGCCGTATTGGCATCCCCCTCCTTTAGCCAAGTTACCCTCGATCTCTGATGCCATTCAGTTACCCGCTTCTGATCCTCAGCCGCGATCCGCTTTTGCGCAAGAGAGCGCGCAAGCAACTCCTCCGGCAGGAGCTCCCTACCATTCTCCACGACGTCGAGGCTGCTAATCACCCCCTCCGCCTCCGTCCTGGCGGCAGTCCTCGCCTCCCTAGAAGCCCTTTTGAACAAAGATAATCTCTTTCGCTAGGACGTGAGTTTTTGAGCAAACTTGGAGACGCGAATCCCTCCACCTGTAACTGAGACCAATGAGAAGTCACCATATCCTTGAAGTTATCCTCCAACAGCCAGCACCTCTCGTATCTAAAGAGCCCCTCACTGTGGGCGCATCACCAGATTCCCATATAATAGGTGAGTGATAGACATACTTCGAGGCCTAGAAGACACCGAACAAAGAGGGGAAAACTCAAGAAGTTCCCTACAAGCCAGGAACCGATCAATACGGGAGCGAGAGTTGGTATTCCTCCACGTGTAAGCGATATCCCCCGCCACCAAATCCTCGAGCGCCAAAAAGTCCACCACTTCCGCAAAGTCCAGGGATCCCGGGTCCTGACCACCCCTGGACCGGGGCCTATCCGACGTATGAAGCGTTACATTGAAATCTCCACCAGGAGCCACGGGATCCCCTCGAACAGCCGACTTGCCTCACGCAGATCGTCCCAAAAGTTCTTTTCTTTTAATGTGGCAGCAAGGGCCGTAAACACAAGAGAAAGCAATAGGAAGAGCAGAGTCCACACGTACCATCTGAACGGAGATTACATGCCTCCCCCTGAGCATCGAGTTGAAGGCGAGAGCCGCCGATCTCCACGCGATAAGCAGCCCACCCGTTGCTCCATCTGCATCTAAAGCCTCGAACTCATCCAATCCCCCCGCACCAAACGACCGCCATAGGACATCATTAGCCCCTTGCAGCTTCGTTTCTTGCAACATAACAACATCACACCCCCATTCTGTGAATCTTGATCCCATAATTCTTCTCTTGTCCGCCTCCCCCAACCCCCGAACGTTCCAGGTAAGGATCTTCATAAGGAACCATCCCGGTGTTCCCCAACCCGGACCAGTCCAGCGGCCGCCACAACAGTATCTTTAAGAGTCGCGCAAGACTGTGGCTGGGAAACCACCGTCTGAGTCCTATTCCTCCTCCTGTATCTCTTCCCTGATCTTTTCTCTGATAGGCTTCCCGCTTCGCCAGTATCATCCATCTCCAGGAGCGTCACATAAGAGTTTGAGGTAGGAAACAAGACATGAGGCGATGGAGGAAGGGCCCTCCAGCACCGCCGCCGTGGAGTTGATACAAAGCCAATCCTCAGCACCCGAGGAGTTCCACGAGAAGCCAGGTCTCCCCGCAGTGTCGACCGTAAGGCCCGAAGAGAGAGCCACACCAGCGAAATGAGCCATGAAGGCCACAACAGGGGCAGGGAGAACGACTGAAGTTTGGCCCGATCGCTCCACCGCTCCGGATCCGAACAAGAAGCAGCGGTTGGCATCCAGGACCGCCCGACCCGGCAACGGATCCGCATGCTGAACCATCAAGTCGGGATCCGAAGCCCGAGTCCGAAAAGCAAGGGGAGAAGAGATCCTAGGAGCCACCTCAGCAGACAAACCGTCCCTTGGAGATGTCATGCACAACACCCAAGGTGGGAATCCGAAAGGACGTGGGTGATCGATCCCGCGGGGCGAGGCATGCGAAACGCCCCCATGCAAGGCCACATGGCGCCCGGAAGACAAGGCGACGCCGACCACCCTCGGGACCTCCGGCACGTCGACCCCGGCCCTTCGCGAATTCGTCACCTCCAGCGGAGGTGGAGGCTCGATGAACGTCAACTCCACCCTACAACGGAATCGCCCAATCTCCAAGGCCTCGGAGAAGACCCTGCCAACCGCATCGTCGAGCAAACCTTTGTTTCACTCCCTCAGGACCCGCTCGATGTTCCAATTAGCGCCCGACTTCAGGCCATCATCGACAACCGCAAGAACCTCTCCCCATCGTCGGAGAGCCCGGGTTAGGCACTGGACCGACCTGGAGAGAAAGGGTACCCCACCCACCTCCGCCACGCAAACCTCGACGTCCGAACAGGTCCGTCCGCGAAGCGCAAAACCTCCAAATTAAATCCTTTGTCGCACCATTTCTAATAAGCCGATCCCGTTGCTCCGGCCCGTTGCTCCGGCGAAAGGCCACGAGCACAACATCGCTTGGCATCAATAGCCACAACGTCCCCTGCGAACTGAGATCCCATGAAGCCATGCAGATGGTCCCTCACCTTGTCCAACGAGATGAAGTCCCGCAAGGCGATCCCAACCACCGCCACGTTTTCAACACCCCCCACGTAGACCTTTTCTTGCGTAACAGCGACATGCTCCTGCCTCCCCTCCACGGGCTTCCGGCAAGTTGGAGGTGACCGCACTATACGAAGCTCCGACGCTTGCACGAAACGAACCACTGGTAGCACCCGCAACCACCTGTGCGAAAGGTCTCACACCCCGCCCGTTGAAGGGCCCAGCAGTCGCCATCCCGCCACTGTCCGCACCAACAGTAGTCGGAACAGAGGCACGAACACGCCCAGAACGGAACCAACAAGAGGCCTTCCGGTGTCCCAACCTTCCACACCCAAAACATCTCGGGGGAACTTCACACAACGAGGCCACATGCCCACGGCGACCACACCGGAAGCACCGCTTCTTTGGCTTCTTGTGAGATACCCCGCATCCATCCCCCATCCCCCTCTCCCACCTGCTCGGCGCCTTCCCCATGCACCACGTTACCCCCTCCGCCCCGACAACTCCCGCCTTCCCATTGCACCATCTCCTTTCCCTTCTGAACACCCCTATCGCCGCAGCAACCCCCTGCAGCTCTCTCCGATGCACGCGCACCAACACCTTTCGCATGCTCCGCCTCCCCTGAGCCCCGACCAACCCCTTCGAAGTCGCACCCGCACTCCCCCTCCAAAACTGTTGGATCCATTACGGCCCATTAACATACCAATTTGATTGAGGTGCTACTTGTGCATTACGCACAAGAGCTCCGAGAGGCGTCACACCTCATTCGGACAGTTCACAGTGAATTTTATTGGTTGATTTGGAAGACAGAGATGCTGTTAAAGGGACGACTGTATTCCTGGTTACTGAGGGGGAAGAGGTTGGTGATGGAAATATATAGAATCAGACAGGCAACTTTACAACAATGAGGACAAACTTGTGTTCATTGTTGGAATGATGAAGAGGGCGTGGATCACCTTTTTCCTTGAACTATATTTTTCAGTTTGGTTTGGCAAACACTTTATTTATTTTGGGTGGATATCTATGTTTTGATGAAATCAGAAGGTTTTTCTGGGAAGGGGGGTTACTAATGAGGATGTAATAAGTCAAAGCTATTCATTGGCAGTATGTCTCTATCTGGATACATAGGAATTCGTGGTGTTCTTCAGAGAGAGATGTTATGTTGAAAACGTAATCCATAGTGCTAAAATGTTGAACTCATCATGGGTGCATTTTATATATTGGTTGGGTGAGTCTTGATCACACCTGTAACTCATTAACTCTTATTTAATCCTTGATAACTTCCCACCTCGACTAGTCAGCTTTTGCTTTGAATAAAACTTGTGGATTCTTTTAGTAATAAAATTGTGAGATGTTAGATATTATGAATTCACTCTAAGAAAAGAACTTAATCATAGTGTTTAATCTATCTGATGAATTTGATCATTTTAAAGTTGTATAATTTAAGTCTTTCAAATTTAAAATACACCGTTTTCCTTTTTAATAGAAAGTAATTGGGCAGAATCTGAAATTTTCCTTCCAAAACATCTTCAATTCTGAACTCGCAATATGGATATGAATTATAAGCTTTCCGTTCCAAAAAATATGGTGGTTGATCGACAGTGGCAACACAACGAATATCTTGAGGAGGTTCCTGCCCTCTCACATCATACCTTTAACCTGGAAACCCACTATTTTAATAAAGGTTGATGGCTATCGTATAAGGAGTTGTCAGAGCCCTAATGGAATTGGAAAATGAGACCCTAGAAAATTATTATAAAGGCTCTATCTTACCTTTTTTGCAAGGTCCAAGTGAGGAAGTAAAAAAATTACAATTCCCCTCTGTGACTGTACTTGTCGTTTTCTCATGCAAATGGAAAAGATGAAGATATCTCTTCAAGAATGGTTCCTTGCAAGCGCAACATGATTTGGTATTTTTGGGAAAATTTACTCATATTATTGTGTTTATTTTCTCTCTCTATAACAACCACAACCAATTAATATCTGCTTTCGTATTGGCTTTAGTATTTGCTTTCATAATGGGGAATCGCTGGAGATGTTACTCATAAAATAAATGCAGATTGGTTAAAGTGGAGATGAGCCTCTATTGTCCTATGTAATAAGACAATTCCTTTGAAAATCAAAGAAAAGTATTACATAGTAGCCTTGAGAATGTTATACTCTATGGATCTGAGTGTTGGCCTGTGAACCATAGGCATACACAGAGAACGACGGTAGCAAAATTGAAAATGTTAAGGTGATGTGTAGTCATACAAGAAAAGATCGAAGATGACATGCACCTCGAAGGGGGTCATGGTTTGCTTTGATTCTAGGGATCTGGACCATCGAATGGTGGCATGTACCTTGGAGGGGGTGTATCGGCAACCTGCTCATGTGGAGGCTATCACGTCAGGTGGTGGGGATTCTATAGTGGAGATCCTATCATCAAGCATAGTTGATGACATTTCGATCGAGGATGGCCCTGAAAGAGGAGTGGATGTAGCTTTGTTGATTTTTTGTGCTAGGTTT
Source organism: Ottelia alismoides (assembly GCA_037367405.1). Taxonomy (NCBI): domain Eukaryota; kingdom Viridiplantae; phylum Streptophyta; class Magnoliopsida; order Alismatales; family Hydrocharitaceae; genus Ottelia; species Ottelia alismoides. The sequence goes on along the minus strand of JAZKJV010005669.1, from coordinate 514,328 downwards.
GATCATGGTTTTGGTAGAGGTCGGGTCTAGGAGCCCTCCGTATTCAGTGACCGTGGATGGCTAAGAGGGTGGGGTTGATGTGGGGATCCCTTGAAGGATGATTGTCAGAGAGTCAATGTCTGCTCTTGTGGTCTGTTGTTGTGGCGTAGGTGCATTGTAAGGTCAGTATATCACGTCTTTCAATTAGGTTTCAGAGCTTGAATGATGAAGGAAGTTTTTGCTGCGTTCAGTGAGGTAGTGGTGGTGGTGAGTGATGATCTGAGCCCATACTTACCTTTTGACCTTGTGGTGGAGCTGGTGGCCTCCCCTCTTGCGATTTCCCATTATCGTCGTGCGACCTTCGCCTTGCGGCTTTGTATCCTTCCAATCATCGGGGATGTGGTCATACTATCCTAAGACTGAGTTGTGCTATGATTCAAGGATTAGGCTACTGATTCGGCATGCGGGGATCTTATACATTTTTCCTTCCCTTTTATTGGAGGCACAAACCAATGACTACATGATGACTGATGATTGCGAGGACATTTCGTTACTTAATTTCAGATATAGGTTTAGATCTTATTTCGGTCCTCGTTACCTTCAACCTTAGCTCCCACGAGGGTCTGTCCATTGTGGTGGCTGGTTTGGTGCAAACTGCTGCTAAGCTTATTATGAGGCTTATCTCATACCCATCTAGTGTGCAGTTGAATTTCATAGACATGACAAACATCGATCTTTCAGAGGTTGTATTGGTAGGTCGTGTTGAGGTGGCATGAAGGTTGTGGCCCCTCAAGTTCAACAGGCTCTCCTTGATGTTGGCGAGGGCATTAGTGTCCGTTCCTCACGGGAGGTTGGCTTCTTGGCAATCTTATTTGCAGCATCATGTGATGCCGCGGGGCTTGTCGATGGTTCCATGGAGGGGTGGGTGGTGAGGATCTTCCATTGCAAGAGGGAGATGGTGGAGCAAGCAACCTAGAGCATACCTTACAAAATTTCTTCAACGGTCTATTGAGTGAGTGTGGGGGGTTCTACCTTAATCAACTCGTGCACAATCAAAGTAAAAAGGAATGGACTCAAAGCTGAACCTTGACGTAAACCAATGTCGATGTCAAAATAGTTAGTGTTCCCAGCCTGGATCCTTACACAAGATGATGCCTCGTTATACATATCCTTTATAAGGTTAATGTATAAGACACGTACTTATCTTTTTCCCAAAACTCTCCACAATATCTCTCGTATGAAGAATCCATAAACCTTCTCCAAATTAATGAAAATTTAAGCTCTCTGCTGCTTAGAAAAATTCATCCTGATGATGAGTTGCTTGATCTTTGACTGCAACACACCCTTATCCACCACATAAGTGATGTACTCACTGCATACGACCAACGATCATCACCAAAACATCGACGAACAAACACCTTCCACCGGTCATACTTACAGATGGAAAGAGAAAGAGGCGTTGGGCCCGAGGTCTAAACCTGCATTTCTTTTGCATGTAAATGCACATCAACGAATCTTGGGATTCCTTGGGGGATGGATCACTATCTTTATCGAACAACCACGAGAGTCCATGTTTAATAGAAACAACTTCATGGTCTGATTGACAAGAGTCAGAGCTATAGAATCATGGTCAGAAAGGAAGCTGAGGTCCACATGTATCGTGTGTCCTGGGCAATCTAATCCAATTAAAGGATCCACCACCGAGGTTTGCGTGTATCTGATAATCAAAGTACACATCTGTTGGGTCACCTGTTTGGAAGTCAAAAAGCCTCTTTTGGGACTTCGTCCACGTGGAAGCCAAAAGAGGGAGGTTGCCGTGGAACTGATGTGGACGACAAGGATTCTACCATTTCTAGTTGAAAAGTCATTCTACCGACCACATGCGCTACCTTAAACAGCTAACTAGCAGAGCGGACCACTACCACGTTCACAACATCAATGCTGTCTCCTGGTTGAGAAACGAGATGAGGTAATCTCAATCACACTCGCAATACTGGTCAATGCATCCTGAAAGCAATCTAGACGACGTGAAATGATCAACATCCTAGTAACATGGAAAAGCCTGCATGAACCATATGCCATCGCCCTGTTCTTGAAGTGAAGACGTCTCCAAACAATACTAGATATCACTACATCAAACTTCAAAAGAATCCTCATCTGAAAGGCAAAGATACCACACACACAAACAATCGTGGACTCCAGAGGTACAAGTACAACGTCCCTAGAAAAACTGTCCACAAAAATCTAAGACACCTCTGAACTTACTCCTTCAGATCACCACAAGCCATATAAACAATCAAAACATGAGGGTGTCAATCCATTGACACATCAACGGTCTCATATTGACGTGGACGAATCTCCTATGTAGAGTGCAACTTTCGAGGAGTCCTCATTGTAACATCTAGAGTGGTTGAATGCTGCAGCATGGTTTCCTCTACCCTTGAGGTGGGGATCACCTGAGGTCGCCACACCCTGCGAAACCTGCATTCTCTTTGCTGATGGCCCCATCCGCACACTTAAAACATCGAACGTTTTTGGATTGAATGTGTCTCAGCTCTCCATTGAGGCCTACGTCGACGCACAACTTCCCAACCGTCTCATCATCAACCAAAGCCCCCTTATCATTCTCAACACCAGCTGCAACATGAACGGAGGGCGTCACATCAACAACGTGGCAGTTAACATCACTTGTTGATGTTGGAAACCTGTGCGCAACAACCAACCCCAAATAGAGCCTCTATGCAGAGATCTAAGGAGTTCCAAGGGCCCACGCCTCCAAGCGATGGTCGCTGATAAGACCCAAAAGCTCCAGGTGGGGCCCCAAAGCTCCAGGTGGGACCAAACTGCTTCATGCGGAGACCTAGCTGCTTCAGGCAGGGCCCTAGTTTCTCAAGGTAGAGCCCCAAAGGCCCCCATTGGTTTCCTATCGGCTGTAGCACCTCATGGAGGAGGTTTTGCACCTTGAACTTGTGTTTTAGGGTTGCTCTGGAATCATGATTTCTCTCTCATGCCCTACCTATAATATTGGCTTGGGTTAGTCATAACATATCTTTCTAGCAATTTATCTGGCATCATCAAATGATACAAGTCTTGGATAAGAACCTAGAAGGCACTAGATGTTGATGATTAGACAACATGTAGGCTTTCTCGAGAACTCCCATTGCCCCTAGGGTGAGTCTCAACTTTGCATCACGGAGGCCCACGTGACCCGGGCACACCGCCCGGCTCTCTCCCGAAAGGTGGCCCTTTTCTCACCTTAGCATATTCTACCAATCCCCCTCGTCGTGCAATTGGTTATTATGGCTTAGTTGGGTTAGGAGCCAAAGTTAGTCCTTCGATAATGGCATTAAGGGGAAATGTCCCATCTTGAGGGCTTAAAAATTGGAATAATGTCCATTTGTCGCCTTTGCCCTATATTTTAGAGATATATTTATCTTTCAACGTTTTAAGTATTTTTGTTTTTTTTATGTCTCTAGTATGTAATCTTCCCACGCTTCTCCTTTCTATATAAGATAATCCTAGGACCTCATTAATAAATAATTATCATTTTCTTTCTTTTTTTCTAAAGAAGTTACCATTTTTGCTTTCCAAATAATATCAGAATGACGATCCTATATTGGAGCCCTGTGACCTAATCTCCTCCCCCACCTATCGACCACCTCTCCACTCGCTTGTGTACACCATCGTAGTCGCCTGCAACCTCATGCACCCCCACCACTGCAGCCCGATGCTCTAGCTTAACGAGGCAAGTTCCTTAGTAGTGTCCCAGGATTATATAAATAACTGAGTAGTGTTAAATATTTTTTTACTTGAGTAGTGCAGTGATATCACATGTTTGAGATGCGACATTCATATCGGTAGGGCTGCCAATTGAACTGAACATGTTCGTATTCGATTAGAGTTAATTCGATAATAGTTCGGAAAATGTTCATTCGTTTTTAAATGAACTTAATATGAACTTCAAATTTTAGTCCGATAGCTTAACAAACTGAACGTGAACATAACATATGTTCGTTCGATAAAAGTTTGAGTTCGATCTCTGTATATGTGTGTAACTTCATATTTATACACATGATAAATTTCGAGGTTAAAGAAATTGTGTTATTTATTGGGCTTTGTACCACTTTAATTTGATTAATTTCTTATTTTTCTACTTATCGAACCTTATTATTGAACTCAAGTTTCGAACTTGCTCATATAAAAAGTTTTAGTTAAGTTAAATCGTTAACGAACTATTATCAAGCCGAACTCGAACGTTCATTTTCTAAACGAACGTTCATTTTCTAAACAAACTCGAACTCGAACATATCCTATCGAATATTTATCGAACCGAACTCGAGCTCGAACTTCCTTATCAAACCGAACTCGAACGTAGGTTCGTTCGTTATAGTTCGGTTTGATTAGCAGCCTTACATCTCGCATTTTAATGGATGCCATACAAATTAAGTTTTCCTGGTATAATAACTGGCCTTTTCTCACATGAAATGGTGTAGCCGTATGGATTCATTGCCTCTAAACATGCCAAATTTGAATGATGCCTGGTTTTGGATCTAAAATGGTAGTATCCTTTTTAGTGGTTTCCTGCGAACAGTTGTATGGTCTTCCCTGCTTTTTTGAACTTCTTACTTCTTTCAATGGGGTAACATATGACTTTTGTGTGTATTTAGCGACTTTAAACAAGTTTACTTTCGTTTATCTTCAATTGGTACCTCATCGACCTTTTATATCCAGTACCAACTATGCATATTAAGTTATTTTTTGCAATGCTACACATCCACGGGAACAACTTCTTATCGTCTAAAGATGTTCTCTGTGCATGTCTATAGTCAATGGTGCAGCTTTCAGTGCCACAAAGCTGTGGAGCTCATTGCAGCTGTGTAGTAATTACATTTTCCCTTCTAAGGTGTTTTCTCAGAGATTACAAAGCTCCTCTCCACTTCAATCACTTTTTGCATTAATTGTGCAAGCATCAGCTCTTTAGTACCTTCACCCTGTTGAACGACTGAAAAGTTTTTCATTAATGTCCATGCAATGCAATGTGTTGCAAGCTTTTTTTATTCTTAAAGTTACTTGTCACTGAACTTGCACAATAACAATGTCATTATGCATACGACTTGCATTAATGCATCCATCCTTGTGCTTCATTAGTTTTTCCGTAACCAAGAAAAAATGCAAGCTTTCAAGTTCGTTCGTTGGTGAGGGCTGGTATATATCAAAACTATTTGTCAATCTGAATTCTGATTGGAGTCCTTGTACAAGTTGTTGCTTAGCTATATGTATCTTTCTTTGATTGATAAATAAAATACACACCTCTCTCTTAATAATTTTACTACGTTACATTTCTTGGTATATAATATCATAAGAATTCTTCCCATCTTTAAATCTGTACGAAGGTTTTCTGTTTGATTACGAAAACCTTCATTAAGCATATTAAGAGAAGTACTGCCTCAATTGTATATTTTCCGGAACTAAACACCTCAGGAGGTCATCAGTTGCAGACTTTATCAAGTAACTAGGCTCTTCAAATTCTGAAAAATATTTTTTTTATACATAAATTCAACTTTCTGCAGGCCAGGATTATATTTGAGAAAAATTCTGGAGGTTATGCGCTACAATTTAAACACAATCAGACTTTATTGCAATGCTTGTTTGGCTTGAAATCACTAATATAATCCATCTGCAATGACAGGCTTCGTTACTCTCGCTACTCCCCCCTCGATTATTAAAGATCACAGAATCTGTAAAATTGACCACAAATGACTTGATTCCCCTTGTCAAATGGGTATGGAAAACAATCTTGTATTTTGCTTTTTCCCTGACTTTTTGGATGATTTCGAATTATCTTTCCACTAACATTTTACTTGCAGTTCCAAAACAATTTTCTTGTCCAGGGTCCGAGAATGAAAGAAGGACTTTTTGGAAAAAACCTTGCATTTGCTCTTGGATCTCATGAAGGAACTGTAGAAGAGGTTTATCTCGTCATTCTTTAGAAGTTAGTGATTATGCAGACCGATTTTGTCTCATGCTTGTTCTTGTGGGAGAATTTCTATGATGATTTGCAAATGCCACTTCAGGCCATTGCTTTGGCGATGCAAACAAAACGATAATAATATTAAAATATTGACTCTATATAAGCTCTTCTCTAATATAATTGGCCAATGCCTTTTCCTCTTGGTGCTTCCTGTTGCATGGAATGATCATAGGCCAGGGGCAACACAAGTTTTCAATCTACATGACACCTTCGAGTTTTTTTTCCCTCCTTAAGATGTGTTTTCCCTACTTTCTCCTATTATGGACAGACTTAACATCCCCACCATATTCACCGTAGGTCCTTGACAGGAAAGCAAACTTTATTCACAATATGATTGTGTCAGGTAAAACTTAGTCAGCAGAAGTTTGCTACATGCTATCCTTTCTAATTTTTGGCTAGTGGTGATTGGAAGGTAATAAGCGTGCTTCCTATTTTTCGGTAGCCCACTGGACCTATGTGTCATGCAGCCCAGATTTGTGAGAAGCAATTTGGGGATGAGGAGCAATGGGAATGGGAAGTGTTGAGATTAGGGTGGAGCATGGGCCTCAACCCGGCCCAACCCGGAAAAACCCAGCTCGGACCCATCAATTTTCATTGGGCTTTGGTCCGGGTCGAGGCCCGGATTTTTCAGGAATTCTAGGACCCGAGCCCGGCCCAAGGCTCGTAGGACTGGGTTCGAGTTCGGGCCGGGCTCGGCCTGCCCCCAATTAACGATTGTAAGAGGTCTGGACGTTGAGGAATTTGGAGGGGCCCCGTGATTCACATATTAAAATAGAATCTCAAGTTAAAGCTTAATTCAAAATAATTATTTTTAAAATCGTATAATTCCAACAGTATCCAACGTCCAGCCTTCACTCGTGGGATTAAGATTTATTATGTTGTAGAATTCCTATTCAGGGCTTCGTCTGAAGTGATTGCAATCTCTGCTACTGAATGTGGAAGTCTTTCTAGTGGAGATGTATACGCCACCTGTGCTGCTTTTGATGACCAAAATTAGGAGATGTTGAACTGCTATATGTGTTTTTATCCATTCTAAGTTTTCATCGGATATTGTGTTGTTGTTGGTCTTTCTGGATGATATTACTATTGCGGGCTTTTATGGGTTAATCTTAGAATTTTTATCCTTTATACTTCAATTTTGAACGAGGCTTGCAGTAAGCTAGAAATTTGGAATAAACAATAGGTCCATTTACTATAGCTGATTCGTTCTGTATGCATATGATCCATAGCAAGAACCTGCCAAACTGGTTTGGATCTCTATGAGCTAACGTTGGATTTTTAAACATAGGGAAGCTGGGTCGAGTAGCGCTAACCCGGGTTCTTACGGGTTTGGTCTGGGCCCGGCCCGAGCTTGATATTTTGACAATATTGGGGCCCGAGCCCGACCCATATGTACAACGGGTCCGGGTCGGGCTCGGGCTATTGCGGGTCGGGTCAGGGTCAGTCGGGCCTAACGCTCCACCCTAGTTGAGATATAATGTACGATTTGCATGTGTTGATATATATACATATATATCCCATTACCATTTACTTTGCATTTTCTTATTTCTTTTGTCTACGTTATGTAATTTTTTTCTTAGAGCTTTTCTCCTATATAAAAGAGCTCTAGGGCTATTATGGAATACAACTTTTCAATTCATGCCTTTCCACATGGTATCAGAGCGACGATCCTAGATCAGAGCCTTTGCCCTAGAAAACCCTACCCCACCTAAATCCCTTGCATGCCCCATGTGCCCGGCCGTTGCTGCCGGCCGAGCAACAACGACATCAGCCACAACCGCCGCCGCCCGCACAACAACAGCAACAGCTACAACCGCCACCATCGCCCGTGCAACAACGACAACAGGTACTGCCGCTGCCGCCGCCGAACTGCAGGTTACAGTGGCTAAGGTTGCCGCCCCCGCGTGCTAGGGCTGCCACCCCCGTGTAGGGTTGCTGCTTTCGCGCTCTAGGGCTGCCTCCCTTGCATCTTTGGATCGCGACTAGGTCTGATTTTGGTTCCTAGAGCGTGTTTTGATCATCTAAAACCACCTTAGTTACCTAAAGAAGCCTTTAGCGGATGAAGAGGTTATTGTATGAGTCTACACCTACAACCATCTTCTTATATATCTGTGTAGACATTGTTATTCTGGTTTGCAACCCCAGTCTTGAAGATTGTTGTGATCATGTCTGACAACAAAGCAGATGTTTCATCCTTGGTGCCTTCAAAGATCCAACACCCATCATCAAGATGGGTGGAACTAACTATGAACTATGGGCCATGCAGTTCATGAGCCTAATGCAGTGTAATGGCAAGAAGCACATCCTCACAAAGGGGGAGCCAAGTTACAAGATTGGGGTTAATGCCTCATAGGAGGCAGACGACACATATGCACGTGTGTGGCTATCTGGGACTGTGCCAATGGAGATAGCCAACGATATACTGAGTCAGCCTACGACAAAGGCGATGTGGGACATTCTCGTCGTTACGTACTCTCCAGCGAAGAATGAGTCGAAGATTTTGCAACTTCAGCACGGCATCTTCACGTCGAAGCAGAATGATCGTCCTCTCCATCCCTCTACACTTCTCTAAGGGGTATCTTTGAGAAGCTACATGGCTACATTCCCTTGATTGCCACACCAGTGCAGCTCAGGGCATACAGAGATTCAGTGATGACCTGAGTCTTTCTAGCAGTTCTTGATCTTGAGTATGATGCTCCCCGAGCCCATATTCTTACTGATACCACCATACCTCCAATGGAGGAGGCATATCGCAGGTTGAGCTGGCTCTTTATATCTTCTAGAGGTACTCAACAGTCTCAGACCTCTTCAACCATGGCTGCATCTCGTGGTAGGGGGAGCCCTAGATAGTATCGTGGTCGAGGTACCTGTGGCAGGGGAGGGGGTAGTTGACCCCGTCAGCCATGCACTTACTGCCATAGGTCTGGTCACTCTAAGGAAACATGCTATTCTAAGCATAGTTTTCCCGCTACAGTACGTGTTGCAGAGCAGACCCAACTGGTTGGTAGTTCTTCATCTACATCTGATCAGAGATTTGATGAACTTGTAACACGGCTCAGAGAGTTTATGCCTGCTCCTGGGCCAACTAGTTCTCCTTTAGGATCCTCATAAGTAGCTGCCTCAGCATCATCGTCCACATCAGGTATAGCTTATGCCCTTACTAGCTGTTACAAGGAAGATTTGTCAGAATGGATCATGCATTCAGGAGCATCTCATCATCTTTGTGGTGACAGAGGACAGTTTAGTACTTACAGTTTGACTCAGTCAGGGAGATTAGTGGTAATAGCAGATGGGGCACACTCACCCATCACTGATCAGGGGGAGATGCAGTTAATCCCTGCAATGCGACTTCAGAATGTCCTTTATGCTCCTGAATTTTCTATGAATTGTCTATTAATCAAATCATCAAGGGTTTACATTGTCGTGCCATATTTGATCCATCTGCTCTTGCGTTTCAGGATATTCTTATGGGCATGGTGATTGGATCTGACCGTGAGCAAGTAGGTCTCTACAGGCTGGTACAATCCCCATATGCTGGTGCTTCTTCTTTTCGCACTGGATCTGTTTCTCTGTATGTTTAGCATCTTCGGTTTGATCATCTTCCTCTGCAGAAGCTGTGCCACATTCTTCCTCAGAATTCTCCTCGCTCCACTTTTCAATGCGAGGCTTGCCAGCTTGGGAAGCATCATTGTTCTACATTCCAAAGTTGTCAGGGTCGAAGTAGTCATAGTTTATTTGAGTTAATTCATTTTTACATTAGGGGTCCAAGCCGTGTCCCAGATCATCAGGGACATAGGTTTTATCTTGTTGTTGTTAATGAGTTTTCAAGATTGTAATGGGTCTTCCTTCTTAAAAACAAGTTTGAGGCAGGTCATGTTATTCAGTTTTTTATTAGTGAGATAAGGAATGTCTTTACTGCAAATGTCAAGTATATTCGTTCTGATAATGCCTTAGAATTTTGTAGTACTCAACTCTCTCAGTTCCTTAGATCTTGTGGTATTGTGCATCAGACTTCTTGTGCCTATACGTCCCAACAGAATGGGGTGGCTGAACGGAAACATCTCCACCTTTTGGATGTTACCAGGACTCTCTTGATCCAGAGCCACGTCCCTCATTCGTACTGAGGGGATGCGGTTCTTACTGCTTGTTACTTGGTGAATAGCTTGCCCTCATCGACCTAGGGGAGAAGATCTCGTTCTTGATTGCATTTCCTGAGATAGATTTTTTCTCTCTGACGCCTCTTATTTTTGAGTCAGTTGCGTTCGTCCATCAGATGTCTCCAGGTTATGACAAGCTCTCTCCTAGAGCTGTCAAGTGCATTTTTGTTGGGTATTTAAGGACCTAAAAGGGGTACCGCTGCTTTGATCCTGTTCGGCGAAGGTATTATGTTAGTGCAGATGTCACCTTCTTTGAGTATATTATGTATTTCTCTCCTACATGTGACAAGCTCATTTGTTCGGAGAATGGAGAAGAGGTATACATGTCTCTACCTCCGATGTTGTCTACTCCATCACCTCCGTCTTCGGAGTCCACTCCACCATCATCACCACCTCCTCCACCATCGCATTACCTGCCATACCTACTTTCTTTCCGCAGGTTTACCAGCACCGACCCCGTGCTCATGGGCCTCGTCCATCATCTAGCATGCCCCAGGTATGTTCTGAGCATTTGAGTTTTACTAATGTCACTAGTGATTTGCGTTTGGAGCTTGATATGCATGATGCCCTCGATGTTCCAGTCTTTGCTATTGACAATGCCGCGGACCTTGATGTGCATATTGTCTTACGGAAGAAGAGGCGTACATGTACTATGTATCCTCTTGCTTCCCATGTTTCTCCGACACGACTCTCGGAGGATTTCCAGCGATTTGTTGTGGGTTTGTCGACGATGGAGATACCATGATCCTATCAGGAGGCTTTGCAGAGTAGTCAGTGGCGTCTGGCTATGGAAGAGGAGATGGGAGCATTACAATCTCATGGTACTTGGAGTGTTGTACATGCTTCTCCCGGTGCGTTTGTTGTTGGCAGTAAATGAGTGTTTACAGTGAAACACTGAGTTGATGGTACTGTGCAGATTAGTTGCTCATGGGTTCACTCAAACCTATGGGGTGGATTATCAGGATACTTTTTCTCCTGTTGCTCGTCATTCTACGCTGCGGGTTCTTATTGCTGTTGCTATGGTACACGACTCGCCATTATTTCTATTGGATGTCAAAAATGCATTCTTGTATGGAGATTTAAATGAGGTAGTCTACATGCAACAATCACCCAGGTTAGCTACTAAGGGGGAGTCTCGTATGGTGTATAGACTTCACAAGGCCATCTATGACCTTAAGTAGAGTTCGAGGGCTTTGTTTCAAAAGCTCTCCGATGATTGAATAACATGAGTTTGTCAGATCTACTGCAGATCATTCTCTTTTTGTTAAGAGAACCTGGAGAGGTACCGTTGCTATTCTAGTCTATGTTGATGACATTATTGTTACATGCAGTGATGAACATGACATTCATACAACTAAGGATTTTCTTGGATAACAGTTTCTGACCAAGGATTTTGGCAAGCTGCGCTACTTTCTTAGCCTAGAATTTGCAAGAAATCATCATGGTATGGTAATGACGCAAAGGAAGTATGTCACCGACCTATCTGAGACGAGCATGATTGGATGTTGATCTGCTACTACTCCAATGGACCCCAATACTATGCTCTATGATGATGACTCGGAGGAGGTGGGTAAGAGAAGATACAAAGAGCTAGTAAGCATGGTTTCAGATTTCGTGAAATTTCGTCGAAATTTCAGAGAATTTCGGTTTCAACAAGGAACCGAAATCTCGAGCGAAATGGCGATATGAGGGCAATTTTCGGTCATTGCTTCCCAAATGGTGGTCGATATGGGTGAAATGTCGTCGAAATTTCGTCGAAATTTCGACGAAATTTCGTATCGACAGGGTATCTATACGATATCCGAAACCGATATTTAAACCCTTGCTAGTAAGGAAGGTGTTGTATGTTACTATCACCACACATGATTTTTCATTTGCTGTTTCGACGAAATTTCGACGAAATTTCGTATCGACAGGGTATCTATACGATATCCGAAACCGATATTTAAACCCTTGCTAGTAAGGAAGGTGTTGTATGTTACTATCACCACACATGATTTTTCATTTGCTGTTAGCAGAGTCAGCCAGTTTATGGAGCATCCCAGACAGTTTCATATGGATGCAGTGAACATGATCTTGAGGTATCTGAAATTTTCTCCAGGTGCATGACTTTTGTTTAGAAGAGACACTTATCTCACAATTACTGGATGTGCAGATGCTGACTATGCTAGGTGTCCCAAGGACAGGAAGTCCACCTCAAGTTTCACTGTGTTTGTAGGTAGCTCTCTTGTTTCATGAAAGAATAAGAAACAGATAGCCGTGGCTAGATCTAGTCTTGAATCAGAGTATAGGGCCATGGCCCAAGGTAGCACTGAAATGTTGCGGGTTAAGTCTTGTTCTGACTGACCTAAACATTGAGGTGCCTCTTCCTATGCATCTCAAATGTGGCAACCAAGCTGCTTTGTTCATAGCTAATAATACAACCTTCCATGAAAGAACAAAGCACATTGTAATAGATTGCCATTATACTCGTGATCTAATCCAGAAGGGACTTATTTCCACCTCTCATGTGGCTTCAGGCGACCAGATTGCATATATGTTTACCAAAGATCTTGCGAGGGATCCTTTTCACCGTTGTTGTTCCAAGCTAAGCATAATAGATATATATGCTCCAGCTGGAGGGGGAGAGTTGAGATATTTATATATCATTACCATTTACTTTGCATTTTCTTATATCTTTTGTCTCCGTTATGTAATTTTCTCTTAGAGCTTTTCTCCTATATAAGAGAGCTCTAGGGCTACTATGGAATACAACTTTTCAATTCACACCTTTCCAAAGCATGTAATTTTGAGAACATAGGAAAATGATCGGGTAGAAGAGGAACGAGTAACTAAAGGAGAGATGACATAAAAATTGGATAGTCATAAATGATGTACTTGCATTGTATTTCCCATGACCATTTCTGTATTTCTCGTTATGATTGCCCACAACAAAGAAAAAACAATCAAATCGCTCGACATAATGATTTACGTGGAAAGCTCTTCTCAATGGACGGGAAAACGTACATGAGGGCAGAACCTAGCATTCACTGACAACTACTTATCATCACTTTCTCGATGAAATAAAAAAGGGATGATGCATTACATTTATAATTACACAAGGTGAAATGGATCCTTACCTGATTACAACATCTTAACACTCCCCTCGCTAGGTTGCAGGTGCATGCATTAAGTTGGATTACTTTATTGATAATATAAGTGATATTGGGCCTCGTCAAAGGGAGATAGATTAAATTCATGACAAGTTTTTGGCATCGTCCCTTAAAATCTTCTTAAGTCATTTTTCATTTATGATGTTATGACTTCCCTCAGTGGGCAGAGAGACATATTTACGTCTCAACTTTCCAGTTTTCTTTTTTTGAAAAGAACTTTTCAATTTTCTCTAGCAGATCAGAGTATATATCCTTCGATAAATAATCATGATTTCACTCGGCCTTGCAATTTCAATGTCTAGAAAGTATTTTGGATTCCAAGGATCTTTTATGTTAAAACCAAGGCCCTAAATGTCGGTTTCGGTCATCATTTTGGTGACCGACCGAAATGTAATTTCGGTGGAATTTCGGTCGAAATTCGATCGAAGTTTCGGTCATTTCGGTCATTTTTTGTACTAGGGCCCTCGTATTTCGGTCATTTCGACCATTTCAGTCGAATTTCGATTTCGATAGGATATCAATATTTGACAGAAATTCGACCGATTTTTTTTGAAATTTGAGGCCATGTGTTAAACTATGCAACAACTGCAAGTTATCATTTTGTTCATGTGATCTTCTTTTCATCATTCCATATGGTGGTCATGCTTTTTACATAGAGAAGAAGATGAGCCACTCCATTTCTGTTGCTCTTGACAAATGAGGTATGATCCCCATTTTCTTGATGATAATTCTGTGAAATCACTACCACTTTTCGCCTCTTGAACCGTATCCTAGGTTTATACATCAACCCATATATTGCGGTTTTTAAGTTGCAAGATTTTCTTGTCATCTCATAGTCAGTATTCAAGAGTGTCATGGTAGTTGGCGTTGATGCAGTTGGCGCAAGTTCGAATCCTACCTTTGTTGGTGGTTGTTTTTTCATTAGGATGTGACTCACCTCGAAATCACACCCCTTTCTCTTTCAAAAATAAAATAAAATAAATTGCACATGCAGCAACATATGCTATTCTTGTAGGCGAGTCCAACCACATTTGCCATGCAATGCATTATGCGGTCTAATATGCATATTCGATCATGTTTTCCTCGATAACGGTCTGGGGAGAACCATAGGTCTCAATGGGAATGGAAGAAACCCATCAATTGGGTTTTAATAGCAAGGGGCTGCAATTTCATTCCAAAAAAGGCAGCCTTAAGATTTATAAAAAAGAAAAGTAGAAATATTGGGGAGAGATATGGACCGTAATAGAAAAAGGGGAAAGGACTTTGGGTCGTAAGAGGAGTTTGAGCCTAATGGGCTGCTACTAAATTAAAAAAAGAAAAGGGAGTTGCAATTCTTTTGGGCCCTGTTGGGTCGGAAAAATAAAGGAAGTACGACTGGTATAAAAAGCCGGATTAAAGGACATCTACAAAAAAAACGATGATTTGTGCAAAGAAAGAGAAGGGAAAGCACAAAAAAGGGAAAAAAGAAGAAAAAGACGACGTTTTTTTTGTTTATCCCCCCATTTATGCTCCCAATTTCCGATCAATATGGGAGAAAACGATGAGTGAGAGTACATGAGTTGCTTATTCATGTTTTAAAAAATTCTACTCAGAGGACAACTCAATGTAGGCAATGAAGACTCCAATGATTGTGAACTCCAGTACGCTTTCGAGATTCCTAGGTGAGAGAACTCACTTTTGTCTCAAGAGAATGATCTGTATTAAGAGATCTAATTATTCCACAACATGAAGAAACATGTATTCGACGACAGACCCCGCATAGGTTATGTCATCGCACTCCTTTGTGTTTCAACAAAGAGAGAATCATTACAGAGGTTAGACCTCCATTTCATCCTCACCAACATGACATGCGATGCATTGTCCTCATCATCAACTAACAGAGTATGCATCGAGTCTTCGTGATTGGTAGTATCATGTATTCATCAAGTGAGTTTGTGTCTTCTTATTATTTGTCTAAGTGGAGCATTGCATGCTCCAACTTGACGGGGAGTGTTGGATAATGACATAGATGGGTAATTGGACATTTCCAAAATCTAGTTACGACATCATGAGATTAGTCCCACATCATCAGTTAGTGCGACTCTGCAGAGTTAGTGGGGGGGGGGGCTATATGAAAAACCTCACATCAAAATTGTCCAAGGAATTTATGTATTTGGATGTAACACCAAGATTTCCTGTAGAAAATGTAATTGTTGTGTTATTTCATGGATTCTTGTATAGGATTGAACCCTAGAGAGCAAAAAGGAGAATTATATAAAAGTATCCGAAGGGTTACATAGCTCAAATAAATTGAAATAATTAGAAGAAACAATAACTCTAACACTCCTCAAGTTGGGGCATATCTATCGATCATGCCTAACTTGGAAATCATCCACGAGAGATGTTTCTTTGGTGGCGCCTTCATTAATATGTCTGCAAGCTGAAGCTTGTTGGGAAAAAGAACTAATTCTATATTCCACAGAACCCTAGAGCTTTCTTATATAGAGGAGAGCCCAATGGTAAATTACATATGATAGAAGAAATAAAAAGAAACTGCAGAAACAATATATAAACATAATAATATCTCTACACCCCCTCAAGATGGAGCATAGACGTCAATCATGCTCAGCTTGGACGTATACTTCTGAAAGAGTCCTCTGAGTAAGGCCTTGGTGAAAATGTCTGCGCTTTGTTCCCTTGAGCTTATATGGGAAGTACAAATAAAGCCTTTTTGAATCATGTCCTTTGTATAGTGGCAATCCACTTCAATATGTTTAGTTCTCTCACGAAAAACATGATTATTTACAATGAATGATGCTGTCTGATTATCACATTGCAATTGCATAGGAAGTGTAACATCAATATATAAGTCAACTAAAATAGCTCGGAGCCACATCATCTCTGTGCTCCCTTGTGCCATTGCTTTATATTCTGATTCAATGCTAGACCTGGCAACTGTAACACCCCCAACTCCCGTTGTACGGTAATACCATGCGATAGCGGTATCACACGACCGTGTGGTTCGGTGGCCACACTATGAAGTTCTGGAGGACTTCACCTTAGCTTACGGACGACTAAGGATGGGGTTTACCGCATGACTGCGGGTTCCCCTTGGCACAACACAAGTATTCGGCGACACTTGATGAGCTTGAGCTGCAACATCCTACGTAGGAGCGTGGGGCCCACTGATGACGTGGATGATGACATGGCGTACTGATGAGACAGACGACATGGCATGCTGACGGAGCGGGTGACATGACGTCGGTTGCAAAAGACGAAGGGATGCGAGATGAAGAGGCATGTGCATGAAGAGTCACCTCGGAAGACGAAGGGTTTCCGTAGAAGACGAAGAGTCATGGCTATTCGTTGTACATGCAATAATGGTGTCCCTTCGCATACCCCCGGCTTGTCTTATATAAGGAGGGGTAGAGCTCATTTGTAGATATCACACTCAGAGTGAGTCTCTTGCAATACAAAGAGGGTTTAGTGCCAATAGCTCTTGTGTCCTTGTGCTTGTGTGCTTGTGTACGAGCATTTTAGCGGCGTGTTTGATCGATGTGCTGGTGTACATCCTACACGTCAAGGGAAGGCTGGTTAGCTTGCGGGAAGCTAACGCCGCACAAGTTAGTCTCAAAAATTAGAGTTTGAGATTTACCCCTGTGACAACTGGTATCAGAGCGAGAAATGGCGCCCAACACCGGAGATCGCCTTGTTTCCTTGGAGGGAATCGTGATGGAGATCCAGTCTCAGCTGGGTACTCATGCCCAACGCTTGGCTCGTCTGGAGGATGATGCAGGCATGGTGTCGGATGTCGTTGGCGATAGCCAATACGCTCGATCGACGTAATGAAGGCACTCAGAGAGAAGCTAGAGGAGCTCGAGTCCCTGGTGCAAGATCTGCATGGGGAACTCTCCATCGTCAAGAGGGCGATCGCGAACGGGGGCTGATCCAGCGAGTCTCGAAGGGCAAAGGTCCCGGAGCCCAAGTCCTTTTCTGGTACGCGGAGTGCCAAAGACTTGGAGAATTTCTTGTGGGACATGGAGGTATACTTCAAAGCTGTCAAGACTCCTGAGGCGGAGAAGGTATCCTTGGCGGCGATGTGCTTATCTGACCACGCAAAGCTATGGTGGAGGAGTCGTGCATCCGAAGGACGACCAGACATCTCGTCTTGGGATGAGTTGGTGAAGGAACTGAAGGAGCAGTTCCTACCTACCAACACTGCTTGGGTAGCGAGGGAGGCGCTCTGAAGGCTGAAGCAGACGGGAACCGTACGGAGTACGTGAAGCAGTTCTCGTCACTACTGCTGGATATCAAATGTATATCTGAAGAAGGCAAACTCTTTAATTTTATGGTGGGTCTTCAAAACTGGGCTCAGGCGGAGCTCAAGAGGCAAGGGATGAAGGACCTCCAGACGGCCATCGCTGCGGCGGATGCGTTGGTCGACTACAAAGTCCAACCCACTGCAGAGAAGAAGGAGACCGAAAAGACCAATAGCAAACCCAAGGAGAAAAGTAAGGGAAAGTTCAAGAAGTTCGGTAAGACCGACACTTCAAGGGAGGGTGCGAAATCCTCCAAGAAGGCCGAGCAACCCAAGGGGAAGGACTGCTTTATCTGTGACAGGCCACATCGGGCGCGGGAGTGTCCGAAACGAGAGAAGCTGAACTCCATGACCATGGAGGAGAACTCAGACGAAGAGGCGCGCATGACGAACCTCAAGTTGCTGCGCAACGTTCGCTTGTGTCCGCTGAAGTCGGGCAAAGAGGCGAAAGTGGAGGTGGAGCGCGAGGATCCAGAGTTGGTGTACCTCGATGTCGTGGTACACAAGAAGACCCTTTCGACCATGATCGATACTGGAGCGACACACAACTTCATCTCCAGCAAAGAGTTCGGGAGCTTGGGAGTTCCCTTGGAGAAGAGCCAGTGCCGTGTGAAGCTTGCCAACTCCGAGTCACTGCAGATCGAAGGTATGGCAAACTGCACTGTTCAGTTGGGTGAATGACAGGGAAAGGTACGCTTCCTCGTTGTACCTCTTGACGACTTCCAAGTTATCTTGGGAGTCGAGTTCTTGAAGAAGGCGAAGGCGTCTGTAACGCCTTATCTGGGAGGCGTCTTCTTCGCGGCCGCAGATAGTCCATGCTTCATCAGGGCTATCAAGAAGAAAGGACAGTTGGAGCCATGTCTGCAATGCAAGTCTGCAATGGGCTGAAGAAAGGGGAGACGACTTATCTTGCTACGGTACGCGTCGAAGAAGATGACAAGGAGACACAACCATGCCCCAAGGCAGTAAAGAAGATGCTGGGCGAGTTCAAGGATGTGATGCCGAAGGAGCTGTCCAAGGAGCTTCCACCGAAGCGAGACGTGGATCACGCTATCGAGCTACTGCCATGTACGGTGCCCCCTGCACTTGCACCCTACAAAATGCCCCCTGCACATCTGGAGGAGTTGCGGAGACAACTCAAGGAGTTAGTGGATGCTGGTCTGATGCGTCCAAGCAAAGCACCATATGGAGCAACAATGCTGTTACAGAAAAAGGATGGAAGCATATGGATGTGCGTGGACTACCGCGCACTGAACAAGGTGACGGTGAAGAACAAGTACCCTGTCCCCAACGTTGAAGACCTGTTTGATCGCTTGGGCCAAGCCAAGTATTTCTCGAAGATGGATCTCAGGTCGGGTTACTACCAGGTCCGCATCAAGGAGGAAGACGGGCCAAAGACTGCGCGTGTGACGCGTTATGGGTCTTTCGAGTTCCTTGTAATGCCGTTTGGGTTAACTAATGCCCTAGTAACTTTCTGTACTCTTATGAATGATGTCTTCCGTGAGTATATCGACTCGTTTGTTGTAGTGTACTTGGACGACATAGTAGTATACAGCAGGACCTTGGAGGAGCATGTCAAGCATCTACGGATGGTGCTTGAGAAGCTGAGGCAGAACCGGCTATACTTGAAGCCAGAGAAGTGCGCCTTTGGTCAGGAGACCATCTCCTTCCTCGGGCATATCGTGGGCGGAGGCACGATACACATAGAACGAAGGAAGACACATGCGATTGAAGAGTGGGCAATCCCCACGAAGGCGACAGAGCTACGATCCTTCCTCGGATTGGTGAACTACTACAGGAAGTTCATCAAAGGATACTCCAAGAAGGCGACGCCCCTGACGGACCTGCTTCGGAAGGATCAGCCTTGGAGATGGACGCGCGAATGCCAGGAGGCATTCCAGAAGCTGAAGAGGGCGGTGGTGGAAGAACCTATTCTGCGACTTCCAGACTTCGAGAAGCCGTTCGAAGTCCACACCGACGCGTCTGACTATGCACTTGGAGGTGTACTGGTGCAAGATGGGCATCCCGTGGCGTACGAGAGCCGCAAACTAAATGCAGTGGAGAGGAGGTACTCCGTGCATGAGAAGGAAATGACCGCAGTGGTCCATTGTCTAAGGACATGGCGCCACTATCTTCTCGGATCAAAGTTCGTGGTGCAGACAGACAATGTGGCAACGAGCTGCTTTGCCACACAGAAGAAGTTGACTCCCAAGCAGGCGCGATGGCAAGACTTTCTTGCCGAATTCGACTTCGAACTTCGCTACAGGCCTGGACGGACCAACCAGGTAGCAGACGCTCTCTCGAGGAAGAGCGAACCAGAAGAGCCGAAGGTTGCGGTGATTGCATCAATCACCCGCGTGTCTGGACATGCTGGAGCGCATACGGGAGCACACACAGGAGGATCCGGTCACTTCACGCTTGATGCATCGCGTGAACAATGGTAAAGTCCGGAGATTCTGGATAGAGGAAGGCGTCCTCTATGCGAAGGGTAGGAGGCCCTATGTCCCCTCGAGCGGTGGCTTGAGAAAAATGTTGCTGAAGGAAGCACACGACGTACAGTGGGCTGGTCATCCAGGAGTGGAGCGCACACTGGCACTCCTCTCCTCAAGCTACTTCTGGCCGAAGATGGAGGAAGACGTTGAAGTCTATGTGCGTACTTATCTTGTGTGCCAACAAGACAAGACTGAGAGGAAGAAGACGACAGGACTGCTGGAGCCCCTGCCTATCCCTTCACGTCCGTGGGAGAGCGTCTCCATGGACTTCATCACTGGGTTCCCAAAGGTGGACGGGAATAATGCGGTGATGGTGATAGTTGATTGCTTCTCCAAATACGTGATCTTCGTACCAGCATCCCAGGAGTGCACAACAGAGACCACAACGAAGTTGTTCTTGCAGATTGTGGTGAAGCACTGGGGGATACCATTGGACATCATGAGCGACCACGATGCCCGGTTCACAGGTCGGTTCTGGATGACCTTATTTGAGATGCTGGGATCCGATCTCAAATTCTCTACCAGCAATCACCCGCAGACAGATGGTCAGACGGAGCGGATCAATGCCTTGCTGGAAGAGTACCTTAGGCACTATGTGACGGCCAATCAGCATAATTGGGTGAGTTTATTGGACACTGCCCAATTTTGCTACAACCTGCAGCAGATCTCCACCACAGGCCGGAGTCCATTCGAGATTGTGATGGGTAGACAACCCGTGACACCGCACGAAGTGGCTAAGCAGAATAGCCAAGGACGGTGCCCCGCTGCACATCGCTTTGCATTGGAGAGGCAGGATCGGTGGGAGGAAGCGAAGGATGCGTTGGCTCATGCTCAACGCAGAATGAAGAAGGCGGCTGAAAAGAGCTGTAGGCCGGTCGAGTTCCTGGTTGGGGAGAAAGTACCGCTGAAGATTACTCCCCAGATTTGGAAGAAAATCCTAAGGAAGACGGCACACAAAGGGTTAATTCCTCGGTACGATGGACCCTTTGAGATAGTTCGACGCGTAGGACCGCTCGCCTATCAACTACGTCTTCCAGAGAGATTGAAGCTGCATCCCGTGTTCCATGTCAGCTTCCTGAAGGAGTACCATGAGGACAAAGAAGACATCGCTAGGAGAGCATTGAAACGGGCCCCTCCTAACGTCCGGGTTCAACACACGAGGGTTGCTGAGAAGATTCTTGACAGGCGCGTGGAGGGCCAGAGCAAGAAGAACCGGAGGATCTTCTTCCTTGTCAAATGGAAGGGACTCCCAGAGGAGGAGGCAAGCTGGGAACGAGATACAACCCTGTGGCAGTTCGAGGACCTCATCGAGGACTTCTTGAAGATGCAGGATCAGTCGCGGACGCCTGATGGATCAGGTGGGGGAGGCATGTAACACCCCCAACTCCCGTTGTACGGTAATACCGTGCGATAGCGGTATCGCACGACCGTGTGGTTCGGTGGCCACACTATGAAGTTCTGAAGGACTTCACCTTAGCTTACGGACGGCTAAGGATGGGGGTTTACCGCATGACTGCGGGTTCCCCTTGGCACAACACAAGTGTTCGGCGTCACTTGATGAGCTTGAGCTGCAGCATCCTACGTAGGAGCGTGGAGCCCACTGATGACGTGGCATGATGACATGGCGTGCTGATGAGGTAGACGAAATGACATGCTGACGGAGCGGGTGACATGGCGTCGGTTGCAAAAGACGAAAGGATGCGAGATGAAGAGGCATGTGCACGAAGAGTCACCTCGGAAGACGAAGGGTTTCCGTAGAAGACGGAGAGCCATGGCTATTCATTGTACATGTAATAATGGTGTCCCTTCGAATACCCCCGGCTTGTCTTGTATTAGGAGGGGTAGAGCTCATTTGTAGATATCACACTCAGAGTGAGTCTCTTGCAATACAAAGAGGGTTTAGTGCCAATAGCTCTTGTGTCCTTGTGCTTGTGTGCTTGTATACGAGCATTCTAGCGGCGTGGTTGATCGGTGTGCTGGTGTACATCCTACACGTCAAGGGAAGGCTGGTTAGCTTGCGGGAAGCTAACGCCGTACAGGTTAGTCTAAAAAATTAGAGTTTGAGATTTACCCCTGTGGCAGCAACCACTGTGTTCTTCTTACTCTTTCAGGACACCAAAGAGCCGCTAGCAAATACAACAAAGCCTGAGATAGACTTCCTATCCTTAGGACATCCTGCGTAGTTTGCATATGCACAAGCTGTGATAGTAAGGGATGCCCCTTTTCTGAGCAACAATCCTGTACCTGGAGATGACTTCAAGTACCTCAAGATCATATGAACTACATCCATAAACTGACTGACCCAACTAACTGCAAATGAGATGTCCAGCCTAGTGATGGTGACATAAAGTATTTTTCCACCAATTCTTTGTATTTTCTTCTGTCCACCTCCTCTGTATCATCCTTGTGTAGCCTCATGCTCGAATCCATAGGAGTAGTGACATATTGATACCCAATCATGCGTGTCTCAACTAGCATGTCTGTAACCTATTTTCTTTGGGTCATCACGAGGCCATGTTGATTTCTCGCAAACTCTAACCCTAGAAAGTACCATAGGGTGCCAAGATCCTTGGTGACAAACTGTTGTTCGAGAAATTCTTTTGTCTTTTTGATCCCCTGCACATCATCTCCTGTAATAAGGATATCATCAACATAGACCATAATATTGACTATAAATCTGTGGGTCCTCTGAACAAACAACGAATGATATGCATTGGATCTCTTGAATCCCTGCTTCTCAATCAGATCCGAGAGCTTTTGAAACCATGCCCTTGGACTCTGCTTAAGGCCATAGATTTTCTTGTGAAATCTTCAAACATGCTGACACTCCCCGTCTGCAGCAAATCTCGGAGGCTGCTGCATGTAGACTTCTTCCTGAAGGTCTCCATATAGAAAAGCATTTTTCACATCAAGTTAAGGCTAATCATGTACCACAACTACAACAATGAGAATTCGAAGTGTGGAGTGGCGATCAACTGATGAGAATGTGTCCAGATATTCTACCCTATAAGCTTGAGTGAACCCACGTGCAACTAATATGGCCTTGTAACGATCAAAGCTCCCATATGCATGGTGTTAGACAATGAACACCTACTTGCAATTGACAATAGATGCTCTAGAAGGAGGGGGAACCAAGCTCCAGGTGCCACACGACTGAAGCACGCCCATCTCCTCTTCCATCGTAGACGCCACCATCTCTCAATGCCTCCTAATAAGTTCGTAGAATCTCCACTACTGATAGACCAACTGCAAACCGTCTGAAATCCCCTGCCAGTCGGTCAAAAGAAGCATGGGAAGCGAGAGGATATGATGCACACATACGCTTCTGCTTCCGAAATGCAATAGAGACATCCATGTTAGTGGTGCTCTCTTCATTCTGTATGCCAGTATCCTGCAAAGGTACCTGCTCAGACACATCGCCAGACCCTTCAATACAAACAATGTATTGAGAACAAACTTGAGGCGTGCTGGATGACGGTTCAAGATAATGAGCAGAAGCCGACTGACTAGTATAGTAGCATGGCAAAGGTGGGACAAGTGTAGTGGGTGGTGGTGGTATAGGAGGAGGTGGAGATGGTGGTGGTGGTGCAGGAGGAGATGGTGTACCTAGCAATGGTTATGTGCCTGTAAGAGGAGGAGGCATGTAGAACTCATCATCTGAATTAGATGAAGTCATTCTATCTCCTGTAGGGGAAAAATACATCACCGACTCAAAAAATGAGACATCAGCACTAACATAATATTTCTTGCGCAATGATCATAGCATCTGTATGCCTTCTGTGTCCTGGAGTACCAAACAAAATACATTTGACAGCTCTAGGAGAGAGCTTGTCAAGACCAGGAGCCAACTGATGTACAAAGACAACTGACCCAAAAACACGAGTGAGTGAGAACAAATCCTTCTCAGGAAAGGCAATAGAGAAAGGAATTTTCTCACCCACTACAGATGAGGGCGTGTGGTTCACAAGATAACAAGTAGTAAGAACCACATCGCCCCATAAAGAATGTGGAGCATGACTTTGAATGAGAAGGGTTTGAGTAACATCAAGTAAGTGACGATGTTTACGTTTTGCAACACCATTTTGTTGAGACCTGTAGGCATATGATGTTTGATTAACGATACCATGAGATGAGAAGAATTGTGAGAGGGAAAAACACAAAATTCTAACGCTTTGTCAATTCGTACAAATTTGACTGTAGAGGAGAAAAATTGTCTTTACTTCATTAATAAAAGATTTGATCACACTCCCAGCCTCGGATGTATTCTTTAATAAGAAAACCCAGGACAAACGAGAGAAATCATCTACAACCACTAGGTAAAATCTGTGTCCTTGATGATCGGGTACACGACTTAGACCCTAAATGTCAACATGGACCAATTCAACAAAAGAACTACTACTTCGACCCTGACGACTAGGGAAAGCAGACCAGTGATGCTTTCCTAACTTACACGCTCGCACATAAAGGATGAACGATGTGATATCTGAGAAAGAATGTGGTACATCTTCTGTAGGGGAAGGTGACCAAAGTGCATGCGCCACATAAATGGAGAGATTGATCCTATAGGATGATAAGACAGACCAACATAAGGAGTACGAACCAGTTGATATAGGCCGCCCTACTCACGGTCGCATCCAATCACCATGCCCGTAAGAATGTCATGAAATACAAGGGAAGACGGGTCAAAAATAACACTTAACGTAAATCTTTTGTAATATGACTAATAGACAATAAATTCATGGAAAAATCAGGACCATGCATCACATTGTGTAGACACATTGAAGGCATCAAACTGATCTCCCCTGTCCTGCAACTAGAGAATGAGTCCCGTCAGCTATGATAACGGATCTGCCGGGGGGAACCTGTCTATGTTCCTTAAACTGACTCCAGTTACTACACATGTGATGGGAGGCTCCATAATCCATTCTATAATATTGGTTCTGTGAGAACAGGTTTGAACGTAAATGCTACTTGAGGTACTGGCAGAAGCAGAGGCTGCAACATCTGAATGACCTTCCGAAGCATACAGGGAAGCATGAGAGCCAGCATGGGGCATAAATCTCCTGCTGTCAAGCTTACAAAGTCATCAAACCTCTGATCAGATGCGGTAGCAGCATGGGTCTCAGTCTGCTCAGCTACATGGGCAGATGCGGGAAAGCCATGCTTGGGAGTAGCATGTATTCTCCGAGTATCTGTACCATGGCAATATGCGCGTGGTTGACGAATACGACCTCCTCTACCACAAGATTTGCGACCACGAAACTAAGAAGAGCCTCCCCGACCACGGGAGGTGGCCATCGCAGAAGTGGTCTGGCTAGATACAAATGATGAGAACAATAATCCAACTAAGTCTGCGGTAAGCCTCCTCTATGGGGGGGAATAGTAGCATTCACAAGTATCAGTGATCGAGCAATATCATACTCGGGATCAAGTGTTGTGAGAAATACACTAATCATGGTGGCGTTCCTATATACCTTCTGCTGCTTAAGGGTAGCATAGAGGCATAAAACTATGGAGCTTCTCGAACATGCCACGAAGAGATGTGTACAGAGAATGAAGATGGCATCCATTCCATTTGACTGTGAAGATTTCATGATCTAGTTGCAGGATTTCGTCTCATTCCTCGCTTAGGAATAGGTGGTCACAAGAATGTCCCACATCGCCTTGGCAGTGGGCTGATGTAAAATATCATTGACGATCTCTATCGTCAATGTACCAGATAATCAAACCTGTGCATTAGGCCTCCCATGAGGCATTCACCACAGTTTTCTCAAGCGGCTCCTCCTTGGGATAAAATATGTTTCTTACCGGTAGACTGTATGAGGCTCATGAACTGCATGGCCTATAGTTCATAATTTGTCCCGTCTATCTTGACTATCAACGTTGGACCTCAGAAAGCACATGTGGCGGGGATGTCAACTTTGTTTTCAGACATACTGCTGGTTTAAAGAAACGTGGTTTCTAGACCAAAATACTATTCGTCTACACAGACATAAGGGGAAGTGGCTGCATGTGTAGACTTAGGATGCAACCCATCCCATCAATGATCTTCGCCGCAAAACACACCTGATAGAAAGAGAGCAGACGGGCATCGATCGAAGTCGCGAGCAGTGACATACGACATGAGGGTTCCGTGAGGAGCGACGACACCGCGAGGGGCAACATGTAATACGCGTTTTGTACACTATGCCTTTGAATGTTATCAAGTGTTATTTCAAGAAAATATTGGATTGATAATGTTCACACTTTACAGATACCATAGTCAATAGATTCACCTTGATGCAATGATTTCATTGAAACTTGTTGTGTTTATATCAGAGACCATCTTGTATAAAAATGGACTTCAAAAGGTTCTCTGAATTGTGTAGCACCTCAAAACATAGTACCACATCTAGTAATCTGGAATTTTAGTAATACCTTATAAGTAGTAGAAGCCACTACTTGCATAGTGCCCATAATGTTATAGATTTATACTCATTAGCCATAATCACATCATTAAGACTAATTAAGCATGATTAGTGCTAATTACTCGTCATTAGTGATAATTAAGCGTCATTAGCATAGATTTACACTCATTAGACATAATCACATCATTAAGATTAATTAAGCATGATTAGTGCTAACTAACCATCATTAGTGATAATTAAGTGTCATTAGCAAAAGTAGGACACATGGAGAGGAATTCATGGGACACATGTCGTTATATAGTCAGGACAAGTGTCAAAACCTCATTAGTGCCATGTGTCATTATCCTAAGACTAGCACGTGTCATGGTATAGCCCCCTTGCTTGGGCAACAAGTTATCTCGTGGATAAGCCACACCTTGCTTGGGCAACAAGTTATCTCGTGGATAAGCCCCACCTTACTTGGGCAACAAGTTATCTCGTGGATAAGCCACACCTTGCTTGGGCAACAAGTTATTTCATGGATAAGACAAACCTATTACTTGGGCAACAAGTTTTCTCATGATTAAGCCATGTGCCATGCCATGTGTCTTCATACATGGATAAGAGACAACATGTGTCTTGTAGCCTCCCTTACATGTTGACACATGTCACACATGTAAAGGGGGTGGAGGCCTATAAATACCCATGACCCCCCATACTCCTCACTTCATCCCACGCCCATCTCTCCACCTTAGAGCCGCAAGGCCGCCGAGGTTGCAGGAGGAGCACGAGAGGAGCCACAACGAAGCCCTGTCGGTGATCGAGAGCGTTTTTGAAGCCGTAACGAAGTTCTGTCCGTGCCAAGCCGTAGTATTCAATCTAAGACGGCTATAGAGGAGGTTTTCACTAAAGAAACGTTTTCGACCCAAGTTAGACAACAATCAGGTGAGGGATTCTCAAGCGCTATTTTAAAACACTAGTCTTTAGCTTTTATGCATGTTTATGATAACAAGTATGCAATCGTGTTTTCTATAGCTTTTACGAAGGAATTTCAAGTACCATACTGTGGAGATGAAATCAGGGCTTTAGATTGTATTTCAGAAGTCGTTTCACGAGTTTTATCATGATAACACGTTTTTATGCATTTTGTTCTTGATGGAACATGAGACATAAAGTTTCACTATTTAGATATGAGTTTTATGTGAAGGATTATGTTTTGCACGGTTACTATGCATTATGGATCGGTTTTCTAGTTCTTAATAAGTTCTAGTTGTCAGAATATGTATGTTATGTCAAGAGTGTTTTATGTTCATGATTTAGCTGTTATGAGCTTGAATTAGCAAAAGTATGGTTTATTAGTGGCAAGAAAAGAATCAGAATCAGAAGATAAGCACCACAGTAGCTCTTTTATACAAATCATGAACTAGCCATTAGATATGGTGATGTCATTAGATATGACCCTGAAACCGCCATTAGATATGACAAACCATTAGATATGGTATCAAGAGGACTTTGGGTCCGCATTCTGTATACATATAGGCTTTGGGCCGTATGCAGGGTGTTTTTGGTCTTTGGGACCGTCTGCACGTATGACTTAGCTTTGTTTCAGCGTTCATGAGTCAATAAATTAGCCACAGTGGTGATTAGTACAAACAGCTTGATAGTGATGATTATGTTTCAGTTTATCTGCTTTTGAAGTGATTTCAGCGTTCAATAGCAAAACTAGCATGTTTTATATGTAATTTCTTTCATAAAATCTCTTCCAACCTATTTAACAGTATTCAGCATAATTTTTTTTTGTCATTATGCTCATATTTCAAATTTTAGCTATATGTAAAAAGCTTGAGATCCTTTCACTGGGTCTAAGCTCATAATTGGGTTTAGATTCATCCCTTTATATTATAATTATGTACAGATCAACAAAATCACGAATAGTAGGGGAAAGGATCGTTGATACACTAGGAGGTGGCTTTTGCTTTTCATTGTTTTTGTACTGTCTGTGTTATTTTGTAAGAAGTTGTAATAGATAGAACTGGTGTAAGACACTTCTTGGAAATGTAAACTTGAAATACAAAGATGTTATGTTTGATGAGATTGCCACATGTGTACTTTGAGGAGAAAAGTGAAGAAAGATCTCTGTCGCGGCACGTCCTGGTTAGCGGGACGGGTCGTGACAACTTGTGGTATCAGAGCAAAGGTTTTAGGACCTTGAGCAAGAATTATATTAGGAGTTGACCTATAAGTTTTGGAAGATTTGTTGAAAACTTTTCTAGAATTGTCGCACCATTTACTAGGTTAAATAGGAAGAATGTGAAATATAGTTGGGACAAAGAATGCGAGAAGAGTTTTAAGGAACTCAAGAGTCGCCTCACCTCCGTACCTATACTTAGCCTTCCATCAGGGAAGGTAATTATGTAATCTATAGTGATGCCTCAAGACAAGGGCTGGGATGCGTCTTAATGCAGAAGGATAAGGTGATTGCTTATGCTTCTAGACAGCTAAAACAAAATGAGTTAAATTACCAAACTCATGACCTTGAGTTAGCCGCTATAGTATTTGCCTTAAAGATCTGGAGACACTACCTATATGGAGAAACTTGTCGAATCTTTACAGATCATAAGAGTTTGAAATATATTTTCTCTCAAAAAGAGTTGAATTTAAGGCAAAGAAGATGGTTAGAGGTAATCAAAGATTATGATTGTTCCATAGAATATCACCCGGGGAAAGCCAATGTCGTAACAGATGCTCTCAGTAGAAAGTCTAATGGTCAGCTATCTCACTTAAAAGGAGAATATTATCAGTTGAAAGAGTTACGTGCAAAATTAACCATGAATAGCGGTGGAGCCTTATTAGCATCCTTACAAGTGAGACCCATATTATATGATAAAATTAAGGAGGCACAAGTCCATGATTCTGAAATCATTAGAATGATTGAGAAGATTAAGGGAGGAGATGAAACCAGGTATAAAATAGATGGTCAAGGGGTCTTATTCTTTAAAGGAAGATTGTGTGTTCCAAAGAAATCTGATATAAAGACTGAGATTCTGGAGGAGGCACATAACTCTATATATACTATGCACCCAGGAAGCACTAAGATGTATAGAACACTTAAAAGCTATTATTGGTGGTCTGGCATGAAAAGAGAAATTGCAGAGTATGTTTCTAGATGTCCTATATGCCAACAAACAAAACCGGAGCGTTTGAAACCTACAGGGACTTTACAGCCACTTCCAATACCAGAATGGAAATGGGAACATATTACTATGGATTTTGTTACAGGATTTCCAAGAACCCGTCGCGGTCACGATGCAATATGGGTCATAGTGGACAGATTAACTAAGTCTGCACATTTCTTAGCCATTAACATGGCATACAGTCTAGACCATTTGGGAAAGATCTTTGTTAATGAGATAGTTAGCCGTCATGGAGCTCCTGTGTTAATTATTTCTGATAGAGATCCATGATTTACTTCTAAACTTTGGCCAAGCTTACATAAAGCCATGGGAACAAAATTTGCATTTAGTACTTCCTTTCATCCTCAAACAGATGGCCAATCAGAACGGACTATCCAGACTCTAGAAGACATTCTTAGAGCTTGTGCACTGAGCTTTAAAGAAAGCTGGGATGAACATCTCTCACTTATAGAGTTTGCATACAATAACAACTATCATACTAGTATGGGATGGCACCTTATGAAGCATTGTATGGAAGACCATGTAGAACACCTATCTGTTGGAGTGAGGTTGGAGAACGAAAATTGGTTCAACCTGAACTAATACAAAGCACAATAGAAAAAGTTGAGGAAATCAAGAGATGCTTAAAGGCAGCGCAAAGCAGACAAAAAAAAGTTATGCAGATAAACGAAGGAGAGACTTAGAATTTCAAGTAGGAGACCATGTGTTTCTAAAAGTATCTCCATGGAAAGGCCTTATCAGATTCGGGAAGAAAGGGAAACTAAGCCCAAGATACATTGGCCCTTACGAGATCAGAGAGAGAATCGGAAGTGTGGCCCATCGTCTTCGACTTCCATCTGAACTAGCAAGGATACATGATGTCTTTCATGTCTCCACACTTCGGAAGTTTATTCCCGACCCAACCCATATGATACAACCCCAAGATATTCAATTAAAGGAAGATCTGTCATACGAGGAGGTTCCTGTGGAAATTCTAGATTATAAAGTACAAGAGCTTCGTACAAAGAAGATTCCTTTAGTTAAAGTTTTATGGAGGAGTCACGCAATAGAAGAAGCCACATGGGAACGAGAGGAAGAAATGAGATCTCAATATCCCCACTTATTTTCAAGCTAGCAAAGGTACTTAAATTTCGAGGACGAAAATTATTGCAAGTAGGGTAAGAATCGTAATACGCGTTTTGTACACTATGCCGTTTGAATGTTAGCAAGTGTTATTTCAAGAAAATATTGGATTGATAGTGTTCACACTTTACAGATACCATAGTCAATAGATTCACTTGATGCAACGATTTCATTGAAACTTGTTGTATTTACTATCAGAGACCATCTTGTATAAAAATGGACTTCAAAAGGTTCTCTGAATTGTGTAGCACCTCAAAACATAGTACCACATCTAGTAATCTGGAATTTTGGTAATACCTTATAAGTAGTAGAAGCCACTCTTGCATAGTGCCCATAATGTTATAGATTTATACTCATTAGCCATAATCACATCATTAAGACTAATTAAGCATGATTAGTGCTAATTACCCGTCATTAGTGATAATTAAGCGTCATTAGCATAGATTTACACTCATTAGCCATAATCACATCATTAAGATTAAGGGATAATTACACCCATAACCCTGAGTAATTCTCAATCTCAATCATAACCCTGCATAATCGCGAATTACATGAGAAACCCCGAGTAAGCCTTACTCTTAACATTACATGACCTTGGGTTATATTCCGTTTGGGATCCCCGTTAAAAGTTGACGGTTTCCGGTTGAAAAAACGAAAATACCCCTGATGTTTATACATATTTGCAAAACATACCATCCCCCTCTTACCCACTGCGACACCACAGGCCATGCGTCGGCGTCGGCGCCCCCTTCCCTGTTCATTTTTATTTTTTGGCATGCCCGCAAATATGTTGCATGTATTTGTGAAGGGCACTTGTTCTGCCAAGGAAATTAACTCTCACCTTGGGTATTATAATCAGGTTAGTTTTTACAGCAACTGGCTTTGAAGCTAAACTGATTTTACTGCACACCTGCATTTACTGGTGCTTCTGTTTCTCGGCATGGTACCGCTTTCACAAGTAGCTTCACATTGGCAATATTATTTTAGATGCTTCCTCTAAAATAAATGCTCCCTTATGGGCATTAAATAATTATTTAGATGTTCATGTTGCGATACTAATCTTTGCACCTCCGGCTAATCATGAAAATCTCCATAATGTCAATGACCAAGCCTTTTGCTTTACCAAATATTAATACGTAACTGTTCTCATGCTCAGGAAAGCATTACCGCTGTCCCGAGCATGACGCCGATCGAAGCCCCCTCCCCCTTCTGATCCTTCCCCTCCAACGATCCTTCCCCTGCCGAGCACCTCTTCAACCACCCCCCCCTGGCTCCTCCCCTGCTCGAATTCGAAGCCCCCTGTACAGGTCCGTAATCCGCTCGATCGAAGCCCCCTCCCTCTTCGCGACGACGAGAAGCCTCCTCCCTCTTCGCGGCCTGCTGGTCCGCACCCCCTCCCTCCCGTGCCGACGACCTCCTCCCTCTTCTCGGCGAACCGCACCCCCTCCCTCCCATGCCGCCCCTTCCCCTCCCTGCTCGCTGCGAGGAGCAGCCTCCTCCCTCTTCGCGGCGACTCGCCCCCTCCCCCCTGGAGCAGCTCCCTGAACCCCCCCTCCCCCTACGGGTCCGCACCCCCTCCCTCCCGTACTCCTCCCTCCTTGCTCGCCCCGCCAAGAAGCTCTCCACACCTCCTTCCCCCGCGCCGAATCCCCCCAGCAGCCCCCTCCCTCCCGGCCGACCCTTCCCCTCCCTGCTCGCGACCGATGATCAACCCCCTCCCTCTCCCCGCCGACCGGCTCAGCTCCCTCCCGCGCGACCGAACGTCCCCCAAGGATCGATCGCCTCTGCCTGCCGCCACTACCATCGCTGAGATGCGAGCCAAGAATGGTGCAAGGCTTCGCTCCAGAGAGAGACAAAAGACAAGAATATTTATTTTTTTTAGATTAAATTTCAACCGTTAGATCGATTGTTGGTTAGATTAATCAATCATTTGATTAAGTTAACATAGTAAAAGTAATGGAAGGTTGTAGGTGTAAGACAGTACAATTATTCAGGGTCCTGAATGTAATTCGTGATTATGCAGGGTTATGATTGAGATTGAGGAATTACTCAGGGTTATGGGTGTAATTATCCCTAAGATTAATTAAGCATGATTAATGCTAACTGACCGTCATTAGTGATAATTAAGTGTCATTAGCAAAAGTAGGACACATGGAGAGGAAATCATGGACACGTGTCGTTATATAGTCAGGATAAGTGTCAAAAACCTCATTAGTGCCATGTGTCATTATCCTAAGACTAGCACGTGTCATGGTATAGCCCCCTTGCTTGGGCAACAAGTTATCTCGTGGATAAGCCACACCTTGCGTTGGGCAACAAGTTATCTCGTGGATAAACCACACCTTGCTTGGGCGACAAGTTATCTCGTGGATAAGCCAACCTTGCTTGGGCAACAAGTTATTTCATGGATAAGACAAACCTATTACTTGGGCAACAAGTTTTCTCATGATTAAGCCATGTGCCATGCCCATGTGTCTTCATACATGGATAAGAGACAACATGTGTCTTGTAGCCTCCTTACATGTTGACACATGTCACACATGTAAAGGGGGTGGAGGCCTATAAATACCAATGACCCCCCATACTCCTCCTCACTTCATCCCACGCCCATCTCTCCACCTTAGAGCCGCAAGGCCGGTCGGGGTTGCAGGAGGAGCACGAGAGGAGCCACGGCGAAGCCCTTTCGGTGATCGAGAGCGTTTTTGAAGCCGTAACGAAGTTCTGTCTGTGCCAAGCAGTAGTATTCAATGTAAGACGGCTATAGAGGAGGTTTTCACTAAAGAAATGTTTTCGACCCAAGTTAGACAACAATCAGGTGAGGGATTCTCAAGCGCTATTTTAAAAACACTAGTCTTTAACTTTTATGCATGTTTATGATAACAAGTATGCAATCGTGTTTTCTATAGCTTTTACGAAGGAATTTCAAGTACCATACTGTGGAGATGAAATCAGGGCTTTAGATTGTATTTCCAGACGTCGTTTCACGAGTTTTATCATGTTAACACGTTTTTATGCATTTGTTCTTGATGGAACACGAAGACATAAAGTTTCACTATTTAGATATGAGTTTTATGTGATAGAATTATGTTTTGCTCGGTTACTATGCATTATGGATCGGTTTTCTAGTTCTTAATAAGTTCTAGTTGTCAGAATATGTTATGTTATGTCAAGAGTGTTTTATGTTCATGATTTAGCTGTTATGAGCTTGAATTAGCAAAAGTATGTTTATTAGTGGCAAGAAAAGAATCAGAATCAGAAGATAAGCACCACAGTAGCTCTTTTATACAAATCATGAACTAGCCATTAGATATGGTGATGTCATTAGATATGACCCTGTGAAACCGCCATTAAATATGGCAAACCATTAGATATGGTATCAAGAGGACTTTGGGACCGCATTCTGATACATATAGGCTTTGGGCCGTATGCAGGGTGTTTTTGGTCTTTGGGACCGTCTGCGCTTATGACTTAGCTTTGTTTCA
Source organism: Ottelia alismoides (assembly GCA_037367405.1). NCBI lineage: Eukaryota > Viridiplantae > Streptophyta > Magnoliopsida > Alismatales > Hydrocharitaceae > Ottelia > Ottelia alismoides. Next base: position 480,036 of record JAZKJV010005669.1, on the reverse strand, counting down.
GCGTTCACGAGTCAATAAATTAGCCACAGTGGTGATTAGTACAAACAGCTTGATAGTGATGATTATGTTTCAGTTTATCTGCTTTTGAAGTGATTTCAGCAGTTCGATAGCAAAACTAGCATGTTTTATATGTAATTTCTTTCATAAAATCTCTTCCAAGCTAATTTCACAGTATTCAGCATAATTTTTTTTGTCATTATGCTCAATATTTCAAATTTTTAGCTATATGTAAAAAGCTTGAGATCCTTTCACTGGGTCTAAGCTCATAATTGGGTTTAGACTCATCCCTTTTATATTATAATTATGTACATATCAACAAAATCACGAATAGCAGAAGAAAGGATTGTTGATACACTAGGAGGTGGCTTTTGCTTTTCATTGTTTTTTGTACTGTCTGTGTTATTTTGTAAGAAGTTGTAATAGATAGAACTGGTGTAAGACACTTTTTGGAAATGTAAACTTGAAATACAAAGATGTTATGTTTGATGAGATTGCCACATGTGTACTTTGAGGAGAAAAGTGAAGAAAGATCTCTGTCGCGGCACGTCCTGGTTAGCGGGACGGGTCGTGACAACTTGTGGTATCAGAGCAAAGGTTTTAGGACCTTGAGCAAGAATTATATTAGGAGTTGACCCTATAAGTTTTGGAGATTTGTTGAAAACTTTTCTAGAATTGTCGCACCATTGACAAGGTTAAATAGGAAGAATGTGAAGTATAGTTGGGACGAAGAATGCGAGAAGAGTTTTTAAGGAACTCAAGAGTCGCCTCACCTCCAGTACCTATACTTAGCCTTCCTTAGGGAAGGTAATTATGTAATCTATAGTGATGCCTCAAGACAAGGGCTGGGATGCGTCTTAATGCAGAATGATAAGGTGATTGCTTAGTTCTAGACAACTAAAACAACATGAGTTAAATTACCAAACTCATGACCTTGAGTTAGCCGCTATAGTATTTGCCTTAAAGATCTGGAGACACTACCTATATGGAGAAACTTGTCGAATCTTTACAGATCATAAGAGTTTGAAATATATTTCTCTCAAAAAAGAGTTGAATTTAAGGCAAAGAAGATGGTTAGAGGTAATCAAAGATTATGATTGTTCCATAGAATATCACCCGGGGAAAGCCAATGTCGTAACAGATGCTCTCAGTAGAAAGTTTAATTGTCAGCTATCTCACTTAAAAGGAGAATATTATCAGTTGAAAGAGTTATGTGCAAAATTAACCATGAATAGCGGTGGAGCCTTATTAGCATCCTTACAAGTGGAGACCCATATTATATGATAAAATTAAGGAGGCACTAGTCCATGATTCTGAAATCATTAGAATGATTGAGAAGATTAAGGGAGGAGATTAACTCAAACCGTTAGAATCGATTAAATTTCAACCGTTAGATCGATTGTTGGTTAGATTAACTCATTCATCTGATTAAGTTAACATAGTAAAGTAACAGAAGGTTGTAGGTGTAAGACGGTACAATTATTCAGGGGTCCTGAATGTAATTCGTGATTATGCAGGATTATGATTGAGATTGAGGAATTACTCAGGGTTATGGGTGTAATTATCCCTAAGATTAATTAAGCATGATTAATGCTAACTGACCGTCATTAGTGATAATTAAGTGTCATTAGCAAAAGTAGGACACATAGAGAGGAAATCATGGGACACGTGTCGTTATATAGTCAGGACAAGTGTCAAAACCTCATTAATGCCATGTGTCATTATCCTAAGACTAGCACGTGTCATGGTATAGCCCCCTTGCTTGGGCAACAAGTTATCTCGTGGATAAGCCACACCTTGCTTGGGCAACAAGTTATCTCGTGGATAAGCCACACCTTGCTTGAGGGCAACAAGTATCTCGTGGATAAGCAGCACACCTTGCTTGGGCAACAAGTTATTTCATGGATAAGACAAACCTATTACTTGGGCAACAAGTTTTCTCATGATTAAGCCATGTGCCATGCCATGTGTCTTCATACATGGATATGAGACAACATGTGTCTTATAGCTCTCCCTAACATGTTGACACATGTCACACATGTAAAGGAGGTGGAGGCCTATAAATACCCATGACCCCCCATACTCCTCACTTCATCCCACGCCCATCTCTCCACCTTAGAGCCGCAAGGCCGCCGAGGTTGCAGGAGGAGCACGAGAGGAGCCACGATGAAGCCCTGTCGGTGATCGAGAGCGTTTTTGAAGCCGTACGAAGTTCTGTCCGCGCCAAGCCGTAGTATTCAATCTAAGACGGCTATAGAGGAGGTTTTCACTAAAGAAACGTTTTCGACCCAAGTTAGACAACAAATCAGGTGAGGGATTCTCAAGCGCTATTTTAAAACGCTAGTCTTTAGCTTTTTATGCATGTTTATGATAACAAGATGCAATCGTGTTTTCTATAGCTTTTACGAAGGAATTTCAAGTACCATACTGTTGAGATGAAATCAGGGCTTTAGATTGTATTTTCAGACGTCGTTTCACGAGTTTTATCATGATAACACGTTTTTATGCATTTTGTTCTTGATGGAACACGAGCAAATAAGTTTCACTATTTAGATATGAGTTTTATGTGAAGAATTATGTTTTGCACGGTTACTATGCATTATGGATCGGTTTTCTAGTTCTTAATAAGTTCTAGTTGTCAGAATATGTATGTTACTGTTAAGAGTGTTTTATGTTCATGATTTAGCTGTTATGAGCTTGATTTAGGCAAAAGTATGGTTGATTGGGTGGCAAGAAAAGAATCAGAATCAGAAGATAAGCACCACAGTAGCTCTTTTATACAAATCATGAACTAGCCATTAGATATGGTGATGTCATTAGATATGACCTTGAAACCGCCATTAGATATGTCAAACATTAGATTATGGTATCAAGAGGACTTTGGGTCCGCATTCTGTATACATATAGGCTTTGTGCCGTATGCAGGGTGTTTTTGGTCTTTGGGACCGTCTGCGCGGATGACTTAGCTTTGTTTCAGCGTTCATGAGTCAATAAATTAGCCACAATAGTGATTAGTACAAACAGCTTGATAGTGATGATTATGTTTCAGTTTATCTGCTTTTGAAGTGATTTCATCGTTCAATAGCAAAACTAGCATGTTTTATATGTAATTTCTTTCATAAAATCTCTTCCAAAGCTATTTCACAGTATTCATCATAAATTTTTTTTGTCATTATGCTCATATTTCAAATTTTAGCTATATGTAAAAAGCTTGAGATCCTTTCACTGGGTCTAAGCCTCATAATTGGGTTTAGACTCATCCTTTATATTATAATTATGTACAGATCAACCAGAGTCACGAATAGCAGGGGAAAGGACCGCTGATACACTAGGAGGAGGTGGGCTTTTGCTTTCATTGTTTTTGTACTGTCTGTGTTATTATGTAAGAAGTTGTAATAGATAGAACTGGTGTAAGACACTTCTTGGAAATGTAAACTTGAAATACAAAGATGTTATGTTTGATGAGATTGCCACATGTGTACTTTGAGGAAAAGGTGAAGAAAGATCTCTGTCGCGGCACGTCCTGGTTAGCGGGACGGGTCGTGAATGTCTCTACGTAACTGTTCATCATTGGGCAGACAACCTGCCAGCTTTCCACAGAATAGAATTCGGCTACCGTAAAATCATCAATCTCATCCTTGACGACGCACACGTATCTATCTTGAATCCAAGGATCCGATTTCTGGCCTTCTACGATGCGCTCCCACAAACTGCTGAATCGTGGAGGCACGACAATAGATGTGGATGCACTCTCTGAGAATGCCAATAAGTCAAAGCTCCGAGCATATCCCATGTGTACGGCCCGTTCGCCGTACCTTCTGCATGAGCTCTCCTGTTACGCGCATCCGCCACCAAGTTTCCCTTTCCGGGGTTGTAAGAGATCATGCAATCGTAATTCTTTAGTAGCTCGAGCCACCTGCGCTGTCTCATGTTCAACTTCTTCTGATCAAATATATACTTCAAGCTCTTGTGATCAATGAAGATCTCGAAATTCACCCGATATAGATAGTGCCGCCAGATCTTTAAGTCGAAGACAAATGCCGCCAACTCCAACTCACGGGTGAGGTAATTCCGCTCATGCGGCCTCAACTGACGTGATGCGTAAGCAATCACGTGTCCTCACTGCACATAACTGCTCCTAGACCTTTTCCAGATGCATCTGTGGTAGACTGCATAGTCATGAGTGCCAGAAGGAAGAGCAAGAATATGTGTTGTCGTCAATCTCTCCTTCAGTGTCCCGAATGCCTGCTCCATGAATCATCCCAAATGAATGAAACTCCCTTCCGTGTCAATCGTGTTAGAGGACGAACTATTCGAGAAAATCCGCTGACAAAGCGTTTGTAATAGTCCGCTAATCCGAGAAAACTCTGAATCTAAGTAACTGTCTTGGGATGCTCCCAAGAGATAACTGCCTCAATCTTCGCAGGATCAACTGCGATGCGTGCTCCAGAAATGACATGCCCAAGGAATGAGACCTGAGACAACCAGAACTCGCACTGCTCAGTTTGGCATATAGCTCGTGCTCTCGCAATGTTTCTAGGACAATCCTCAGATCATTCGCATTATCCCGTTCATTCTGTGAATATATTAGCACATCATCAATAAATACCACCACAAACTTGTCCAAGGATGGATGGAAAATCCGGTTCATCGTATCCATGAATGCTGCAGGTGCATTGGTGAGACCAAATAGCATCACCACAAACTCGTAGTATCCATAACGAGTCCTGGAAGCTTTCTTCGGAGCATTCGACTCTCGAATCCTCAGCTGATGATAGCCTGATCGAAGGTCGATCTTCAAGAACACTAAAGATCCCTGGAGTTGATCAAATAAATCATCGATGCCGACAAAGGATAATGGTTTTTCACCGTTCTCTTGTTCAACTGCCGGTAGTCGATGCATAATCTCATCGATCCATCCTTCTTCCTGACAAATAGAACTGGAGCACCCCAAGTTGAAGTGGTCGGCCACATGAATCCCAAGTCAAGTAACTCCTGCAACTGTACCTTCAGCTCTATCAACTCAATTGGTGCCGTGCTGTAAAGAGCCATCGAGATCGACTGTGTGTCTGATAGCAATATGATCTCGAACTCGATCTCTCTCTCTCAGGAGGTAATCCTAGTAGCTCATCAGGAAACACATCCGGGTAGTCTGATACTACTCTGATGTTCTGCATCATCGGCTCCTGATCGGATATCTCTTTGACAAATGCTAGATAGGAATTGCATCCTTGATCAACAAGTCTCTGAGCTCGCAACACTGAAATGTACTCTATTTTGGAGTCTTGTAGTGTATCCTCAAAAGTGAACTCAGGTAAATCTGGAATCCTGAAGACAACCATCTTCCTAAGGGTTCGTTTGGTTGCAGGGTTGGGTAGGGTTGGGTACTATTCACAGGGGTACCCCCTCCTCACAGTTTACTATTCACCCAGCCCTGTGAATAGTACCCAACCCTGCCCAACCCTGCAACCAAACGAACCCTAAAGAAATCAAGAAGAGCATGTTGAGATGATAACCAATCCATGCCCAAATTCAGATCAAACTCATCAAGCTGTAGTAAGAGACAATCTGCAATCATCTCATGACCACCAATCAGCACTGGTAAGTATCTGACTATCAGTGAAATGATGAACAACTGGCTACCTGGCCCACATATGTGATATGGAGAGGATAAAGTCTTTGTGACTTTTCCTAATGAAGCTAGCAATCTCGATGCAAGGAAGGAATGTGTCGCTCCAGAATCAAACAAAACATGGAAGGTCGGCCCAAGACTGAGACCATACCTTTCACCACAATAGCTGCTGAACGAGCCTGCTCCACTTTAACTACGTGTAACTGACCCTCTCTGGCTGGCACTGTACTCGATCCCGCCACGTTCTGTGTCTGTCTCGGTGGCCTCCTAAAGTTGGAGTTCCTGCCATGGAAACTCCCTATACGCTACGCCTGCGGCTGCCGTTGTGAAGGCTGTGGCTGTGGCCGAGGCTCACTAGAAGCTTGTGGGCACAGAAATCAGTAATGTCCCCACTCATGGCATAAGTAACATCAGACTGATCGGGTAGGTGGAGTTGTCGTGTCTATGCTCCGAGTCAGTCCTGCTGGGGGTCTATCTGCTCGCTGCGACCCAGATGGTCGAGCAGAATCTGTGCCACATCCGACAAGTGCTCATCTTAAGGTAGTCGATGGAGATGAGCGAGCACCGTCTGAAAATGCTGAACCTGTAGGTCGAAACCGTCTGGTTGACCTCTGCTGCTGGAATGGTCGACGTATTGGTCCAAATGATTATCGTGGCCTTTGTGTCGCTCCAAATGAGCTTCTGAAATGTCTCTCACGGATACCTTCAAACTTCTCCACTCCAGCTTCTCTTGCACATCCTCTCTCACACCTCTAATAAACTTTTTCAGATTCTCATTTGGAAATGCGACGGCTACTGGAATGTGTCGAGACAGATCAATATATCGTACGAAATACTCCAATGCTGTCATCCATCCCTGACGAAGTTCTGCGAAAAGTCGGCGCTGGAACTCCTTCCACTTCGCAGAAAAGAAGTGGATCTGAACCTCGTCTCAAGGTCATCCCATATGGGCTCGCGCCCCAACTCAGAAACTACTGCCTCCCATCATCTCTCTGCGAATTCTGTCATCGTATACTCCATGAAGGATAGCCATGAGTCTCGCGCTGCGCGTATTATCCGTAGTACCTTTATGACCCTCTTCAGCCATTGTTCAGCCTGATCTGACGTCATGGTGCCCTCGAACATGGGCACATTGGCCGTTGATAGGAAGTAAAAACCGATTGGTGCCTATGAATAGCAGAGTGCTCATGTGCATCCTCATCTGCGAAGAGTACAAGGTCTTTGCTCTATGTCGAAATCTACCTCATCGACTCCATGCTCTGGTATCTCCTCATGTGGATCATTAGAGCGAGGCTGCTCTACCTGAACATACTGGTGCTAGTCCTGTCGTGTCCCATCCTAAGATTGATGGTATGTGAAGTTTGACAACTCTTCGAATCTCATCTCCTTATCCTTTTGTCTATCAACGATCTCCGTCTACTGAGCTAAAATCTGATCCTGCTGACCTCTTTATAACAGTTGTTGCTGCTGGAGGTTGATGAGAGCGGTCATGATGTGCTCCAATCGCTCAACCATCTCCTGGTCTAATTTGGTCGTCATGGTTCTGCATGAGAACCAAAATCGTTAATCATAACAGTTAATGTTTGCTGACATTTCTCTTTGCGCTTTTCTCTTGTTGGGGCATTATATGGAATTTAATGACAAATCGGTGACATCTGTGGTTATGAACGCCAATTTTCCCTCTTGGACACGCGACAAGTCAGAGGACTGTCGCTATCCGAGAACTTAATACGATCAGAATTGTAATACTACGTATGCGTGTAGCGGGGTACCACTACTCTGATACCAAACTAATTAACCCCCTCGGATCCGAGTACCCCGTTTACGCGTCATTCACAATACATTCGGTAAACAATCGCATTTGTATTGAAATTCAAGGGAAATTTTTTTGAGTTTCTGCAAATGATCATTCACGTTTGTACCAACAAACAACAGTACCTAACAACAAGACGTGTCACCAAAATTTGTATTCATTAATTTTCATATATATATATATATGTTGTAGAGATTATATTTCACATTATTGTATCCTTTACATATTTTCTTTTCTTCTGTCTACCTATGTAATTTGCCATAGTTCTCTTCCTATATAAGAGAGTCTAAGGTCCAAGGAATAAACAACTCTCATTTTCCCAACATGGTATCAGAGTGGTGGTCCTTGACCGGAGCTCCTATACTGAAACCCTAACCCTAACCCCCACCTCAAGCCTTTCCCTTACGCGCGCACCACCTAAAGCTTCAGTCGTGCAACCCCAGCATGCTTCCGCACCCATGCAGCCCCGCCTCTAGGCCTCTCGCCCAGCCACCACAGACTTCCGCGCCCCCGCTGCCCATTCGCGAGGCCCCTCCTCTCTTCCCAGCGGGACCCTCGTCATTGCCAGGCCCCTGCTAGGTTCCCCACGACCATCGCCAGACCCTGCTAGGCCTCTGTGGGCCATCCTCCTATTGTCGTGTGGCCCTGCTGCTAGGCTTGTGCGCACTAACGCTCGCCTAGGACCTCGCGATCCTCTCTCTTCGACCGCTGCACCTACTTGCTCCAAGGGGTGTTGCCACTCCTCCCCTTTAAGAGGGACACCGTCACCGAGCTTTTTCCCTTGATGAGATTGGTTGCATAAGTCTACATATGCAACCAAATCTCCCTATGTCAGTGCAGACAAACACTTGTCTAGTCTCCAATCCTAGTCATCTTCAGCCGTCATTTTAGAGAGCAAGGTAGATATCCTCTTCACAGGCACCTTCAGAGGTCCTGCGCTTATAGTAAAGATGGACGTGTCAAACTATGAACTGTGGGCCATGCAGTTCATGAGCATGATGAAATCTACAGGTAAGAAACATATTCTTACCGAGGAAGAACTGGCTGAGAAGACTGTGATTAACGTCTCATGGGAGGCGGATGATGCATATGCCAAGGTTTGGCTCTCAGGCACATTGGCCATAGAGATCACCAATGATCTACTCCATCAGCCCACAACCAAGGTGATGTGGGATATTCTCGCTGCTACTTATTCGCAAGCAAAGAATGAGACAAAGATTATGCAACTCCAGCATGATATATTTACTATCAAGCAGAATAGAAACCCTCTTCACTCGCTATATACATCCTTGCGTGGGATGTTCGAGATGCTTTATAGCTTCATGCCTCACATGTAATCCTGAACAAAAGAAAATGTATAGGAATGCCACCATGGTTGGTGTATTCCTGGTAGCCCTAGATCCTGAGTATGAGGCGACCCGTTCTCAGATTTTGGCAGACTCTACTATTCCTCCTATGGAGGAAGCCTTTCGCAGGCTCAGTTGGATCATTTTTACATCTTCTACTGCCAGTCAGACGTCTTCAGCGATGGTGGCTTCCCGAGATCGCGACGGATCTTCTCAGTCTCATGGTCACGGACCTCGGGGCAGAGGAGGTCGTGTTCATCAACCATGTACTTTCTGCCATCGTCTTGGACATACAGAGGATACATGCTACTTCAAGCATGGATTCCCTGCCTCTGTTCGAGTGGCTGAGTAGATTGAGCCCCCAGCTGCTTCCTTTTTGGATCAACGTTTTAGGATCTTGTAGCACGATTGAGGGGAATTATACCTCCTTCTAGTCCTGTGACGCCTTCGTCGGCCCACGGAAGCCATTCAGATGTAGCTGCTTCAGCCTCTTCCAGTACCTCAGGTAGTACTTATGCACTCACTAGCAGTAGTGGATGTGATGCTATAGAATGGATTATGGACTCCGGTGCCACACATCATTTGTGTGGAGACATGGGTCAACTTACAGCCTACAGATAGGTTCCTCCAGGACGAACTGTGGTTATTGTAGATGGAACTCATTCTCCAATCACTGGACCGGGAGAGATTAGCTTGATGCCCTCTATGCCTCTATAGAATGTATGGCATGCACCTGATTTCTCTATGAATTTGTTGTCCATTAGCCATATTACGAAGGATTTACCTTGTCGAGCCATTTTTGTCCCATCCTCTCTTGTTTTTCAGGACATCCTTATGGGCATGGTGATTGGGTGTGGCCGTGAGCAAGGCGGTCTTTATCGCCTAGTTCGAACTCTCTATGCCGGAATCTCCTCTCTATCTGCTGGACCTATCTCACCATTCACGTGGCACCTACGATTTGGTCATCTCTCGTTCCAGAAATCATGTTGTGTTCTACCTCAGATCTCGCCTCACACGTCCTTTCAATGTGAAGCATGTCAGTTGGAAAAGCATCATCGATCTGCCTTCCCAGGTCGTCAGAGTCTGAGCAATAGCTCCATTTTTGAGTTGTTTCATATAGATATTTGAGGTCCCAGTCGTGTTCCTGATCAACAGGGACACATGTTTTATTTAGTTGTTGTTGATGATTTCTCTTGTATGTCTTGGGTCTTTTTATTAAAGAATAAATATGAAGCTGACGATGTTATCAAAAATTTCTTAACCGAAGTACATAATGTGTTTTTTAGCTTCTGTGAAAATTGTGAGAACTGATAATGCCTTGGAATTTTGTACTAATACTCTCTCCAATTATTTTTCAATGCAAGGTATTATTCATCAATCATCTTGTGCCTATACTTCCCAACAAAATAGTATTGCAAAAAAGGAAACGACGTCATTTGCTTGATGTTAATAGGATGCTTCTCATTCAGAGTTGTGCTCCTCATTCTTTTTGAAGTGATGCTGTTCTAACGGCATGTTATCTTATTAATCGCATGCCCTCATCAGTCTTGGGTGAGAAAATTCCTTTCTCTCTTGCCTATCCTGACAAGGAATTATTCTCACTTGCTCTTCGTGTGTTTGGCTCCGTCACCTTTGTCCACTAATTATCTCCAGGTATTGACAAGCTCTCCTAGAGCTGTCAAGTGTGTCTTTGTGGGGTACTCCAGGACACAGAAAGGGTACATGTGTTATGATCCAATGCGCATGAAGTATTACGTTATTGCCGATGCCATCTTTTTCGAATCAATGATGTACTTTTCTCCTACAGGTGATTGATTGACGTCTTCAGACACTGATGATGACATATACATGCCACCACCACTATCATCACCTCCTCCACCTCCTCCACAACCACCTCCTTCACCACCACCACCACCACCTACGCCACCTTCTCTTACTATTACGGTCCCAGTTCCACCATTGCCACATTACTATACCTGTCGGCCTGCTTCTGTTCATGATCACCGCTCATCATCTAATACGCACGAGGCATGTTTTTATAACACAGTTTCTAATGATGGCTCTAATGGTCTACCTGAGCAGGATTCTTTACAGGGGACATATGTAGAAGCTGCTGATTTGAACCTACTTATTGCGCTTCGAAAGCAAAAGCATAGCTGTGCGTCATATCCTATAGCATCCATGGTCTCCTTTGATAGCTTGACGGACGATTTCAGGAGCTTTGCAGTGGCATTATCAGCCGTGGTCATTACACGGAATTACCAAGAGGCTCTGAAGGACGGTCGGTGGCGTTTGGCTGTGGAAGAAGAGACGGCTGCTCTTTAGTCGAGAGGTACTTGGAGCCTCGTCCCCGCTCCTACTGGAGTGTCTATAGTAAGCTGTAAATGGGTTTTTACAGTAAAGCAAAATTCAGATGATAGCATCGACAGATACAAGGCATGCCTGGTTGCACGAGAGTTTACTCAGATATATGGGGTGGATTATCTTGACTCATTCTCACCAGTTGCTCGTCATTTTACCTTACGGATTCTTCTCTCTGTTGCCGTGGCTCGAGATTGGCCGTTGTTTCAGTTGGATGTCAAGAATGCATTTCTGTATGGTGATCTTCTGGAGGAAGTCTATAAGCAACAGCCGCAGGGGTTTGCTATTGAGGGGGATTGTTCACAGGTGTGTAGACTTCATAAGGCGATCTATGGTCTTAAGCAGAGCCCTTGAGCTTTGTTCCAGAAGCTCTCAGACTTGTTTGAAAATAGGGGTACGAATGTTCGAATGCATATCATTCCCTTTTTATAAAGAAAACATCCAGAGGTATGACTGCTATTACGGTGTATGTTGATGATATACTTATTACAGGAGATGATATGCAGTGAATAAAGAGGGCGAAAGAATTTCTGGGTCGTGAATTTGTTACCAAGATCTAGGAGCTCTTATGTTACTATTACCAGACCCGATATTTCATTTGCAGTCAGTTAGGTGGGCCAATTCATGGAACAACCTCGTCAGGTTCATATGGATGTAATACAAATGATACTAAGGTATCTTAAATCATCTCCAGGTATTGGACTGCTATTCAAAAGGGGTAGCTCTATTACTATTTCAGCATGCACAGATGCAGACTATGCAGGGTGCCCCAAGGACAGGAAGTCCACATCTGGATTTGCTATACTTGTTGGAGACTCACTAGTCTCATGGAAAAGTAAGAAGCAAACTGTTGTTGCTAGATCTAGTGCTGAAACTGAGTATAGAGCTATGGCACAAGCTTGTACAGAGATGATAGGGGTTCGAGCAGCCCTAACTGATTTATATATAGATGTACCTCTTCCCATGTCGCTGGAATGCGGCAATCAAGCTGCGTTATTTATTGCTAATAATCCTGCATTCCACGAGAGGACAAAGCACATTGAGATTGATTGCCATTATATACGTGACATGATCTAAAAGGACTTCATTGCTCCATCTCATGTCAGCTCAGGTGACCAGACGACAGACATTTTCACTAAAGCCCTACTTAGAGGGCCCTTCCATAAGTGTTCGTCCAAGCTGAGCATGATAGATATCTATGCTTCATATTGAGGGGGAGTGTAGAGATATATTTCACAATTATGTATCCTTTATATATTTTCTATTCTTCTGTCTACTTTATGTAATTTGCCCATAGGGCTCTCTTTATATGAGAGAGCCTAGAGAAAGAGTTCTCCCTCTCCCCTCTTTCTCTTCTTTCTTTTATATTCCCAAATCCCAATCTCTAATGCAGTCGAGAGAACTCTTTCTCCCCTTTTTTCCCTTTCCCTTTTCGATTCCCCTCTATGGAGCTCAAATTACAACTCTAATCCAAGAGTTTGAGGCCAATTGCTGCTGCTCCAGGTTAGCATCCAAATTCTACTATTTTCTTCCCAGATTGGGGCTGTTGGACTGCAATTAAACCTTCAAATTGTGAGATTTCAAAGAAGTACATTACCTCCATGTCTATTGCTGCCATGCATGGTGTCATAAACATTTTTGATCCTTTAATTAATGAAGTTTTAGGTGCAGGAAACTTAAGATATTTATAACTTGAAATGGGGAGAGGTTTTGATTGCATTAAAATATTCAAATGTAATGAATTATATTACAGACAGCTGATGGTCTGTTTTCTGTTCCTTCTAAAAAATTAAAAGATTTAAATTTTTTTTCTTGTTGATTTGAAAATCTAATAAATTAGATTAGCAGTCTTTTTGTAAAAATTAATGATAAATTTATTTGTGGACTTAAAAACTAAATTATTTGACTGAAATTATGTTCTGCCCACTTCTAGTTAAGTGCAGTTATGATGTAATTCAGATCAGAATTCACAAGTAAAATGTGTTAATACTGAGAAAACTTAATCAAAAGAAAATTTTAATAATTTTTAATACTTGAGTTCAACCCGAAAATATCGAAGCGCAAAACTAGGACAAATCAGTTTCCTCTACATTTTTTTGGTTGACAGCATTAGCAGTAATAATATCAAATTATAATATTTATATTCCAATATATAAGGCTTATTCATTATTAAGAACACATACTGTGAACTTGCTATCTACAGAATGTGTTGCATGCACCTGACTTTTCTATGAACTTGTTATCTGTTAGTCAGATTACGAAGGATCTACATTATCGAGCCATTTATGACCCATCTTCTCTTGTATTTCAGGACATCCGTACGGGCAAGGTGATTGGATGTGGCCGTGAGCAGGGAGGTCTCTATCGCTTAGTTCGAACTCCCTAGCCGGAATTTCCTCTTTCTGTTGGACCCGTTTCATCCTTTACTTGGCACCTGCGCTTTGGTCATCTCTCGCCCAGAAAATGTGTCGTGTTCTGCCTCAGATCTCTCCTCACCCCCCCTTTCAATGTGAAGCATGTCAGTTGGGAAAGCATCATCGATCTGCCTTCCCGAGTCATCAGAGTCGGAGCAGTAGCTCTATTTTTGAGTTGTTTCATATAGATATTTAGGGTCCCAGTCATGTTCCTGATCACCAGGGACACGTGTTTTATCTGGTTGCACTTGATGATTTCCCTCGTATGTCCTGGATCTTTTTATTAAAGAATAAATCTGAAGCCGGAGATGTTATCGAAACTTTTCTAACTGAAGTAGAAAATGTGTTTTCTTCTTCTGTGAAAATTGTGAGAACTGATAATGCCTTGGAATTCTGTACCCGCAATCTTTCCAATTATCTTTCAACCCAAGGTATTATTCATCAAACAACATGTGCCTATACTTCCCAACAAAATGGTTTTGCAGAGAAGAAGCATCATCATTTGCTTGATGTTACAAGGACTCTTCTCATTCAAAGTCGTGCTCCGCATTCTTTTTGGGGCGATGATGTTCTTACTGCATGCTATCTTATTAATCGCATGCCCTCGCCGATTTTGGATGAGAAAATTCCCTTCTCTCTTGCTTTTCCTGAAAATGTGTTGTTCTCACTTACTCCTCGTGTATTTGGCTTGGTCGCCTTCGTTCATCAGTTGTCTCTTTGGTATTAACAAGCTCTCTCCTATAGCTGTCAAGTGTGTCTTTGTAGGGCACTCCGGGGCATAAAAAGGGTACCGATGTTATGATCCAATATGCAGGAAGTATTATGTTAGTGTTGTTGTAAATTGTTGAGTCTGTGATGTACTTTTCTCCTACAGGTGATCGGTTGACTTCCTCATACTCTGATGATGAAATATTCATGCCACCACCACCACCAATATCACCTCCTTCACCACCACCACCACCACCATCATAACCGCCACCTCCACCAACTACTACGGTCCCAATGCCACCATTGCCGCATCACTATATCCGCTGTCCTATTTCTGCTCATGGTCACCGCTCATCATTTAGCACGCATGAGGTATGTTCCGAATACACAGTTTCTAACGATGGGTCTGGTGATCTACATGAGTAGGGTTCTTTACAGGGTACATACTTGGATGTTGCTGATTTGGACTTACCTATTGCGCTTCAGAAGAAGAAGCGTAGCTGTGCATCATATCCTATAGCATCCATGGTCTTCTTTGATCGCTTGACTGGCTATTTCAGGAAATTTATTGTTGCATTGTCAGCCGTGGTCGTTCCACGGAATTATCAGGAGGCTTTGCAGGACGGTCGGTGCCGATTAGCTATGGAAGAGGAGGTGGCTGCCCTTCAGTCGAGAGGAACTTGGAGTCTTGTTGCAGCTCCACTGGAGTGTCTATAGTAAGGTGTAAATGAGTATTTACAGTGAAGCAAAATGCAGATGGTAGCATTGACAGGTACAAGGCTCGATTGGTTGCACGAGGTTTTACTCAGACGTAAGGTGGAATGTCGAGCAACTGGGGAAAACGTGTCAATATAATCCACCCCATATGTCTGAGTAAACCCTCGTGCAACTAGTCGAGCCTTGTACCTGTCAATGCTATCATCTGCATTTTGCTTCATTGTAAATACCCATTTACACCTTACTATAGACACTCCAGTGGGAGCTGTGACAAGACTCCAATTTCCTCTCGACTGAAGGGCAACCATCTCCTCTTCCATAGCTAATCGGCACCGACGGTCCTGCAAAGCCTCCTGATAATTACGTAGAATGGCCACGACTGACAATGCAACAACAAATTTCCTGAAATCGCCAGTCAAGCGAACAAAGGAGACCATGGATGCTATAGGATATGATGCACAACTATGCTTCTGCTTCCGAAGCGCAATAGGTAAGTCTAAATCAACAACCTCCATGTCTGTCCCCTGTAAAGAACCCTGCTCAGGTAGATCACTAGACCCATAGTTAGAAACTGTGTATTCAGAACACACCTCGTGCGCGCTAGATGATGAGTGGTGACCATGAGCAAAAGTTGGCCAGCGGGTATAGTGATGCAGATTGGTGGCACTGGGACCGTAGTAGTTGGTGGAGGTGGCGGTGATGGTGGTGGTGGTGGTGAAGGAGGTGATGTTGGTGGTGATGGCATGTATATTTCATCATCAGAGTATGAGAAAGTCAACCTATCACCTGTAGGAGAAAAGTACATCACAGACTCGAAAAAGTTGACATGAGCACTAACATAATACTTCCTGTACATTGGATCTAACATCTGTACCCTTTTTGTGTCCTGGAGTACCCTAGAAAGACATACTTGACAACTCTAGGATAGAGCTTGTCAATACAAGGAGACAACTGGTGAACGAAGGTGACCGAGCCAAACACACAAGGAGTAAGTGAGAACAATTCATTTTCAGGAAAAGCAAGAGAGAAGGGAATTTTCTCACCCAAAACAAGCGAGGGCATGCGATTAATAAGATAGCACGCCGTAAGAACATCATCGCCCCAAAAAGAATGCGGAGCACGACTCTGAATGAGAAGAGTCCTTGTAACATCAAGCAAATGATGATGCTTCTTCTCTGCAACACCATTTTATTGGGAAGTATAGGCACATGTTGTTTGATGAATAATACCTTGGGTTGAAAAATAGTTGGAAAGATTATTGGTACAGAATTCCAAGGCATTATCAGTTCTCACAATTTTCACAGAAGAAGGAAACACATTTTTTTACTTCAGTTAGAAAAGTTTTGATAACATCTTCAGCTTCAGATTTATTCTCTAATAAAGAGACCCAGATATCTATATGAAACAACTCAATAATAGAGCTACTGTTCCGACTCTGATGACTCAGGAAGGCAGACCGATGATGCTTTCCAAACTGACATGCTTCACATTGAAAGGGCGAGTGAGGAGAGATCTGAGGCAGAACACAACACATTTCCTGGAGCAGGAGATGGCCAAAGCGCATGTGCCACGTAAAGGGTGAGACTGGTCCAGTGGAAAGAGAGGAAATTCCGGCATAGGGAGTTCGAACTAAGCGATAGAGACCTCCCTGCTCACGGCCACATCGAATCACCTTGCCCGTAAGGATGTCCTGAAATACAAGAGAAGATGGGTCATAAATGGTTCGATATGTAGATCCTTCGTAATCTGACTAATAGATAACAAGTTCATAGAAAAGTCAGGTGCATGCAGCACATTCTGTAGATAACAAGTTCACAATGTGTGTTATTAATAATGAATAAGCCTTATATATTGGAATATAACTATTATAATTTGATACTATTAATGCTGTCAACCAAAAAAATGTAGAGAGAACTGATTTATCCTAGTTTTGAGCTTCGATGTTCTATATATATATATACTTCAGATTGAACTCAGGTATTAAAAATTATTAAAATTTTCTTTTGATTAAGTTTTCTCAATATTAACACATTTTAATTATGAATTTTGAATTACATCATTACTGCACTTAATTAGAAGTGGGCAAAACATAGTTTCAGTCAAATAATTTAGTTAAGTCCTAAAATAAAATTTTATCATCAATTTTTAATGAAGAGCAGACTGCTAATCTAATTTATTAGATTTTCAAATCAACAATAAAAAAATTAAATATTTTAAGTTTTTACAGACTGTCAGCTGTGTGTGATATAATTCATTACATTTGAATATTTTTTATGCAATCAAAACCTCTCCCATTTCAAGTTATAAAGATCTTAAGTTTCCTGCACTGAAAACTTCATTAATTAAAGGATCAAGAATGTTTATGACACCATGCATGGCATAATAGACATGGAGGTATTGTACTTCTTTGAAATCTCACAATTTGAGGGTTAATTGCAGTCCATCAGCCCCAATCTGGAAGAAAATAGCGGAATTTGGATGCTATCCTGGAGCAGCAGCAATTGGCCTCAAGCTCTTGGATTAGAGTTGTAATTTGGGCTCTATAGAGGGGAATTGAAAAGAGAAAGGGAAAGCGGAAAAAAGGAGAAAGATTTCTCTCGAGTACATTAGAGATTGGGATTTGGGAATATAAAAGAAATAATAGAAAGAGGGGAGAGGGAGAATGGGATGGGGAAGGTTCCTGATACCTTCGTCATCATTTTTTTTACAATTATGACATCATCACAACGATGCCACTAATGACATTATTCATAATGACATCATCCATGTTGTCATCATTAATCTTATATTGTATATTAATTCCATTTTTTTGAAAAATCTGAAAATCAACCGTATTCGCGCTTTGAGCCTTGGTTTCTGACGCGCAATATCTCGATTTGATAGTCTCAGAACGACGATTAATATGAGTATAATATTGATATACTTTTGATTGGGTTTTATTGTCCGAAATTTTTGAGATACGATTTTTGTGGTTGATGACTATGTTTTTCGATTTTAAAAATACTAAACGATCCCCGATTGACGAACGGTCGATTCCGTTGTCTTAGTTTGTCAAATCGGATTTTATGGCGGTCTTGGTTTGTTTTACGGTTTCCGATTTCTTGATGCATCTTTTCTATGGCACACATTACGATGCGATCGACTTTTGATCAATTGCGATCGAATGACTTTTAATTTACGATTAGTTGATTGATTTAGGTTATTAAATATTGATTAGCAATTTTATTGGATTAATTGGATCCTAATCAGGTCGAATTCAGGTTTAATTGGATCGGGATGTTACATTGGCAGGTTGGAAGGACTCGTCTTTTGAGAGGCAGGCAGTTGGTTCTTCTTGCGTTTCCGATTATTTTCCTTGACGTTTGCTATTATCTTCCTTGAAACTCTTCTGTTGTGTTGGATTAAGGGAGTACTTGGAGGTTTTTATGCATAGATTTTTTTGGGGTGGCGCCAGCAGGGAATCTTGCAGCATTCCACTCGTAGATTGGGGGCATGTGACGATGCGTTGGATAATGGAGGTTTCGGTGTGGTCAGGCATAAAGAGATGAACGAGATGCTTCTGACTAAGGATTCTGCATATACTGGGAGATGGCGATGATTTGCTATGCCTGTTGGTTAAAAATGCTGACCGTGTTTAGCATAGCCTAGTTCCAGAGGCGGGTGCCGTTCCGTCACTATCAAAGTTTTAGAGGGGGATTGCCCTGTTCTCCTGAAGTGTTTATGTCTGATGAGGCCGGTTATTGGGATGGATTTTCCTGCTTGTTTTGGAATGGTGCCTGGACTAAGGATGGTATCCTTTGCGACCGCTTTCCCATGTTGTTTGCTTTGGAGAATAAACATGATTTAAGCTTGGCTAATGCTTAGTGTGATGATATATGGACGCCTACATTTATTTCTGCCCTCTCGGAACGGGGTGCATGATTTCCCGAGTGTTATGGAGGGCCTGGACTCAGTGAATTTGCAGGTAAAGGTTGTCTTTTATTTGCTAAGGAAGAGGATACTAACAAAAAACCGTAGAGCCTGGCTACGAAAACTGGGATGTGGAAAGCACATTATGTTCATAGGGAGCAGAAGATACATACCATTTGTTTTTCACTTGCGATCAGTCCCCGAAAGTTTGGAGCTGTGCTAAGATTGATTGGGTAGATTTATTGGGAAATGACAGGTTTTTGAATTCTTTTGGGGCTGATAGTGTTTAAATGTGTAATGATCGCGCTTTTCCTATGTCCTTGCTGTGAACACTCTGGCTCACTAGGATTGGGATGATTTTTCACAAAGAACAATTTATATGGAGAATGTTGTTGAGCACATGAGAGATCTTTGAGACAGTTTTTGTCATTTTTGTAAATTGTGTACGTAATTAATAAATTGGGGTTTGCACCAATTTGGATGCGCATCCTTTTTTGCCTAAAAAATGCATTCACATCTATATGTTGTGGAAAATCCGGATTTTCTCTCTTTATTGATAGCCGTCAATTGTTCCTCCCCGGAAAGTTGATTCCCTGTGCTATTTAAAAAAGGAAAAGAAAGCCAGAACATGGGTGGTGCCGACAAGTTTGTTTAAAATGATTATTTTTGTAAACTCCTCAAGTACAAATGCACATCATAATTTTTCAAATTTGTAATTTGCACACGTTACATCTGTTGATTAAAAGAAAACTGATTTGTATTCTAGGTTGCTGCATTGTCAGTATCATTGTTGAGAGCTCTCAACCTACCAGCTAGGTATGTAGCTACTGGCATCATGCCTATGTTTTTATTGAAAAAAACTTTCTTCTTATACTGTTTATTTTCAACAATAGTAGCGAAATGATGAGATTTTTAAAGTTGAAGGCCATGTGAATTTATCAGCTTTTGATTGAAATAGCTATTAGACATCATGGTTGTCATATCTGGACTAAGATTTTACAAATTTCCTGATACGCGATACTCTGTATTCCATCCATTGTTCCCAATACAATGTTCAAAATGTCAGAGCATTGGCCTCTTAAGACTTGACTTCAAATTTTACCTTTCGTCAAAATGGAAATAAGATTGTATAAGCTGCCAGACTTAAAATTATAATATAAATGTAGGCGACTTTTACATCTATGCATATTGGAATTCTTACTAGTTATATACACGTTTGCATGGTTAGTATTTACATATGTACTCTTATGAAGTTTCACCAATTTGCACATGATAATATTAAACATAACATATTAGATACCTCCATGCCATGTACGAATTGACGAACGAAAACTTCTTGGACCTAGTGTGTCTCCATTAATGGACACTCAACAATGAGGAAAAAGTTGTTTGAAATAGGTGGGTGCAAGTCAAAGTGAAGTTAGGAGAAAGGGGGTGAAAAACAAGAACTATGGTCATCATTAGGTGAGTCCAAAGTCTGAAGGGCTTGCCTTTTCACCCCTAGGGCTTTTGAAGGGTTTGGAAGATGCAAGGTCATGAAAATGGTGATATTGGTTTATAAGCAGGGGAAAATCATGAAAATGGTGGTATCGGTTGATAAGCGGGGCAAATTTGATTTGTCACAGTTGCTAGCATTGCCAAATCAAATCCATTATTGTGTATACTCAAGCTTGAGCTTCATTATCGCCGCAAAACCCCACCGCCGTTAGGCAGGTTTCATTGAACACATATAATTCTAAAGCTATGGAAGATGCCTCTACGGAGAGCGTGTGTTAGGGAGAGTGAATGAGCGAAGTTGAGCGAGTAGGAGAGGTGGGGGTGGAGAGATGGCTGGGTGTAGATGGAGGGAGCCTCCCATTGTGGAATGTAGGGGGAGGGCTCGAGGGTTGTGTTGGCTGTGGTGTGGGGGGGGTGTGGAGGGTGGTGAGGAGGGATGGCCATTGGTGAGTCATCGGAAGAAGCTTAAGAGGGGAACACATTGCTTCCGCTGTTGTCTCTTCAGCCACATCGCTAATGCATGCTCAACACCTGCTTGGTGTTTTGCATGTGGATGTTGGGTTGCCTCAAGAGGTTCGTTGTGATGCTTGGTTCCTCTGGGGCTCGACGAAAGGGTGGGGAATGACCTTGGGTGGCATTGACTGTACCGGTGGAAGGGGGCCTCAAGTTTGCGGAAGTGGTGAGGGGTGTTCCCTTCCGTCAAAGGTTGGAGGGTTTGTGTTCTGATGTTCGCGAGGAGGTTCTGGTTGGTCCATGTTCGTTGTTTGATCTTGTTGGGAAAAATGAACGAGTTGTTTATTCCATCAGCCCTAGGCTCTCTTATATAGGAGATTAGCCTATGGGTAAATTACATAAAGCATACAGCTGAAAATAAAAATAACAGAGAAACACAAAGGAAACTAATACATATGTTAACACTCCCCCTCAAGATGGAGCATAGATATCAATCATGCTCAGCTTGGACGCACACTTCTGGAATGGGCCTCGTAGTAATGCCTTGGTGAATATATCGGCAGTTTGATTTTCTGAAGTAACATGAGATGTAGCAATGAATCCCTTCTGAATCATGTCACGTATGAAGTGACAGTCAACCTCAATGTGCTTGGTCCGCTCATGGAATGTTGGATTGTTTGCAATGAACAAGGCTGCCTGATTGTCACATTCTAAGTTCATAGGAAGTGGTACATCTTTACATAGATCTGTAAGCACAGCCTTTACCCACATCATCTCTGTGCTAGCCTGGGCCATAGCCCTATATTCAGATTCAACACTAGATCTGGCTACCACCGTCTGTTTCTTGCTCCTCCATGAGATTAGAGAATCTCCAACGTAGACTGCAAACCCAGAGGTGAACTTCCTGTCCTTGGGACAACCTGCATAGTCTGCATCCGCACATGTTGAGATCAAGGTTGCAAAAGTCGGTAGTCGGTACTCGGTCGGTTGGGTCACTGACTAAGGATTAATCGGCAGTCGGGCGACTAATCGGATTTAGTCGGACTTTAATCGACTTTGAATTTTATAATTATTTTAAATATATAACTCATTTTTATACATATATTTACATAGATTTTGTACATTTATATACTACCATAATAAAATAAAAGAAAATATTGAATTTAAATAAAATATTAGGCATATTATACTAAGTTTGCTTATAAAAAAGTAAAACATTAAAAAAATACGGTATCTCCGAGCGAAAATTGGTCGATTAGTGTACCTAGTCGGAATTAGTCGGTACTCGGTCGGCCACCCCACTGACTAGACTAGTCGGACCTACTAATTGGGCCAGTCGGGCGACTTTTACAACACTGGTTGAGATAAAAATCCCCTTGCCCTTCTTGAATAGCAAACCTGCACCTGGAGATGATTTGAGGTACCTGAGTATCATATGTCTGGCATCCATATGAACCTGACGTGGTTGCTCCATGAACTGGCTCACACGATTCACTGCAAAGGATATATCAGACCTAGTGATTGTGACATACAACAGTTTGCTTACCCGTTCTTTATATCTTTTCCTGTCCACCTCCTCTGTGTCGTCATCATATAGCTTCATGCCGGGGTCCATTGGTGTTGTAGCAGGCTGACACCCAAGCATACCTATTTCACTCAACAGGTCCGTAACATATTTTCTCTGCGACATTACTAACCCATACAGACATCTAGCAAATTCCAGTCCCAGAAAATATCTAAGGACTCCAAGGTCCTTAGTGACAAATTCGCTACCCAGCTTCTCTTTCGCCTGCTTTATGCCTTGCTTATAATCTCCTGTAATCAAGATGTCATCTACGTAAACCATAATTGCAATAATACCTCTTGAAGTCTTCTGTACAAACAAGGAATGATCAGCATTAGAGCGTTTATATCCCTGTTTTTCAAAGAGGTCTGAGAGCTTCTGAAACCATGCTCTGGGACTCTGCTTAAGGCCATAGATGGCCTTATGAAGTCTGCACACCTTGGAACACTCCCCCTCAACAGCAAACCCGGGTGGCTGTTGCATGTAGACTTCCTCCTGTAGGTCTCCATATAAGAACACATTCTTCACATCCAACTGATATAGCAGCCACTCTCGAGTAACCGCGACTGACAGCAAGATCCGTAGGGTAGAATGGAGGGCTACTGGCGAGAACGTATCAAGGTAATCCACCCCGTATGTCTGTGTAAAGCCACGTGCAACAAGGCGGACCTTGTATTTGTCAATACTACCATCTGTATTTTGCTTTACTGTAAATACCCACTTGCAGCTCACTGCGGTCACATCTGCAGGTATAGGAACTAGACTCCAAGTTCCCCTAGATTGAAGTGCTGCCATTTCTTCCTCCATTACTAGACGCCATCTACTATCCTGCAGAGCATCTTGATAATTTCATGGAATATCTACAGCTGACAAGGTAACCACAAAATTCCTGAAATCCCCAGATAGTCGCTCAAATGACACAGAAGCTGATAAAGGATATGTAGCGCAGCTCCTCTTCGATTTGCGTATAGCAATAGGAACATCTAAATCAGCTGTGTCCTCATTTGGCCCCTGCAACATATCCTGCTCAGAAATATCATTAGATCCATCAAGAATAGTCTCTTCAGTACATACCTTAGGCGAGCGAGGAGATGAGTCATGACCATGAGCTGGAGGAGGCCTGCGGGTATAATGGAATGGTAGTGGTGAAACTGGGATAGTACGTGGAGCTGCTGCTGGTGGTGGTGGTGGTGATGATGATGGTACTGGTGGTGGTGGTGTCATATATATGGCATCGATAGTCACTGGAGGTAGTTGCTGATCACCTGAGGATGAAAAATACATTACGGATTCAAAAAATGTAACATCTGCACTGACCATATACCGCCTACGTAAAGGATCAAAGCACTTGTACCCCTTTTGAGTTCTGGAGTACCCAACAAACACACACTTGACAACCCTAGGAGAGAGCTTGTCAGTACCAGGAGACAACTGGTGGACAAAGGCAACTGAGCCAAACACACGAGGAGTAAGGGAAAACAGATCCTTACCAGGGTAGATAAGGGAGAAAGGAATCTGTTCATCTAGGGCAGAGGACGGCATACGGTTAATTAGGTAACATGCTGTGAGAACCGCGTCACCCCAGTGAGAATAAGGAGCATGACTTTGTATAAGAAGTGATCTTGTGACATCTAATAGGTGGAGATGTTTCCTTTCAGCGATCCCATTTTGTTGAGAGGTATAAGCACATGATGTTTGATGGATAATCCCTTTTGATGAGTAGTAATTGGCTAGGACATGAGTACATAGTTCTAGGGCATTATCACTTCTCACAAATTTCACAGATGTGGAGATAACATTTTGAATTTCATTCAGAAAATGGATAATAATATTCCCTACTTCAGATTTATTTTTCAACAAAAAGACCCATGCCACACGAGAAAAATCATCCACAATAACTATATAAAATCTGTGTCCCTGATGATCACGTACACGACTCGGACCCCAGATATCAATATGAAGTAACTCAAACTTGGAGGTACTACTCCGACCCGGACGACTGAGAAAGGTAGACCGGTGATGCTTTCCCAACTGATAAGCCTCACATTGGATAGATGTGTGAGGCAGACCCTGGGGTAACATACGACGCAACTTCTGAAGCGGTAGATGTCCAAAGCGCAATGCCACAACAGAGGAGATACTGGTCCAGTAGGAAGGGATGAGGTTCTAGCAAACGGAGTCTGATTTAGGCGATAGAGGCCTCCTTGCTCGTAGCCACGACCAATCACGTTGCCCGTAAGGATGTCCTGAAAAATAAGAGAAAATGGATCAAAAATTGCCCGACATTGTAAGTCCTTCGTAATTTGATTGATTGATAATAGATTCATTGAAAAACCAGGTAACACATTCTTGAGCTATATAGAAGATGTCAGTCTAATCTCCCCCTGACCAGTGATAGGGGAATGTGTACCATTGGCAATGACCACTGTTCGGCCTGGAGGAATATGAGAATATCCTGTATGTAAACTCTGGTCGCCACATAGATGATGTGTAGCGCCCGAGTCCATAATCCAAGGTAATGTATCTGATCTACTACTGGTAAATGCAAGTATGCTACCTGAAGCACTGGTAGACGCAGAGGCAGATGCAACAGCATCAGATTGACTCTCAGTAGTAGGTGCTGGGCCAGATGGGGGAATAATGCCCCTTAGACGGGC
This sequence comes from Ottelia alismoides, assembly GCA_037367405.1. NCBI lineage: Eukaryota > Viridiplantae > Streptophyta > Magnoliopsida > Alismatales > Hydrocharitaceae > Ottelia > Ottelia alismoides. The sequence goes on along the minus strand of JAZKJV010005669.1, from coordinate 454,968 downwards.
AACTAGATCATCGAACCGTTGATCCAAAGTGGCAGCAGATGGAGGCTCTATCTGCTCAGCGACTCGTGCAGATGCAGGAAATCCATGCTTAGAGTAGCATGTGTCTTCATTGTGTCCGACGCGATGACAGTAGGTACATGTTGGCCGAGTGCGACCTCCTCTGCCATGAGGTCCACGTCCACAGGTCTGATGATGAAATCCACGACCCCTGTTGGCGGCCATGGCTGAAGCATTCTGATTCGTGGCTGTGGAAGGAACGATGATACGGCTCAATCTATGAAAAGCTTCCTCCATGGGAGGAATAGTAGAATCGGCCAAGATCTGGGATCGTGCCACCTCATACTCTGGATCAAGTGCAGCAAGGAATACACCCACCATAATCGCATTCCGATACGTCTTCTGTTGTTCTAGCGTGGCTGTCAGGGGCATGAAGCTGTATAGCTTCTCGAACATCCCTCGCAGGGATGTGTAGAGTGAATGTAGAGGGCGACCATTCTGCTTTATAGTGAATATATCATGCTGGAGTTGCAGAATCTTCGTCTCATTCTTCGCCTGAGAGTATGTGGCCGCCAGAATGTCCCACATATCTTTGGTCGTGGGTTGATGTAGAATATCATTGGCAATCTCGATCGCCAACGTTCCAGATAACCAAACTTTTGCGTATGCATCATCGGCTTCCCAAGAGGCATTGGCTTCAGTCTTCTTAGCAGGCTCTACTTCGGTAAGAATGTGCTTCTTACCCGTTAACTTCATCATACTCATGAACTGCATCGCCCACAGTTCATAGTTCGTACCATCCATCTTTACAATAGGCGTCGGACCACGAAAGGCGCCAATGGATGGGATATCCGCCTTGCTTTCTGACATACTGGAAACTGAAGACTGGAGCGATTGACTGAAGATAAGATTCGTCTACAATGACATAGACGGGTTTAGTTGCAAGTATAGACCTCAAGCAACTAAACCCATGTAGTTGACGGTTTGCGCTTTAGGGCTTAGCACACGTTTAGGGCTCTACGGTGCCCGTTGAAGCACGCATGCACGGAAGGCACGCAAGATCAGCACGCAAGGCACGCAAGGCGCTCAGTCGCGCAGCGTGAGGATGAGCGTGCAGACGCGCGCGAAGGTGCGCACTAGGCGCAGGCGGAGGCGCTGGTACACACGCACAGGCGAAGGCGCACGCGCACACGTACAGGTGGAGGCGCACAGGCGCTCACGCGAGTGTGCGCACAGGCAGAGGTGCTGGCGGAGGCGCGACGGCGGCGCAGACGGGTCGGAAACGCTGGCGGAGGCGCCAACGATGAGAGAGAGGCACGCGGGTGGGGTAGGGTAGGGTTAGGGTTTCGAGAACTCCGGTTTAGGACCGTCGCTCTGATACCATATTGGGAAAAATGAACGAGTTGTTTATTCTATCTGCCCTAGGCTCTCTTATATAGGAGAGTAGCCTATGGGTAAATTACATAAAGCATACAGCTGAAAATAAAAATAACAGAGAAACACAAAGGAAACTAATATATATGTTAACATATCTCAATGCTCCTTTGGGAAAAGTGCGTGAGGTTCTTGGAGGCTCATTTTGTGGAGTTGTGGTTCCGTTGGGGCACATTGACATGTATCCGATGTCTGGTCAAAGGTGGAGGCTAGTGAGCTAATGGTTGCGCGCGAGAAGGACGGCGACTTCAAATGAAGGGAGCCTTGGTTTGTGGATGACGAGTTTCCAAAGAGGCACTGGGTGGTTCGTGTTTTGGAGTTCCATTGCTTTTTCTGAAATTGGCTTTCCAAGAATTGGGCAAGGTTGTAGTGTTCTTGTCGGACGAAAGGGTTCTTGGTTTTGATGTGGAAACTATAATGGTGGTCATCTAGGGGAGGATCGCTCCGATGAGGGGTGTCACATCCTCCTTGCGAGTCAGTCACACAGTTTTTTTGGCTATGGATGGAGGAGTTGATCCCACAGCTGCTTCCATGGAGTTTTTCATCATTTCCAGTTGGATCGCTGGTGTCGAATTCCGACGAGGGGCAAGTGGGAGAAGCAAAAGCGCATATTTCTGAACCGTTGTTAGAAGCTTTTTGAAGTCTCGCGGAGGTTTTGGACATGCATCTATTACGGGGGGAGTGATCATGTGTCGAAACATGTTGGATCACACATGATCTTGGTTCGCTTAAAAGGCAAGCATACTAGTGAGGTCAGAGCTTTTTCAAGTGTTTATGGGCTTGCTGATGCGACGCTTAGGCGGGGACTATGGGAGGAATCGAGGGAGGCCCACTCGCTTTTTTCTTCGGATCCTTGGTTGTGGGGGGGAATGATTTTAAGTCGAGATTGGACCACTTTCTCTGCTCTGGAAAGTTGTTGGTTGCATTTTAGCTCAGGTGTCTTCCTTGCCCAAGGAGAACAATGGAGATTTATAGAGCTAAAAAGAAGAATATCCATATGATTTTTATTGATTTGGAGAAGGATTATGATTCAGTCCCAGGGGAGATATTGTGGAGAGTTTTGGAGAAGAGACATGTACATGTCTTATGCATTAACCTTATAAAGGATATATATGACGGGGCTTATCTTGTGCATTAAGGTTCAACTTTGAGTCCAGTCTGGGAAGAGTGACTATTTTGACATTAGCATTGGTCTGCATCATGGTTCAACTATGAGTTCGTTCCATTTTACTTTGATTATGGATGAGTTGACAAGTCACATTCAGGATGAGATACCTAGATGTATGTTGTTCGTCAGTGATATCATGTTGATTGATGAGACAAGAGATAGAGTAAATGAAAAGCTGGAGGTTTGGAGACACACCTTAGAGACTAAGGATGCGTATGGTTACCGGGTTAGCCTGGGTTAAACTGGGGGAGGGTAACCGTTTTTGTGTTTTGGTGTTTGGATAGAGGGTTAGGGGTTGAGTGGGGTTGTTGTGATGTGATTGTATTGAAGTTCGGAAAAGTGAGTAGTAATTGTGATGTGATTGTATTGAAGTTTGGAAAGTGAGTAGAAGTCGAGTAGTTTATAAATTTTAGATGATATGATGGTATACTATATTATTTTTTGATGGAATGGATGAAAGAAAAATAATTTATTTAATGTTTAAATAAAGAAGGGAGAGTGGGCCCCACAAGTAAGAGAAAATGAGGATTTTGGGGGGTAAACCCCCGGGGGGGTTAACCCCCAGCTGAACGACACCTAAAGGATTTCGTATAAGTAGGACTAAGGCTGACTATATGGAATGCACATCTGATGGAAACACCGATGAAGGACTCGAGGTAAAGATTAGAGATGATACCACTCATAAGGAAGATTTTTTAAATATTTGGGTTCTGTTTTTGCAACAAGAGGGGAGAATTTATGGAGATGTCACTCATAGAATAAATGCAGGTTGGATAAAGTGGAGAGTAGTCTACACTATTCTTTGTGATAAGAAAATCCTTTTGAATGTCAAAGGAAAGTATTACAAAGCAGTCACGAGACCTACTATGCTTTATGGATCAGAATGTTGGCTTGTGAACCATAGACATATTAAGAGAATGACATCATCAGAAATGAAAATGCTAAGGATGATATATGGTCATACATGAAAAGATTGGATTCGGATTGATGCGATCAGAAGGAAAGTTGGTGTAGCTGTGATAGAGGATAAGATGAGAGAAAAACTCTTAAGATGGTTTGGCCATTTATAAAGGAGGTCGTTTGATGCACCCGTTAGAAGATGAGAGATTTTGGATGTTGAGCTGGTTAAGAGAGGACGAGGAAGGCCCAAGAATGAGACTATCCGAAGGGATCTTAATTATTTGGATTTAAACCCATGGATGACCCAAAATAGATCTGAATGGCGGCGAAAAATCCATGTAGCCGGTCCTACTTAATTGTGGGAAAATGCTTTGTTGTTATTGTTTTAGGCGTCTTATCGTGCTTCAGGTCATACCACACCCTCTTGTTGTGGATCTTGGGATAACAACTGATTCTACGGTCTTTCTTTCAGTTCGAAAGGCATGGCTGCTTGAATGATGATTGAAAGAGATGGTTGGCGATTTTTATTCCTCAATCTATTGTGATGGTTAACCATAGTCTAGTTTTACCGGGAGTTAGAGGCCCTTCGCTTGAAGATTTGCACCTACAAGGAGATTCTAACAACACATGGTCCAAGCACGCTTGGATCAACTAGATCGGGTAGAAGACACTGGGTATCTTGAGGTGTCTGAGCAAGCTAAACAAGTTAGTCTCTAGAGAGTCATCCAAAAGGGGGATAAGAAGCAGGAGGTCGAGCGACGTTAATGTTTGAGCAACGTTGGGTTAGTGAAGGCGATGCCAACAATAAAATTTTCCATTATGTAGCCAATGGTAAGAGGCAAAACTACATTAATTCCATCGTGGCATATAATGAGAGACTGGGAGGTGACAAAGATGTGGGGTGGATTGTAGTGAATACTTTCGCAGGGTGAGTAGGCGAGGCACCCATCGTGGTTGGGGATGGAGTGGGCAAGGGGCTTCAGGCTTGTCTTCAGAGCCGTAAGGGAGCTGACAAAGGTTTTTGGCGGTGCTGAGGTGCAAGCAGAAGTTTGGGACCTGAATGCGGATGGAGTACCTAGGATGGACTTGATTTGACCTTAATCTACTTAACTTAAGAGGAACTTTATAGGAACTGGAGTTGAGACTTTTCAGGTCAAACGACTTAATTCTTTGAGTCCACAAAACTATGTTCATATATCATCTTGATTGGTCTAAGTAGAATATTTCATACACACGCACGATTCTTTTAAACTGTGACCTAACTTGGACAAGCACCTTGCACGTATCTTCATTGATGAGGTGGTGAGGGGTGGAATCCTCTGGCAAGAGACATACGCTAATGGAAACATATACAGTCACTTCGAGTGGTTAGTACACCCAAACTAGTCTAGTGGCATGGATTTTTTCTAAGTCCCCAAAACATGTGCGGAAAGAAAGACTCTATATCCGTAGGGATACAATAAGATCAATGCAGTGCAACAATTCTGTCCACCAAATAGAAGCAGATGTTTGAGTGAAAAAAGAAGAATAAAGTTATATATATTGACCACAATGATCCAACTTCAGAGAGACTGCAGATCTTTTTGGAGACTTGGCTACATTGGACACACTCCGCTTCTCTTCTTATTCTTCTATCTTCTCCCCCTTCGATTGTGGACACAACATGTACCTGTACTTAGAAGGAAATACCCCGCTTCTCGAGGAAAGAGTAGCTAGATCGGGGAATTAGGATCACCTTGCTAAGAGAAGGCTGTTCTTTGTCACTTCTGATGTGAATAGCTATATTTCACTTGCATAGTACAAGATTCATATTCATCAGAATTTACATATGAGGACTTGTTCTGACCTAACTGTTGAGGCGACTTGAATAGAGACTTGTGGAACTTAAACGTTGTTAGGTCTTAAATCCTATTCGCAATAAAGGTTTCGTCACATTATTAATCCAAAGGTCAAGTCGAGCTCCATGTTCACCTTTTGTTCATGACCTTGCTATGAAAACCAAGACTATTTCACTTTTGCATTTTATTTTAGTTGCTCGGGGACGAGCACGGTTTAAGTATAGGGGGTTGATGAATATGTGATTCGTCACTCTAAAAGTGTAAAATAGAGCTTCGTTAACGAGTAATTAGCTGCATTTCATCAGTTATTTTGCATTATTAGCATTCATGCACTTAGAGATAATATCTGCATTTTAGCATGCATACTTGCATTAAATAAGAAGCCAAATTCCCTTGTAAATATCACATGTATATTACCATATTTTCCCCTATTTTTCTTTATTTTCACTAACTCAGAACTGAATAAAATCAACTCTATAATGTGCATATTATTAACACAAATAAATGAGAAATATCAAAAAATATTAACTTGTAAAATTGCCCAATAAAACCCATACCCTAGTTTGAGACTAAAAACCTAAAAACATGATTATGTCTCTCATACAGTCTCCTATGAACCCCTACTCACTTTTGAATTAATGTGAGTTCAACTGCCTTCAAAACAAGACCAAATTCAAAAGAATCAGAGTTCATTTTTTTGTTTTTTCGATGGAAAAGTGGGTAAACTCCCAATGTGGGGTTCACCGCAAGAACAATATATTAATAAGAAGGAAAGTTACATGATATATTACTTGGACTCCCAAAATCTTGAAAGAGCCCTACAATGAGACACTACAGTTTCTGAGTAAAATATTTGATTATTAAGAATGAGATCATTCCTTGCCAACTAAATAGCCCAGAACGCCGCAAACGGCTTAGTGACGTCGTTTGACGAGTTGCCTCCCAGCTTCCTCACCGAATCCCAGAAGCCTGCTTCGTCATCAAAAACCACCCTTGGGATCGCCAGCTCTCTCTAAACTTTCGCCGAAGCCTAGCAGGTGAAAAGTAGACGTTTTGAATTCTCCATCTGCTCTCCGCATTTATCACACATCGGGTCCTGTGAACAAAAAAGCCTCGCCTTCCTAGCTTTGTCACGGAGCCTATCTTTCCGCAGGAGCCAGAGGAATACCTATATCCTGTTCGGAATCTTGCTTGCCCAAACTATCTTCATGTCTTGGCACTTATCTATGTCTTGATCCTCCCTACCACTTCTGAGTTCACCATATATATGCTTTACTGAAAATCTGGAACCCGATCATACAAAATGGTCCCTGCTCGATGAGAAACCCTCTGGGAAAGGAGTCTCCATCTACAGGAAAGTCAACTCCTCTCTCCTTCGATCTGAGAGCACCGCAACAAAAGGCGGTAACCACTCCCCAGCCTGAGCCACAAACCTTATATCCACATCCTTCAATACCGCCACCACATAAAGTCTTGGAAACCACATCTCCAGGGTGCCATCACTCAACCAATCATCTCTCCAGAATCTGAAACCCCGACCATCCCCTACCATAGGCGTCAACTATGCAACACAAACGGTAACACCTCACAGACCCCTTGCCATATGGGTGACTCAGAGCACGTTGCCCTTGCCATTTGACCTCCAGTCACACCATAAATCTCCTGCAACAATCTAGCTACCAGGTCCTCAGAAGGACCCCAAATGCGCACCGCCCACTTTGCCACCAATGCCTTGTTCATGCATGCCACATCCTGAACCCCCAAGCCCCCCCTGAGCCCGAGCTCTAGTAACCTCCTCCCAACGTACCAGATGCATGCTCGATTTCTGCTGCATCCCGTCTGACCAGAAAAATCTTCTCATCAGTTTTTGATCTTTTTGACCCCCATTGGCATCAACCTGGTTGAGAAAAAGAAAATGGGGATGGCCAGCATCACATGCTTCAACAATACCAGCTTCCCGCCCCTAGATAATGTAACCGCCTTCCAACCAGCCAGCCTCAACTCCATTATCTGAACCGCCGTTCCCAATCTGACACTCTGAGCTTGCCTGCCACCAACGGAAGGGATAGGTAATAGGTAGGTCCCCCAAAGGGCACCTAAGCAGCTCCACTATCCTGCCCCGTTCTTCCTCATGTAACCCAAAAGTGACTATCACTGACTTCTGCATATTTATCTTCAACCCTGAAAAGCTGCTAAAGATGTCCAGTAACTGTGCCGTTCTACTGCTCATTTGTGAAACTTGGGTTTTGGGCTCCTATGGTATATTGTACATATTAAACTATTTTGACCTTATTATTTTATATACACAAATAATCCTTTTTGATTTATTTATTTTGCATTTATTTTCTTTGATCATTGTTTTAATAAAATGTGTAAAAATTCAAGTAAAAATTGAAGCAAAAATGAAAGAAAATAAATCACCTTGATCCACTTTGTTTTATTAATTTATTAAAAATAAAAAAAAATAGATTAAGGTGTAAATATTTATTTTATATTTTATTGGACTTTATTTTGAATTTTATCTTATTTAAAAATGATAAAAATTCGCAAAATACAAAAATATAGTATTTTATATCTATAGGATACCACCAAAAATACATATTGTATATATGATTTCTTTTGGTTACGGGTCCTTCACGAAATTTGTAGATCTCATCGAGGCGAACAACTTTCATGTTGACCACTTTTTGATTTGACTTCTTTTGCTATTTCTTTTTTATTTTTTTGACTTTAATTTCGATTTTCTGGGAGCGACACGTGGTAGCTCCTGGAGCTGCCACATGTCACCCCATTTTCTTTTCATTTTCTTTTAATTTAATTATTATTTTTATTTATTTTCTTTTTATTTATTTCCTTTTTCTTTTCATTTTCTTTTATTTATCTTATCTTATCTTATCTTATTTATTTTCATTTTATTAATTTTATTAATTTTATTTATTTATTTGTTATTTTAATTATTATTATCATATTTATTATTCTATTTTAAGTTTAATTAATTATTTTATTTTATTTATATTATTATTAATATTATTTTTAATTTAATTTAAATAATTTTTTTACATGGCCGTGCATCCACGGGCCATGTGACCTGCTCGTCTCCCCCTATGATCGGTCGTGCGCTTCCTCCTTCGTTGCCCGCACACGCCGCTCTGCCTTTCGCGGTGGGGCTGCAACCACCTGCCGTTGCCCTTCACCCACGACGCCCATCTCTCCGCCTGGTGCGGTGGTCTGGTCAACCTGTTCAACGCACCGACCTCCCCTCTTCCGCCTCGCGCGCAATTATCGTGCCTGCTCCCCGCAGAACCCGACCGCCCTCTTCCCATCTCTCACCCCATGACCTGCGCACCCGTTGCCCTCCACTCGCACAACCATCATTCCCATCGATCTCGACCCCCAACCAATTGACCATAAGACTCTTCCTCCGCCTCCAGTCATCCCTATCTGCCAAATCACGAGAGAGGATCTCTAGCTCCTTTTTGTGTCTTCGGTGACAGAGGAGGCACGGGGAAGTCGAGTCACGATGTCATTGTTGCTGCCACACCGCATCAGCTTGAGCTCCACCGCCTCCAAGATGTTGAACTATGATCGGAGGCGCTTCCAGCCCTCTTTCCCAGGCGAGTCCAACCACCTTTTAAGTAAGCTCTCTTTCTTCTCTGTCGATTACTTCCTCCTCTTTTCTTTTCCTTCCTCATGTTCTTTTCTTTGTCAATCGCCCTATCTTTTTCCCCAACTCCATCGATTATCAACAACCATTCCAATGTTCTCCTTCCCCGTTCGCTCGCTGCCTTCCCTCTCCACCCCACCTCGCCATCGCCTCAGAGCTCAGCCCCACCATTCGCCCCACCACTTTGGAGGCCATGCTCCTCCGCCCCTCCACAGCTTCGAGCTACGCCGACAACATCCCGCTCGCCTAACCGCCTTCTCTGTTGATCATGGAAATCTCCTTGGCCTCGTTAGCACCATCTAGAGCCGAGTTCAACAGGCTCATCACCGACCACTTCAGCCCAACCGCCCTCGAGCCGACTCCGCCCTCGACCAGGTCGCTCCTCAGCCCCTTCTAGTGAGCCACCTTCAACTGAGGCCCGCCGCCTAAGATATCCCGCTCACGTGCTTGACATGTGAGCATGGGGGATATTTGCACGCCATCCCTCAGCTTTTCAACAAATGATGCACGCACCCCGCAACCATGTGCCATGTGCGGCGCCCGTGCGCCCATGGACAATTTACACGGAGGCCCTCGATGCTCCAGCGAATCACAGAAGCGCCCCCTCGCTATCAGTGACGTCAGCAGCACATGCATAACACGCGTGCTCCTCAGGAATTTGTATAAATAATCCCACGGTTCTGGGTAATTGCATTCATGTTCATTTGCATTTTTTAACAATTTTATTTCTGTATTGTATTTAGGCCCCGGTCTTTGGCAATAATTTGAGCATTCATTTCACATCATATTTTCATTAAAAAATAACGCATTGTAGAACACTTTATGCTTATCATTATGGATGTTGATTGGATTTTCATGAGCTATGGTTAATTAATTTAAATATTTTCGTGAAAAAATGCATAGTTTACCCACTGCATAATCTTTAATTGATATGAAATTAATCGTTGCTCCAAAAATTCTCCAAAAGTCACAGTTAGGTAGATTTTAGTGCATTTTACATTGTACCCAAAAATCATTGCATTTGCACGTACATTGAGGTCGAAATAAGTTAAATAATGATTTGAGTAATTAATTTTTAGTAGGCCGTAGGTCAATTATTTTTAGGTACTATTACATTTCCTGAATCTCTCTCACGCAGACTTATCTAGAATAATTTTATTTCTAAGAAATAAATTGCTTTGCTCGTTATTAAAATTAATTTGCAAAAAATCACCCTGCATGCATCATTAATTCATAATAAATTCATTTGACATCAGGAAATTCAAAAAAAAATATAGAGCATTAATTTCATCATATTTCACCTTGTAGCCAAGTTTGATGATTTTTGGACTTCATTTGATCAAAATTTGCATTTTTAACCCTTATATTGCATGAATTTGCATTTCATTTGTTAATTGCATTTTTTTAGAAATACCTCTCTGAAAACTTAGATTCTAGATCGACCATCAATCGAGTTAAGGAGATAGCTGCCTCCTTGAGTTCGATTTTGGATATGGCCAAGTAAAATAAAAATATGATCGTTTACTTTAACTGAATAATTAATTAAGTGGTATTTTTGATTAATCCCGATTGCCTGCTTACAACGAACATTAAATATTAATTTCACACAATTAGCGAGGATAATTTTGATTTTGTCAAATGACGTCGTTGTCGGGGAGTCACAACTTAGGTTAATTTTTAGAAGATTTAGACCTTGGGTTTTCCACCCTCGGGTAGTCTGACCCCCGGGTTTTCTCGTAATTATCACTCTGTTTATTTTCTTGCATTTTTATTATATTTTATTATATTTTATTATATTTTATACATCTCTCTGATCACCGTCTTGTTTTTCTGCGAGGGAATCGACATGACGGAGCGACTGCTTAGGTGGCCGAGCATCTCAGGAGCATTGGAGGCCGGTTTTTCTGGGAATAAGCCGACTAAAGGAATTGCATAAAAATTAAGATTGATTCGAGTCGTGAGAGAGTGTAGAGTCCTTAGGATTTATTTTATGCAATTATTTGATTTTTGTAATTAATTTGTAATAATTGAGGTTATTGCACATTTCTAGCGGATTTCATTTAGGATCTCACGTGTATACTCGGACTTTGGACATTCTTCGGCTATTTGTGGTGTGTCGAGACCTATTTCACTCTCCAGTGAGGGTGTGGCTCGACTTGAGTGGTTCGTAGGGTAAACCTGCACTAGCGACTCTTAGAGCATTTTTATTAGATTATTATATTGTTTGTGCTCGTACTCTATTAGGATCACACTTCACATAACAAGATGCTCCTTAGATCATTCAATTTACTCAAGGTCAAGTCCAATTCTTCCCGACTAATAGAACTTTCTACCGGGAGCGGTTTTTGTCGGCTTGCATTTAATTTGAATAATTTTCAACTATCTGTTTTGCATTCCACGTGAAGATTGCGAGGAAGCACTGTAAGTCTCCTTAACAGGGCATACCATCATTGTTTTTCACTTGCATTGGCTTTTCTCGATTCCTCCCCTTGATTTTCTCATATAAGTCTACAAAGGAATGAGGACTGGATGGTAGACGTGAGTATGCTGGCTCATTAAAGACTTCAGTGACAACCCTTTTAACATCGGGACTGCTAAACAAGGTCGAATTAAACAAAAAGAAATAAAATCAACAATTGTATTCAGAAGAGTAACCTCGTCCTTGTATGCAGGTACTTGCTTCCAGGCAGAGTGGGTAAGGACACAACTACTATGGATAGAGCTCAAATCTTTGTACTTGCCCCCTAAGTCTCCATTTCCGACTCTCGCAAATTTGAGAGCTGCAAGGGCTTACCTTCGACCTTAGACTATGTTTTGGTTATGTAAGCATGTACGTCTCCTTTGGGCTGTGATATTGAACTCGGCAATCCGAGAAGATCACTTCATTGATTGGGAGCATACAGGAGCACCGCTAGGTATAAGGCGACACACTGTGTGTAATGGATGCATAAGATTGTTTTATTGACAACATAAAATTGAAATGATAATCGGCTGGACCTTTGAGGCATTCATTGTGTGAAGTTGGTGAAATTAGAGTTTGTATTATGTTTGCATTGTGTGTGTGTTTATCAAAGATCAATCATCAAAGACCGCACACTTGCGCCTTCACCATCTTTCTTGAATTCATTTTCGTGATCTCTTTCGGAATCTCTTGACATCGAGAATGGAGGATTGGGGTGACGTTTGCTCATACCTCGCAAGCCTCTCGCTGACTATCCCAAACCGATCGTCCTCACGGGCTTGGGACCACTCTTACCCCAAGCTCCCTTACTCCATGGAGACACTTCCCATGGAATTACGGTTAGTAAATCACTCTCTTTTTCCGAAGGTGGTCAGACACAGACCATTCCTCTCTTCTCTCACCACATCGAGGAAGATCCTTACCTCGATGTTTCTAGATCTAAATTCTTGCAACTTTATTAATCCAAACCCTCTTCAATATGAAGGTGAAGAAGACGAAAGGAAGCTCAAGATGCCTCCTAAGAAAAACCCTGAGGTTGAGGATCACAGAGATGACCTAATGCAGCAAGTCCTTGCATGTTTAGCTTGAGCTGAGCAACAGACTGCAGACCTTATGGCTAGAATGGGACATGTGATTGAGTGAGTGGTATGGACCGACCTATGGTGGATGCTTATAATCCAGCAGAGAGTGAAATTCACAGTTGAGTAGTACCGGAAATTCCTCCTGATGCATTTGAGTTGAACCCCCATTTCCTTGGGTTGTTACCAAAGTTTAATGGGAATGCAACAGAAGAGCCATATGCATTCCTGAGAGACTTCGAGTTGGTATGTAACGACCTTCGTCATCCTAGGGTTGGACAAGATTATATCAGACTGAAGGCTGCCCTGTTTGCCTTAGGAGATAAGGTTGCTCATTGTTTGAAGAATCTCGGGGTTAGATGTACGACCTGCTTGCAATTCAAAGACTTATTCTTGAAGAAGTTCTACCCACTCAGTAGGACTAACCAGGTGAGGACAAAGATCACTAGTTTCTCCTAAGGTCCTCATGAGCCATTTCACGAAGCCTGGGATAGATTCAATGATTTGATACAAAAATGCACCTGTCGTGGCATTACTAAAGCTATCTTAGTCCAGACCTTGTTCTGTAGCATGACCCCTGAGATACAAGTGTTAGTGAGTGCAGCTTGCGGAGGTAGCTATCAGAAAAAACGAAGATGTCGTATGGAAGATCTTAGAGCAGATGGTAGAAACATGCAGATCTCAGGCCACCAGGGCCTATCAAGTGTCTCCCTCATGTCTATCTTATGAGACACGTAGGCGGACTATATCAGATCTGACAGATGACCTCATCCCTAGTATGGGGATAATAGCTGATAAGCCTACCATGGTAGAGCAGATCCACAAGAGGATCGTTGACCTTGAGGCGCTTTCAGGATTGTCGAAGCAAGTGGATGAGTTATCTGCAAAGGTAACCAAGATACGACTACCTGCCCCTTCTGCACCACCTGCACCTGTACACTGAGCTCACCTCGTACAAGAGCATGTACATGGGCTTCAGATCAGCTGGGTTGAGGAGCAACAGTACTCTCAACAGGAGAATTACGCACCTCCACAGTCAGTGTCATTCTATGAGGAGCCTCCGCAGGTGTTTGAGATAAACAACCTGTGGTACAGCCATAACTTCGTCGTGAGACAGTCGGGAATAGGGAGCGGTCAACCATACCGACCCTTCCTAGCTTACCAGGACACCGACTCTATCCCCACACCGCATTTTGTTCAGTCCGACCAGGACAGGGTTACCAACCTTAGCAGCACTAACAACAACACACTTTCCACTTGAGCCAGTACGGTCCACCACCACCTTATACCTCATAGTCCCACCCACAACAATAGTACCGACAGGGGGACAATAGGTCCGGTATATGCAGCAGAACCACCCATCCTCCAGCCAGTAGCAATAATAGACCCTACCCATGAGTGATTTGGTGTCCCTTTGGCCATTCAGTCTATGACAGACAGGGTTCAACAGCTGCAGAATGATTATCATGACATAATGATCGATCTCAATCGTGTCTCACGCCACCAGGATCAACATATGACATAAAGGACTCCAATTCTCGCCCAGGTTCAGGCCAATCCCAATAGCCTGAATCAGGGTCAACAACGGCCACAAGATCATGTATACTATTCCGATTACTCTCGATCTGAACATGAGATCCTTTCGTATGATAATGTGAATCATATGCCCCTCAAGAGTGCAAGGACCTTGACTATACCTGATCGGACACGTGAACAGGAGGAGGACTCCACCGAGTCTCTATCTGAGGAGAACTTGGAGGCAGAGGAGCAACATCACCACCACCAGTACCATCACTTTCCGCGGAATAAAAGAGATACGAATCCCAAAAAAACCAAAAAATGTAGAAAAATAAAAAGAACAAAAAGACAGAGAGGGGCACCAACAGTGAATCAAGCGAGCCTGATGAAGAGCTTGCACCTCCATATGAGGACACACCAAGAGCAGCAGGGGGATGCACCACCTTTTTTCTTTTCATGAAGTTCTTTCCAAGCAGAGTCAGAGTCTCCGTCCTGTACATAACTCATTTTCCCGTTTGAATGAACATATTTCAGTTTCATAATCTGAGTTGGCTTCAATAATCTCTTTCCCCTTTGCTCTTAAGGGTGGAAAGAAGAAATCCAAAAAAATCCAAAAAGATGACAGAGTTTTGCAATAAGTACGTCAATGCCACAATCTCCTTTGATAAGTATGTGGATATGACACCTGCATTTTAGAAATACCTTAAGGTGAGATGTACACCTACAATGGTTAGCAGGAAAACAAGAAGCATGTTGGGAAGTATGTTCTGTCTGTAGCCATTACTTGCTCCATTAAGTATGCGTTTCCAAGGAACCAAAGGGACATGGGTGCCCATTATGTTGTGAGTCATGTCGATGACACAACATTTGTATACACTCTCCTGGATAATGGATCCTTAATTAACCTGATGCCAACAACCCTCTATGAGAGGTTAAATTTAAGATCTCGTAGGAAATCCGGAGCTTTACTTTAGTTTGCTGACAAATCCAGTAAGAGGTCCAAGGGAGAATTGAGGAACATTATCATCAATGTCAAGGGACGAGATTACATGGTGGACTTCACAGTCCTTGATATGGAGACCCCTCAGAATTGGAGAGATTCCCAGATCATACTTATAAGGCCTTTCCTGAGGATAGCAAGGGCCTTATTTGACTACAAGACGGAAGATTCGGTTTCAAACTCCAGGCCGAGATGAGTAGCTAGAGAAGAAGCAGACAAGGTGGCAGAGGCCATATTCCGAATACAACACCTATTACTCTTTGTCAGAAGTAGATTGTGTTCATGTAGACACTATCGAGTCATGGAAACAGAACCCAGCTAACACAGATGAGTCCCTCTACTCTGGAGAGAATCTTGTACATTAAACAGTTTGCAAGATCTTTTGGAATGAATAATAAGGTGCAGATCATACATAGTGCACCCCCTACATCTTTGATGACACGGAGGCCAAGTTGGACCTGTCAGTCCTTTCCTCTTTAGGACAATTAGAAGATGAGGACGACGAGTCGGATGCGACTGTCGTCGATTGCTTGGATACTTTTGACGATCCGACTCCAAAGCCGAATCAGTTGGTGGCAGTTACTTTAGTGACAGATCCAACCACTATCGACATAGAGCTAGAGTTGATTGAGCCATATTTTCTTGATGACCACACTTTACCTGAGCTGAAACCACTACCCACAACACTCAAATATGCTTCCTTGCGGGACAAGAGAAGAAGTTTCAGGCTATCATCAATTTGCGATTGACGAGGAGCAGAAATCTCGCTTGTCATAGATCCCGGAAAAAAATCGCAAGGCAATAGGCTGGAACATTTCTGATTTCCATGGGATAAATCCCGCTCTGTGTTCGCATCATATCTACCTTGAGAATGAAGCCAAAGCCTCTCATGAATTCCTACGTAGGTTGAATCCAAATTTACGAGAGGTTGTGAAGGAAGAAAATGAGAAATATTGCGACGCGAGTTTTATTTATCACATATTCGATTCCAAGTGGATGACACCTATTCACGTTGTTTCGAAGAAGTCGGGAATTCAGACGACCACCAATGAGGATGAAGAGGAGATCGTGACACGAGTACCCACGTCGTGGCGTGTCTGTACGGATTATAGATGCTTGAATGACATGACGAAGAAGGATCATTCTCCCCCAGTGTTCACTAAATCGGCCGCACGGGCCGCATATGCCCGTGCGGCGTGCAGACCGCACCGATTACTTGAATCAGTGCATTATGCGCCCTCTCTGCATATGCGGCCCGCATATGCCCCGCATATCCCGCATATGCCCCGCATACTGCTCCAACAGCTCCAACTTTTCAATCTTCTCATTCAGGTCCTTAATTCTGTAACTCTGCCTCTTCATTCAATTGTTAGAATATGACATGCATTTCTACCAAAATTCAGCTAAAACACAATTGTTTTCTTCTTGAAAATTGTACGTAAAAATCTTTTGTAAATAATAAACAATTATGTATATGCAATGTTTTATGTTTTTCTCATGTATTATTTTCACGAGTATATGTAATGTATCGTTGAATATTTTTTATATATGCCGATTGAGGTTTTGCTCATGTAGTGCATGTATGTGTATTGAAGTTTTGTTATTACGAATCATATAATGTAAAGTTTTTATGGTAAATGTTTTTTTGTGATTAAATATGAGGCAATTAAAAGTATATATGCACACCCATCTAACATGAACCATTTTTCTTAGATGTTCTTTAACTCCACTTAGATACATAACTTCAGTGGTAATATTATTTGTTAGAAAATCGGAAGCGGAAGCGAACATGGAAAAAGATAAATAAAGAAGAAAGAAACGCGGGATTTTACGTGGAACCCTACTCCGTGAGGAGCGGGATGAAACCACGGGAGAAGCCCTCAAAGGGGCGGATACTTCATTCCTTTTTCTCAACTGTTACAGGAGGCCTGGGGCTCCTTATATAGCCTCCACAAGGCCTTCAAGTCCCACCCACAGGCGGTGTGGGACTAAACACTGGATGGGGGTAAATGGATCTTCTCCAGGATCCATTTACCCTGCTACAACTCAATGGGGCGCACATAACCAATACTCTAACACTCCCTCTCAAGCTGGAGCATGCAATGCTCAGCTTGGACAAACAGACAGAAACTCAACTCAACGCTACACGACACTACGGACAATATCAACCCAACGCGCACATGCTGCAGTCGAGGACGTTGCTTCTCATGCCGTGCAGGTGAGGAGGACGAACGGGCTGGAGTGTGAGTCAACTGAAGACTCGGAACCTGACCGTCGAGTCTGAACTTGCGCCTGAAGTCTCCTCGTCGGAGAACTGGGTCTCTCCCATCTGGCTCAGAGAGTGGTGCACTGCTCTGGTGTACCTATGATACCACATGAAAACCCTTGCCCTCAATGGCATAGGGAATGGTCCTCTACTCTGGAGTCCCTATGGCTCACATGAAAACTCTGGCCTGACAACTAGAAGAATGATGGGGACCTCTGACAATGATGGCAACATATGCTCATCTGACAATAAGACCGCACACTCGTGCGTGTCTGAAACCGAAGACTCGGAAGACAATCGTCGAGTCTGAACCTGGATCTGAACCGTCGAGTCTGAATCTGATCGGTCTGGAAATCTGAATCTGCATCTGGAATACAAGACCTGTGACTCTACATATACACTCCCCCTTTCTCCCATACTTGTTGGACAATGTTGGGAGAAGACAACAATAATGGGGAAGACAACATGAAACCTCTTTGCCGATAACGATAATATATTTTTTTCGGCTTTTGCTTCGCATTTTTTTTTTAAAAATTGCATACGGCTTTTCTTTGTATGCGACTCTTTCAAAGGAAACTTTTTTTTTACTATGCGTACGACTTTTTTTTTGTACGCGCCTCTTTTCCTCAAACATTTTTTTTCTCCTTTTTTTTTGCAAAACTTTGCGTACGACTTTTCATTGTACGCGCCCTCCTTTTTTTTTAAAAAAAAAAATCCACCTCTTTTTTTTTCTCTCTCCTTTTTCTCTCTCTCTCTCTCTCTTTTTTCTCTCTTTTTTTTTTGAACAATATAAATATGGTCCATTTGGACCCAAATATACTTTAGGCCACTTGGGCTTTACAAAAAAAACCTCTTTCACTCTCTCTCTCTCTCTTCTCACTCTTCCTTTTTTTTTTGAAACATACGCCCACTTGGGCCCAACACACTTCCCCCCCCCTTTTTTTTAATAACAGAGAGGCCCACCGGCCTCTTTTGACATTAGGGTTCCCAACCCTTTTCGAATGCCGCCTGCCCCATCGGGGTTCTAAACAAATAACGTATTTTTTTTAATAATAAATTGCAGGCGCCCCCGTTAGGGTTCTCATGAAAGGGATCCCCGTTATAAATGACGCCGCCGCCCCAGGGGATTGGCAGGGAGATGCTCGCGTCGCTGCAAGGAGTGGAGGGCCTGGGGATCATGCCGCCTGCGGCAGGGTCGTGATGGAAGTCGACCATGGCTGGAGGGAACACCATGGCTGGAGAGCGCGTGGGATCGCGCGAGAGAGGCGGAAGCTCGCCGCCGTTTGCCGCTGCCTGGAGGAGATCATCGCGCCGCGAGAAGGGCGCCGCCTGGGATCACGGCTGCACCGAGGCTCCGCCAGGAGCTTGCGTGCGATGAGAGAGCCGAGGGAGATCGGCGTAGCCTTGCTGGATGTATATGCGCATCTGGATGGCGACAAGGGATTGAAGGCAGAGATGTCGAGGTTGCTGCCTGGAGCGCATCTGGATGTGCCTGGAGCCCATAGGTTTCCAACGTGGGTCGCAGCTCCCCTTGGAGATACTTCCTGCGCCGCCAGGGACTGCAGATATGGCGCAAAGTTTGATGGAGCCCAAGGATCGCGTGGGTACTTCATACGAATATCCAGCACATGTGCGCGCGATGGTTGATAGGGCTCCTGTACCCAAGATCGATGCACTAGGGTTTGAAGAATAGGCACTGATATGCCCATGCTGATGACGAAGGGGCTCGAGAGATGTGCTTGAATCATAGGTTTCGCAAAAGAAACCTTAGAATGATAACTTAAACTTCTTACAGAAAGTAGGGTTTTAAACATAAACCCTAGAAAAGTCAGGCATAACATAATCTCGAAAAATAATCTCCACAAAACTCTCGAACAAAAAATAAGAACATGAAAGACCTCGAGAATCGAACCCGCTCTGATACCATGTTAGAAAATCGGAAGCGGAAGCGAACATGGAAAAAGATAAATAAAGAAGAAAGAAACGTGGGATTTTACGTGGAACCCTACTCCGTGAGGAGCGGGATGAAACCACGGGAGAAGCCCTCAAAGGGGCGGATACTTCATTCCTTTTTCTCAACTGTTACAGGAGGCCTGGGGCTCCTTATATAGCCTCCACAGGGCCTTCAAGTCCCACCCACAGGCGGTGTGGGACTAAACACTGGATGGGGGTAAATGGATCTTCTCCAGGATCCATTTACCCTGCTACAACTCAATGGGGCGCACATAACCAATACTCCAACATTATTCATAGATATTTTTTATTTTTAAATTAAAAATTAGAAAACCGCTTAGCATCGCATATACCCCGCATATGCCCTCGCATACAGCTTAATCAGTATTCGGTGACCAGTCCGAATGCATACGCATACCGCTTTCCTGAACCTTGTTCTCCCCTCCCATTTATTGATTAGATCTTGGAGAGATTGGCGGTAAAAGAATTCTTCTGCTTCTTTGGTGGGTTTTCGGGCTAAAACCAAGTAGCTATTGCTCTCAAGAACCAGAAGAAAACCTCGTTCACATGCCCCTTTGGTACTTATGCTTTCAGGCACATGCCCTTTGGGTTATGCAATGCTCCCGGTGCATTTCAAAGGTACATGATTGCTGTATTCGCCGAGATGGTCGGTGAATTCCTGTAAGTTTTCATGGATGACTTCTCAGTCCATGGTGATTCCTTCGATTCCTCAAAAGATGTTGTGAGGTCAATCTGGTGCTCTCTTGAGAGAAGAGTCACTTCATGGTGATATAGAGCATTGTGTTGTGGCATGTCATCTCTAAGAGAGGAATGGAGATTGATCCTGTCAAGGTGGACGTGACTAGACGACTCCAACCACCAATCGACGTGAAACAATTGCGGTCTTTTCTCGAGCATGTCGAATTTTACAGGAGATTTATAAAAAGATTTTTCAAAGATCGCCCGACCGCTAACTGAGCTTTTATGCACAAACATGGAGTTTATTGTAGATCACAAGTGTCTTGACTTCTTTAAGCTATTGTAAAGGATGATCATGGATGACTTGATCCTACAAGTTCCAGATTGGTCTCTTCCTTTTGGATCATGACGAACGCCTTAGATTTTGTTATTGGGTCTGTGTTAGGACAAAGGAGGGGTGACGTCACATTCACTATACACTACGCATGCAAAGTTCTTGATCCTACTCAGCGTAACTATACATTTACAGACAAGGTTGCAAAAGTCGTTAGTCGGTACTCGGTCGGCCGGGTCACTGACTAAGGATTAATCAGTAGTCGGACGACTAATCGGATTTAGTCGGACTTTAATCGGATTTGAATTTTATGATTATTTTAAATATATAACTCATTTTTATACATATATTTACATAGATATTGTACATTTTTATACCGTCATAATAAAATAAAAGAAGAAATTAAATTTAAATAAAACATTAAACATATTATAATAAGTTTGCTTATAAAAAAAGCAAAATCTAAAAAATATGGTATCTTCAAGCAAAAAAATGGTCGATTAGTGTGTTTAATCGGAATTAGTCAGTACTCGGTCGGCCACCCCACTGACTAGACTAGTCGGACCTACTAGTCGGGCCAGTCGGGCGACTTTTACAACACTGGTTACAGAAAAAAGAGATGCTTGTGGTATTGCTCGCCTTGGATAGGTTCATGTCTCATCTCATTGGATCCAATGTTGTTGTTTTAACAGACCATACAACACTACGGTACCTCATGCAAAAGGACACAAAGGTGCGTCTTCTTAGGTGGATTTTACTTATCCAGGAGTTTGACTTGAACATCAGAGACATAAATAACCCCACGGTTCTGGGTAATTGCATTCATGTCCATTCATAATTTTTTCGACAATTTTATTTCTGTATTGTATTTAGACCCCTATCTTTGGGCCTTAATCTTAGCATTCATTTCGCATCATATTTTCATAAAAAATAGCGCATTGTAGAACACTTTATGCTTATCATTGTGGATGTTTGATTGGATTTTCATGATCTATGGTTAATTTAATGTAATTATTTTCATGAAAAATTGCATAGTTTACTCAATGCGTGATCTTTAATTGATATTAAATTAATCGTTGCTCAAAAACTTCTCAAAAATTCACAATAGGTAGATTTTAGCGCGTTTCTCGATATCCAAAAATCATTGTATTTGCATGCATATCGAGGGCGAAATAAATTAAATGGTATTTTGATTAATTAATATTTAGTAGGCCGTAGTTCAATTGTTTTTAGAATCTATTAATTTTCCTGGATTCCTCTTACATAGACTTATCTAGGATAATTTTATTTCCAAGAAATAATTTGCTTTGCTATTTATTAAAATTAATTTGCAAAAAATCATCCTACATGCATCATTAATTCATAATAAATTCATTTGGCATTTGAAAATTTCAAAAAAAATTGCAGAGCATTAATTTCATCATATTTCACCTTGTGGTCAAGTTTGAGGATTTTTGGACTTCATTTAATCAAAATTTACATTTTAACCCCTAAACTTGCCTAAATTTGAATTTCATTTATTAATTGCATAAAAAATTAAAAAATGCCTACTGAAAACCTAGATTCTAGATTGATCATTAATTGATCTAAGGAGACATCTGCCTCTCTGAGTTCGACTTTGGGCTTGTCCAAGTAAAATAAAAATCTGATCGCTCGCTTTAATTGAATAATTAACTAAGAGGACCTTTTGATTAATCCTAAATTCCCGAATACTACAACAGAAATGACATAATAATTAGGGTAATTATTGGGTTTGTTAGTTGGTAGTTATGGTGAGAACAATGATGCAAAAAAGTGGAATGAGGGACGACGACCGTGATGGCATATCCATCCCATTAATATAATATGCATATGATAGTATGATACAATCTTTTTCATTGAGGGATGGATCTCAGATGTTAGAGGCATGAGCGTTGTGTTGGATATCTCTGGTTAGCTCTCGGGGCTAACAATTGACGAGGCTAAATACATTTATGTCACTTTAGGTACTCAGAGGCAGAGGCAAAGGAGTACATGGCGATTATTTCATCCCTATGCGGTAGTCTTCCTCTTAGCTACTTGGGGTTGTCGCTATCCTGTGGAAAGTTACCTCAGTCAAATTGGAAACTAGTGGTGGAGAGACTGGAGAGGAAGCTGGCAGGATGTAAAGATATCTTTTCTTTCTCGAGGAGGAAGGCTTATTTTGCTTAAGGCGGTGCTGTCAACAATTCCCATATTTTTATGTCCACTCACCTTATTTTTTTGGGAATTCGCCGGCGACTTGATTCTTGTATGCGAAGATTTCTCTAGAGCTCATTTGATGGTAGTGTAAAAGAATACACCTGATAAACTGGGATACTGCGGCACTTCCTAAAGACTGGGGATGGTCTTGGGATTCACAAGTTGGAAGATATGAACAAAGCTCTCATCAAATGGGCAACCATGTCGTGGGGCAGTGAGAAGAGACTTTCCTCTCGCTTGGTCAGAAGCATTTAGAATCTTCCACCTTGTCCATCCATCTCATAACATTCCCGTAGTGTGCTGATGGTTTTCTGGATGCACATATGTGCGAAGCTTCTTGATTTGACACCATTTCCCCACTGTTGTAAAAGTTGGCCGAGTAGTCGATTCCTGGGGGGGGGTAGCCGACTCGACTAGGCCTAGTCGGGCATTAGTCGGTCAACCCGATTAATCAGGCTGACTAGTTGTCCGACTATTAGGCCGACTTTACATAAAACTTTTTAATTTTTTATTTTTTTAAACAAACTTATTCTAATATGCTTAATGTTATATTTAAAGTCAATTACTTCTTTTGTTTCATTATTATAGTATAGAAAATATACAAATCTATGCAAATATATAAGAATATATGTATAAAAAAATGATGTATATATTAAAACAATTAAAAAAATTTAAAATCAACTAATGACCTACTAAATCCGATTAGTCGTCTGACTGCCGATTTAACCTTTGTTAGTGACCCCGCCGATCGAGTACCGACTACCGATTTCTGCAACCTTGATTTTTCCGATTTAAACTATATTTCCTTGGTTTTTTGTTCTAGTGGTGAATCGTGGAGTTACTGTTCATGAGACATGGGTTGACAATCGGTTGCTGTTGACATTCACTTCAGGCTATTCTGAGCAGCGTATCGAAGATTTTATGCAGTTGACATACTTCGCGGGTCCTGCAATTGGTCAGGACCATTGGGTTTGGTGGGGACATTTTTTTCAACGTTAAATAGGAGTATTGCGTGCTAATTTGGACCCAGGAAGCAGGCGACCTGGAGGAGCCAAAGAGTGTGATTGGAAATTTATATGGGCTCTTCCGATACCCATTTAAAGTTCTTTTTATGGATCCGTCGATGGGAGAGGACCTTTGCCAAGATGCACGAATAGTGTTTGGTCCAGGTGAGGACACCACTTATGCTTTATACGTGTCCCCTGAAGATCTCCACCATCTCTTCTACGCTTGTAATCACACTCTCATGGTGTTGGGGTTGGCGGACATAGCTGGGATCACCACTTCTCCCATCTTAATTTTTGAGAAAGTCTGCCTGTGAATCAATCTACATTTTTCGTCGTATTATGGGAACTGTTGGCAATTTTGTGGGCAAAGTAGTTGTCACAAATTGGCATTATTTTTTGTGCGGAACGATTTTATGTTGAAAATGTAATTCATTTTAGATCTCTCATGGAGACCTGGTTTTTATAACGTCAACTGTTCTTTTTATTTTGAGGCAGATACTATTGCAGGTGTTTCCCCTTCTTTTGATTCAAAAAAGATCATGAAAGTCCTACTTGAAAAGCAAGAGTTTTAGCTTTATGGAGTGGATGTGTGAGCCTCCTCTTTTGATGTCAGTAATCATACACATATATTACTACTACTAGGTCTAGTTGGGAGATGATTTCAATTAGATTGTGAATCTTAATGCTAAGTATTCGCTATATTGGAAAGGTCCATGAGATTTTTTTGAATTGTTTTTTTTTTAAATTTAATTTCTTGCGGAAATAATGTAACACTTAAGAAAGATAATTCTTCATTAAAGTGTGAACGGAGTTCAAGAAGTAAGCTGGTTAGAAGTGAGAATCAAGACCATATGAGAATGGTATGTTTCTCACGGTATAGTACGTGTATACTTTATCAAGCCTACTTTGCTGATGAAAACAGAAACCTTAGGTGTATGCAGATGGAGTGCCTAATGCGCTTGGCCAACTTTCGTGCCTCATCCTACATTATTGATGTCTCAAGGGAAGACGATAAGATGATATGGAATTACAAGGGATCACAGGCCATAGGACCAATAGTAAGCAATTGATTAAATCTTATTGCATGTGGATGAGAGGTAGCAAGCATGAAACCTTAAGCTGTGGGTCTTGTTCCTAGGTCGGTTGATAGTCCTTGCTATCACCCCATCACCTCGATTAACTCCTTCTGAGTGGTGAGTTCCTTGGGAAAGGGAATACCTCTCATCTTTCCTCCCTCAGAAACTCTCGAGGAACTTGGTGATCTTTAGATGTTGTGGGATTTTGTCCACAGTGGACACCTTGCACAGAGGTTGTTTGTGAGCATGCTGGCAGTGAAGCTTCCATATGGAGCTTGCAAATTCTCGTGGAGCTAACTTGCTGGTCTTCTGTTTGACTTCTTTTAAAGGTCCATGATTAACCTCCTACTTGTGGATTGTTGTGGCAGAGTTCGCTGGTCTGAGTTCTCAAGGTTTGGTTGTGGAAAGGTTGGCATTAGGCATAAACCTTGAAACCACATCCACACCTGATCTATATGTATATCAAGGTAAGATCGCTAACGATTTGGTGCTAATAATTAGGCGGGTTGTCAAAGATGATATTCAACACACACAACTTCGTAGTAATATCCCAATTGCACTTCGGATTGGAAAACATACGTATATGTCACATCCTATTTCCAATTACGTCTACGTAGACAACTTATCTCTAGGGTGAGATTACATAGCATTTATGGCCAAGATTGTAAAAAGTAGGCGATTAGTCGAATCGGCGGGTAGCCGACTCGACTCGGCCTAGTTGCCCGCTTAATCGATCAAGTTTTTGTTCCCATTTCTTCATATCCGGATACATGAGTAACCTTTGTCGGTTGCCCATTTAGGAGAAATAGGGCTTACTATCCACTGGTAAGTCCTTTCTCATCACGATTCCCTCACACCCAATACTCTAGCGATCACAAGTTTCCTCTAGCCTCTCCTCCGTGTAAATATCAAGAAAAAACAACAGGAGTCCAAGATCCTTAGTGACAAATATCTTAGTAAAAAAGCCTTGGTCTATAGGATCCATGGCCTTTAATAATGACCACATGATTAACATGGACAACAAGAATAATAGTATCTTTAGCTTATGCTCTATAAAAAATTGAGTAGTTACAAGTTCAGTAAAAGCCAATAGAGTTGCTCTCAGCAGTAAAATAGGCGAAGCCTTTTCCCACTACAAGTAGGATCGACTACATGAATTCTTGCTCAAAACCATGTTGAAAGATTCAATTTTTTTTACACTGGCTGTCGATTAGCTAACGCGACCCCCACAACGTGGGATTTGAACCTTGGTCTTTTGGGTGATAGGCACACTACGCTACCACCATACCATTTAAGAGTTGCTCTTAGTAGTAAGTCTAAGATCGAGCTCTGTGACGCTGCTTTAGGCTGTAGATAGTCTTGCAGAGTCGGCAATAATACTCCTCGACGTCTATCCCGACAGTTGAGACAAACTTCTTCCCGAAGTTCTCCACAAAGGAAAATATTATTCACATCATGTTGGTAGACTGACCAATTTTTGTAAACAACAAGAGGCGAGAAAGCGCGGATAGTGACAATTCGAGCAATATGATAACATCTCAAAGTAACCGACCCCATAGGTTGGGTGAAGCCCTTGGTCACTAACATGGCTTTCAATCCATCGAGCCATCAGGAGCATGCATGGTCGCAAAGTCCCATATCCAACATGTTTCAACCATGTATATTGCATAATTGTGTGGCATCTCTAGGTTTTTGGACTATCATAAGAGCATATGTAAACTATAAGAGCATATGTAAACTACCTGTCACCACTAGACAAACCATAAACACTAGTAAAATGAGAAATAGGATGTAGTATACACTGCCCGACTTTTTCCTCAAGGCAAAGTGAAGCTCAGTGGAGGGAGTATCATCCATCGTTATGAATGGTTGGGGGTCAATCGTAGATGTCTCAGGTTCCTGGAATGTAAGGGCAATAGACAAAGGGACTGATTACAATGCCTCCTGTTGTAGACTTAGAACGGAGGTGGGAACTTTGATGGCTGATTACAATGCCTCCTGTCGTAGACTTAGAACGGAGGTGGGAACTTTGATGGAATGCCACCGATCGGTTCAATAAAGAAACTGTTATCTGCAGAGACATAATACATATGATCAATTGGGTCATAACACTTGTTCCCCTTTTGGGCTCTGGAGTAGCCCAAGAACATACACTTGATTTCTCGGGGAGACAACTTGTCATTCACCTGGAAATTATGAAAAAAAGGCAATGCAACCAAATATGTGTAGGGATAAGGGAATTTGATCCTCACCAGAATAAAATAAGGAGAACAAAGTATATAAACATAAGAGATAACCTATGTGATCAAGTAGGTGATAGTACGGATAACACCACCCTAGAAGGTTTTAGGAAACTTCATCTGAGTGAGAAGAGAACAAGCAATATTCATATGATGACAATGCATAGTATGCACATGATATGTTCATAAGTTATTAAGTATCACAATGGATTACAACAAAAAGAGAAGTACGATAAGGTTAGGTTTTACGAGGGAATGATACTATGTGATGTTTCCCAAATCAACTAGCTTCACACTCAGGAAATATTCGAGAGAGATCTAGCATAAGGACGACAAAGTCTCAGATGTACATGAAAGGATCAATAAAGATCAATATATCCCCCGCAAAACTAGAATTAATAAGAACATTAAGGTAGTAAAGATCATCCTTCCCATGCTCCCACAAAAAATATGCCTCACATGGATGTCCTAAAATTGCAAGAATGACCGTTTCACTCGACAAGTGAGCTCAATGCACAATTTATAAACATATAATAAGTTCAGGAGAAAGAGCACCATTTGACTATTGAACTAGGTAGTTTCCTCGAACATGCGATTGGTTACACCAGATTGATCAACACTATTAGTTGACCAATTCATCACTTGGCAGTTGTCCTGTGATGAGGATTCACAGTCTTTGTCGGCTTCCTTGAGTTGATCATTTGTGAGAACATAGATTTGCTTTTGATTGTGAATGAACACCTTAAAAGCCCAAGACCATAGTTATCGACCCCCTTTAGTTTGATCAAGGTATCCTATACCACAAATGTCAAGGTATCCTTTACCACAATTGAAGAGGTGAAAACATGAGGTTTTGTCTAAAGTAGAGTCATGGTCATTGCGAGCAATAATAATGGTGAATTTGAAGATAACATGTGATCTACTTAAGTGTTAAGAGGGCTTGTGGGGGTATACCCAACCACACAAAACCCAACATATTTTATGGGTGCTCAAGAGACCTCAAATATGATCAACAAAATTGCAAATAACTGAATTTTGCTCAATGTCCAACGAGATTGGAATAATCTAGACTTTTGAATGTGCTCAGATGCACAAAACGTACATTGAAGGCGAAGAATGAGGCTTTACAACCAATACCACCTAGTCTCCAAAAAAATGATCATCAGACTGATTGTCAGAGCTGATCTGATTTCGCTAGCATTGCTCGACCTTGCTAGGTTCCCAATAGCCCAATTTTGTTAAGCGTGAACCTTGTTAATTCGAGCCGTAGACTAAAGCAGGCCTAGTCAGGTGTGGTTTTGCACATATGGGAGCACACCTGGAGAAGGGTGGCGGCACGCTCTGCTGAATTGGAAGGTGTCATGTACGAGGAGTGCCATTATGGCGCTTGCGGATGGGGGTGGAGGGGTGGGCTTGGTCAAGAGGGTATGAAATGCTAGTATAGGATTTCCACTTTGTTATTACGTGGAAGAAATAATAACAACAAAAAAGCATCTCCCACATTAAGTAGGGTCGGCTACATGGAACAGTAAAGGCTCCTCTCCACTTTAACCAACCCACATTTATTTTATTTATAACATCTCCATTTGTTTTCCTATCATGTTGCAAAATAGATCCCAAGTATCTAAAATAATCTTTCTTCTGAATGTTATCTTCTTCAATATTCACTTCAATTCCTTCGTCACTGCTTCCATCGAATGTGCACTCCATATATTCAATCTAAACACTACTTATACGAAATTCTTTAGTCTCTAAGGCATATCTCCAAACCTCAAGCTTCTCATTTACTCCATCCCATCAACCAACACAGTATCATCGGCGAACAACATACACCAAGGTATCTCATCCTAGATGTGACTAGTCAACTCATCCACACAAAGTCCTAGTAGCCTCCTACCTCCGCTGACGCTCCGTTATTCACAACTGCTATTGTTTAGATAGAAACTGCTCTGCAGATGGTTGTGTTTCATCTTCATCTTTCGGCTCCACATTCGTCGATTGTGGAATGACTTTTTCTTAGCCCAACATTCTTGCTTTCTTGCCTTGCCTTGATTATCAAGTTTGTTGACTGGATAAAGCTTGATTTCAAGGAAAGGGAGGCGGGTCGAAGCATATGCGGGGTGGTTGGATGCTGTTGATGAGAATAATTAAAGTAAAAAGGAATGGACTTGCCCTGATTCGTGCTTCCTTTCTCCACTGTAGCTAAAGCTTGTTCTATCCCACTATATATAAGCGTGCTTCGGGTCGTCCATATTGTTTGAATGGATATTTACTCATATCGAACTGAATCCAGATTGATAAGGAGTTAGTAAATGATGTTTGCATTTTTTTCTGTTTCATGTTTGAAAATTAAAAGTAAAATAGGACAAAAAGAAAAGTGACTTAGACAAAAAAGCTGTGACTTAGACAAATCTTCTTTGTCAATAGCCTCTGACCAATCAATCAAATGAACTTAAATAATTATCTCATTTTGATATTTTAATCTTCTTCATTAAAATTAAAAAATAATTCTCAATAATAAATTACACGAGCTCTAGTTATTGATTAAATAAATCAATATTAAAATAAAAAAGCCTTGACTGTATTGTAAATTGTATCCGTTTGGCTTTTCTTGAATGAATTTCATGATCCTTTTTTGGTTCTTGATTTTCTTCTTCTTATTCCAAATCATCGATTAATTTGTATGACCATCGAGGGACGTTTCTATTAATATTTTCTAAGAAAATATTTTGTTGTGAATGAACAAGATATTGAGGAACTGTCTATATGTAGGAACATAATTATTGATGCAGAATCCTTTGTTACAGTGGAACCTGAAGTGACGTGGATTACTCAAAAATCAAAGTCGATTTGCTTTAAACGAATGGATCAATTCGAATTGGAAAATGTAAAGATTTGTACAAGTTGTATGTTTCGTCACCACTTTGTGGAAAACTGTTAGATATATTATATTCTATTTGAATTATTACATGATAACGATGATTTTTGTGTCAAAATTCAAAAGGAAAGTGGAAGTTATGTAAATATTGAGTAGTATTGAATTGGAAAATGTAATGATTTGTACAAGTTGTATGTTTCGTCACCACTTTGTGGAAAGCTGTTAGATATATTATATTCTATTTGAATTATTACATGATAACGATGCTTTTTGTGTCAAAATTCAAAAGAAAAGTGGAAGTTATGTAAATACTGAGTAGTATTGAATTGGAGATAGATCTCCTTCTATGTAAATACTGAGCAGAAAAGGAGATCTATCCCACCGTTTTCTAAAAAAAATACTGAGTAGTTTTGCTCAGTATAATATTGAATTGGACAACGTAAAATTTTAATAATACTGAATATTGTCTAGTATATGAACAAGTCTCAAATGAAATGTTTTTTTTTTTGTTAATTTCTTACTAATATGTGAATATCAATAGCAGTTTTTATAGCAGTTGGTCTTTTTGGGTATCAGTGAGTTGTGAAGTAGAAGAAGGTGAAGAAGCTCCATGTACATATAAGTGGAAGCAACATGACAGAGATGTAGTAATAATTCAAAGGATGTTCCATGCGTTGTTGTAATTGGACGTCAAAATAAACGAACGATGGTCCATATTTTTTTACTAACTAAAGGTAAAGCTGCAATTAATGTTGATAAGGAGGTGTTTCCTGATACCGAGGAAGAAAACGATCATGACGATTATGATTGGCTGATGATGCACATGAATTACATGGGCGATAACTTTGAGGACCAAATTAGCAGCATTAGTGACGATGACAATAACACTAATGATGATTGGTGAATGATGAACATGGCATCATGCGTATGGGATTGACAATATGTTGCATTTATGCTTATTTTTTTTTAGAAGTTTCTGAATCCTTTTACCATGTTATTGTCCCGAAGTCTTAAACTTATGGTTGGTATTGCGAGTTGGGTATTAAGGGTGGACTTTGGTAGTTCAAACTCCTTAGGTGGAATTTGTAACTTAAAACTACATTTTTTGAACTTTTCAGCCACAATGGTAGTTTTTAAACTCAAATGATTCAATTGCTTATATGTTGCGGCTTTTACTATTGTAGAATTGTTTTGGAATGCGTTTTTAACAAAACCTAATACTGTCATAATTCTATTTTGGTGTGTTATACCTGTATTTTAAACTTTTTCTTTAAAAAAATGAGGCTTACGCTTTGACCGTTCCAAGGCTTCCGCTTTACATTAAGGGAAACTACCTTAAAACGCCTCACATTCTTTTTAATATTCGCAGTATTTGGATGATACATTGTTCATTGTTGAGGGTTGTGGTGTTTGGGAAGGTAGAAGACTTTTTACCTTGGTGAACATTGTTTTGGCTTCTTGGGTTACGGATCAATAAAGAGAAATAAGTGTTCTGTGTTCATGCCTATAGGCATATCTGACGTGATGGTTGCTGCAGGTGGGAGAGCTTTGGGTACCCTTTAGATGTGGGCTACCTTTGTCATACCTCGGACTGACTTTATTTGGAGTTAGGCTCATATTCATGGACTGGTGTTTCATGATGCTTGGATAGAAGAGGGTTGCCTGTGTGATAGATTCTGTAGGCTCTTTACTATGACGATTGATAGAGAAGCAACAGTGGCTGGCTGCTGTCTTGTCTAGGTGTGGGAAGAGGAACCTGGCAGCTGCTTTTTCATCTATATTTTTTGACCAATGCATGCAGGATAATATGCGTTTGTTAGAGGAGCTGAATTCAACGGACTATCCGACAGCAGGATCACTAGATGTGAAGTAGTTAGAGTTCTCCGTCAAGAAGGTATATGTGTGTATGCACATAGTTCACAGGTTGATCCGATTTGGCCAGAGATCACAGATCCATCTGGAAAACTCACACTCTTTTGTGGGTGAAGACTTTCATGTATGCTACTACGGATATCTAGAGTGATGATGAGGGTGTTGATGACACATTTTCCCCTCAACGCTGAAGTGACCGGTCCTCTATGCGTGGAGGAGACAATAGGACATTAGACATTTTTGCTTCTTTTGTGATTGATTTCGCATGCGTGGTTTGTTAGAGAGCTTATTTGGGCTGGGTAGATGTTTCTGGCTCAGAGAATGTCAGGAAAAGCATAGGTGGCATGGCCTATCAGTTCAAGAGTGAGGGGGCATAATCTTTGCTCTTCTCTGGGCTTTTTTGATACAGCGAAAAATACCTTTTATGTGGAGAATGTTGTAGCCATGCAAAATCTTTGTATTAATCTTGATCGATGATTTGCAACTTTTAATTTTGTGCTTAATGGAGTTATCTGGTGGCTGACTACGTACTAAGGTGATCCACTCTCTAGCTAAACCTTTGTTATTTTCCTAGTCAATGCGTGGTCTTGCTTATAAAACAGTGTTAAGCGTTTATAAAAATGGCGAAACCTTCTCCTACCTTAAGTAGGGTTGGCTACATGGATTCTTGCTCAAATCCATGTTGAAAGATCCGACTATTTTTTATGCTGGTTGTCAGCTACCTAACACAACTCCCACAAGAGGGGGTTTGAACCCTGATCTTTTGGGTGGTAGACACACTGCACTACCGCCAGAACATTGGAGTGTAGGCATTTATAGGGAAAATAATTCCAGACCATATCTAAAGGGTGTTGCATTAGCTGTGAGATTGTACATAACTAGTTTTCTCATTACCCATGGGCATTTCTCATCTAAAATGGGAATATATTTCTTTCCCTGAGGTTTTGCAGCATAAATTATGCAAATCCTAAATGAACCTATTTCAGGTTTGTCTCTGCTCTTGATGCTGTGCCCCTCAAGCCAGATTCTGATATTTTCAACCAAGATGGGCCAAAGCTTGATGCAACTGTTTCGTCTTCAAAAATGTCAAGGACAATATATTCTCCCTCTTCTCCATCTCTTGGTTCCTTGCCGATTAAAAGATCCCGTGAGGATGCATGCCAAAACGGAAAAAGAAATGCTGCGGGGAAGAATAAAATTTCTTTAGGCTCTCCATTGGCTGCACAACCAATTGGTGAAAACATAGGCACATCTTCTCGTGAACTATGCCGTGGTGGAGCAGATACTTGTGCAATGGCATCCTCTAAAAGGAGATATAGAATTCGAAATGCAGTTGGAGATGGCCCTTTCAGCCACTGCAGTCGTTAACGATGATATCACAGGCTCTTGTTCTAATGGATCAAGAAGTACAGTGGATCAGTGCAAGAAGATGAAAAATAAAAGTGAAGACTCTGTTTCCCTCACTGGAACCACAGGTGCAGTTTGGTCAAGGAAAATTGGACCACCTCTATACTGGGCAGAAGTTTTCTGTAGTGGTGAGAACTTGACTGGGAGATGGGTGCATATTGATGCAGCTGCTGGAAAAATCGATGGAGAGAAAGAGGTTGAAGCTGCGGCAGCAGCTTGCAGAAAGCCCCTGCGTTATGTGGTTGCTTTTGCTGGAAATGGTGCTAAAGATGTTACTCGCAGGTTCTTTCTTTGTTCTCACTAAAGTTTTTTTAATAAATTGAACGTTCCCATGAAATCATGGGCATCAATCACAGTGCTACTGATTTCTAATCTGTTCTATTTTAAGACACCCATATGGATATATGTGTATGCACACACCCCTTGGCATATGGCTTGGTCAGGATAACAAATTTTTGCTTAAGTGCTGGATTAGACGTAAGTCATAACTTCCAGATGCTTCTAAGTATGCATATTTTCATTTGTTTAGGTACTGCAGTCAATGGTACAAGATCGCTTCTAATCGTGTTTGTTCTGAGTGGTGGGATGCGGTATTAGCACCCTTTAAAGAGTTGGAGGCGACTGCTACTGGAGGTCTCATTTGTTCTGGAATATGTTCTGAGAATGCTTTCACAGACCGAAACAAAGAAAAGGAGCAACCTATTTCTGCTGGATGTTTGAAAGAGTCTTGCCAGCACCTCACATACCAGGAAGACTTGGAGCTTGACAATTTTATGGTAAATCCTGAAATACAAAAATCTAAACTGCCCGATGTGAAAATTGGCGTGGACGGTTCAGTTCGCAGTCAACCATTTGCAACTAGGGACTCACTTGAAGACATGGAGCTAGCAACAAGGGCACTAACTGAACCCCTTCCGACTAACCAACAGGTCTGTGAAACTTGGTATCTGCAGAATTCATTGCATAGTTTGGTTTGATGCCAGTTATAAAACATGTATCTGGTGGCTTACCACCTTCCAGTACAAAGTGTAGTGTTTAGATACATCCCTACTGATGTAACCTCTGAAGACTCAAATATGCATGTCTCGGGGTGATAATTGTACCGGCTAATATATATGCATAAATTGATTCTCAGTGGCTTTTACTACAATTGCTGGCCGTTGCTTCAGTTCTCATGACAACACTTCAGGCTTACAGGAATCACCCGCTCTATGCTCTTGAAAGATGGCTTACCAAGTATCAAGCACTTCATCCCAAGGGTCCTGTTCTTGGTTATTGTTCTGGTCACCCTGTCTATCCCCGGGGATGCGTTCAGACTCTACACACCAAACAAAAATGGTTGAGGGAGGGATTGCAAGTAAAAGAAAATGAAACACCTGCCAAGGTAGTAAAGTTACCATAGTCTTTAAATATCGAGCCTTTAAACAAAATTTCTCAAAATATTCTATCACTGCTCAGCGAGACATATCACCTGCAGGTTATTAAACGCTTGTCAAAATACATGGGCCAAGATTCTGAGCCTGATATTCCTGAAGATGGGTGTGTAAAGGAAGACGGCCCTGGAATCACCGAACTTTATGGGAAATGGCAAACTGAACTACTGTGTCTTCCACATGCAATAAATGGCATTGTGCCAAAGGTTGATTGTCGAATATCATTTGGCTTTCATTTCACCTTTAATTCCATTACCAGTAGAATATTTATCTAATAGTGATGTAGCATTAGTTTTTGGAGGAAATGATTTTAATATGTTTTGGGTTATATAGTGATCTTCTTTGTGCCGATTAGCTGAGTCAAAGCAGTGTCGTATTTGCGTAGTCTAAAGCGAGAAACTAATCATTCGAATGGGTGTGCTAAGCATGCCTTTGTACCCCTGATTTAGGTCAGCTTCTCAAAGAGTAAATTATTTGTACAATTAGTACTTTGAACTTGGAACGGGCATGAAGAGATTAATAATACTTTGTTATCTATCTTTTGAGTTGTTCTCGCAGAGCGGTCGTTCAAGATCTTTGGCCTCCACTCGGACCCGATAAAAAAATTGGTTCACTGATGGATTCATTGAGAATGATTCTGATCTAGTTCATGGTCTATTAGAAGGAGAAGATGCTCTAGTGGGATCCTCATGGATAGAAAAAGATTGCAGTCAGTTTGATAATAATCAAGTCCAAACCAAGGAATCAATTAGATATGATGCCTCGTATCAGATATTTGAATGAATCACAAAATATAAGGATTTACAATCTATCCAAAAGGGTCCTGATAAAGAAAACTTGTCATTTGATACTTGCTATGCAAGAGTTGTATCACTTAGGCCTTTGCATTCATCTTCTGTCAGTTATTTAAGTTATAGAAAGTCCTGTTGAGTTATTATATACCAAAAAAATTTCCATTTGTTTTTAAATTTCAAGTGCTGATTATATCCTTGGAGATGGCATGCTACACCTATAACTATAGTTGTCATTTGAATGAAGTACAGTCGTAATGGATCCTATAGCACTGAAATGTCCTGCACCAAAACAAGTTTTATATGGACCTTTTCTGAGACACTTATTTAGATATAGTTAGGTTTTCAATTGTGTTCAAATTTTAAAAGGAAGGCATGCATATTCGAGATTGGTGTGCAGTCTCAAAATAAATCCAAGATTGTTTCTTATGTTCATTTGGATTTCATTTCTTTTCTTTTTTTCTAGAATGAGCGTGGCCAAGTGGATGTTTGGTCTGAGAAGTGTCTACCACATGGTACAGTACACCTGAGAATGCCAAGATTGGTTCCAGTTGCTAGGAGACTAGAAATTGATTTCGCCCCTGCAATGGTGGGATTTGAATTCCGAAACGGCCGTTCCTTTCCAGTCTTTGAAGGGATTGTGGTTTGTTCTGAATACAAAGATGCTATTTTGGAGGTAAGTTGAAGACTAAGTTAACTGATTTCTGCAGAAAGTGAGTGGTTATCTACTGAAGATGTATGTATTTCCTTTATTTTGTGAAGTTATGGATGTAAATTTAGTAAGCTACGCACACACGCACACACACATGCACGCACACACATGCACACACGCACACACGCACTCTCACATGCTCACATGCGCCCGCGCGCACACACACTTGATATATGTATGTATGTATGTATATGACACAACTCTTGAATCATTGCCTGGGAGGGGGAGGGGAACCATGAAGAAATGCAGCTATATCTTATTCTCCTTTTAAACACATCCAGGATTTGATTAGCAGAGGTCCATTTTATAGCATTTTTGACTGGTTTCCTTCAATTGCTATTGGAGTGGGTAGAAACGATTGAGTGGAGAACGTCTTACCAGTGTCTTTCTCGAAACAATCACGATCATCGGTCATGTAGCGGACTTCTGAAAACTCCAGGTTTTTAAGAATGATTTTTAGAATGCGCTTTTGTGCAAAGCATTGAAGCAAATTCATCCATGTTCTAGAAAATTATATGCCCTTTTGTGTTGGCATTGGAAAGCCAAATGAAGAGGGTACTCGCTGGGTATGAATAATATTTTATGATTTCTCTGCAAATTTGCCATTTAGCAAAGTAGTCACAGTTGATGTTGTTCAATGTGATGTTCTTTATTTTGTAAGTGTGGATCTCTGTATATCAAAATGACATCTTATTTTCTGGTTGTAACATTTTGACCCACCCTTCACAGGCATATGCCGAAGAAGAGGAGAGGAGAGAAGCAGAAGAGAAGAAAAGGTGTGAAATGCATGCTCTTTCCAGATGGTATCAGCTCCTTTCTTCAATCGTGACTCGACAGAGGCTGCGTAATATTTATGAGGCTACAACCACTTCTGAGGTTCAAAACAGCCCTCTGAAGACACCAAAAACTAGCCTTCTTGGAGACACTGCTAGTATTGATCAGCCACCATCTGAGAGAACCCGTCGAGCATCCTTTAGACAAGATACCATGCCAGAATTCAAATCAGTTAGTGATCACGAGCATACCTTCCCATTAGAAGATCAGAGCTTTGACGAGGAAAGCTGTGTGAGGACGAAGAGATGCCCCTGTGGATTCTCTATTCAGGTCGAGGAGCTGTGATGTGATTGCTGCTGAATTATGGACCACTGGCGTTGTGCATCTCGCGACAATTTTGAATGCTGACTGGATGCAGCGATGGTATGTCCTAATGTTGCATATCCATGTTAGGGTAGGCCACCATGAGATCTTGTGAAGTATCTTGAAGGTGACGGTCTTTGTTAGCACTAACTAATGTAAGTAATCCAAGTTTTTTTACTTGAAACTGCACTGTCATTACCGAGATTTCACCATGCTCTCTCTATATAAGAATGTGAAGAAATGAAAAGCGTGAGGTTTGCATTCTAGCAGTGTTCTGAAAAATGCAATTGGAAGCTGGTTCACTAGTTTCGACCGTGAACCATTCTGTTTAGCTGATAGACCAGGGCTAGCATTCAGATGCATATAGAATTACAGATGTAGTTGGACACATTAGATCCTTTAAGTAAATTGAACATGGTCGCAAATATTAGCATACCATGTTCAATAATGGTGGTCACAAATATGTCAGCGAATTAAGTCTAGAGTGTTAAATAATGGTGCGGGCAACTGGTGAAACATCGTGCTGAAAATCAGGCAGCAAACGATGGTTAGGGAGCTTGATTTTGGTCTGTTGCTCCGGGATATTCTTTCTGAGAATCTGATCAAGTGCAAGATCAGCAAGCGCACGATAAGCAGTGGCGATGCTGTAAAATGGCGTCTGATATGCTTCCCTGAGGGAACAGCAACTTGATTGATTGTAGGTTTTAGGGTTTTTAACACTCTTCTTAGATTCTGCAATATCAGTTATGCTCTTATTTTTTTGGCAAGTCAATTGTACCCCTACCTTCTTGGGCAATTGAAAGTTGTGCTCATTGGGTTAGTTTTTCCTTTCATGAGATTAAACCAAACAATATTTTATACAAACTAAATCTTAATTTAATAAAAAAAATTTATAGTTGTGCTGCTACAATTTTACATGTGCCTTTGAGATAACGTCGGTTTGGGAAGGGATTGGAAGGAAACTAACTCGAGGGACTACTGTTAATTGCCCAAGAAGGTAAGTTCACAATAGATATCGTCAACAATGGAGGGGTATAGCTGTTATTGCAGAATCTAAGAGGGGCATAAGAGTAGGAGTGAACAAGTTGGAACGGAGTATGCAAAGAAATAATTAAGAAGTCCTTTGCCAATAGAATTTCTTTTCCTTAACACGAATCGGGCACGTGCTTACATGGAATAATCGGAGAATAGAGGATATCGTGAACCGTCGGTTACGTCCTTAATAAAATATAGTTCTTTCTCCCATTATAGAATCTTCTTACCTGCCCTTCAAAACTAGAGATTTGGAGCTTGATGCCATTTTGCATTATGAGCCCTAAAATCATGTCCAGTCACACCTTAACTCCTATAATATTTGTGATGTCACCACAACCCTTGAAATTTATACGACCAACTCTGTAATCTTAGGAACTCTTACACCACAACCTTAGGATAGAGGCATCTATGTGTCTGTTAACTAGGGCAAGATTACATGTGTTGTGTAATTGCCAAAATTATAGATGTTATGCAGTTGAACAGATTTTAGGAGTCATGGTTTAAGAATCCCTTGTTAAATTCCGTTCAATGATAGAAAACTCCTTATGAATACACGTTCGGATGCATCTTGGATTCTCAGGCATGTCGAGACTAAGGGTGTAAACAGATCAAACGTAAGCGAACTTATTTAGGTTTGGTTCAACTCATTTTATAGTGTTTGTGTTCAACTTTGGATCAGCAAGGTTACCTGTGTTCATGTACTTTGGTTTGTGTTTTCTCACATTTGTTATGTGTTCGCTTTAATGACTTGTTTAAACAGTTTTGTAAATGCTCTTACTGGGTCTGTTAAGAGTGAATTAAGTGGACGAATATGTTTCAGTTAGGGTTACTTTTGTATTTGGTTAAGGTTTTGTTAGTATTTGTCTTCTCGATGGCAAAAACAATAAAGAACTTAACAATAAACAACCAACTGTAACATGCATTAAGAAAAATACTTTAAAAATAATAAAAAGATTAGCAGCAAATTAAGCTAAAGCAAAGTCATAAATGAAGATATTTTGTAATGGTACGAAGACAATTTTCTAAAGAAAAAAGATCAAGGGTCAATCGTAGGAATGCCAATGGTCATATACTGATATATGCAAATTACACATCCTTATCCATTTTAAATCTCGATATAGATACGAAAACGGATACATTGCAGATATTGAAAATTACAAACTATATCCTAAAATATGAAAAATATTGACTAATGCGGGTCCAAGGGACCAAGCAAGGAGTAAGCAACACAAACAGGAAAATAGGTCTCCGATCTTTAGCTCCCTCGAGAGAGATCGACCGTCGAAGGAGTAGGCGTCATTGGAGTTAGAAGAAGAATCCCAATTTCATGACTCGAGCCCCTAGGGCCTGAGAGTAAGTGACCCAGACTGCAAGTTTCAGAATAAGTGCATGTAGACTAATCTCCTATCTCGGTCTTTGCCTTCCTGCTACCCCGACTCAAGACTGTCCTTTAACGCTTGCATTCAGTAGGACTATTTTTTAAAATTAAAATTAATAACTAAGTAAATCAAGATTAATAAACTACAAAGATAAAAAATAAGAAGAAAATGTAGCACTATACCAAATTTAATAACATGTATAGTAAATGACTAAATAAATTTGACATATATTTTTCTTCCCATATTTGAAAATGACTCCAGATGCAATATATTGCAAGTAATCCTATAACATATATGGAAATACACACACAAGTTGATATATGTATATACAATATACACACAAATTTAGCAATACAGATATGCATATACGTATTCGTCAAAAAAATTAACCATATGCGTATCCGTATCCTAAAAAAATGAAAACAATATCTTTATCCTAAAATAATATATGCATCCTTATCTATACATAAAAAAATAAAAAAATAAAAATGCATATCCAGAATTAAAAAAAACATATCCATATCTTTTGCAAAATTCATAAAAGGAAGCTCATCATTGGTAAGGTCTTTCCATTGTGAGGAAAGGGAACCGGAGTTTAAGAAATCGGACCAGTCGGTCGGACTGGGAACTGGCTCCGACCCGATCGGTTCGGTTGGTTTTATGTAATTAATTTCAAAAAACCGATCGGATAGGATTGACCCGGATTGACATGGTTTTGATGGTTTAGTAAATTTCAAAAATAAAGGTTTAAATAATGAAATAATGAGGTTTTTATCATTTATGCCCTTCTTAACTTCTACAATATAAGTTATGTCCCTATCTTTTTTGGAATATATATTGTGTCAATACTTTCTTAGAGTAATTTTATAGAAGCAACTATAAATAACATTTAGAATATTATATATATATAATCCTAGAAAATGTGACTAACTTCTATGGAGTTTTACTTGAAATAGGCAATCATGTTATTCTATTGAAAGATTTGACATTTTAAATGATTATTTCATTGATATATAAATACATACTTACATATATATATATATATATATATATATATATAGGGAAAAATGGGGCTGCTCCCTGGGAGTAGCCAACGGGCTGCTCCCACCCCCATTTTCCCCCAATTTTTTTATTTTTTTTGAAAATAAAAATATGTAAATTCATCATTATATCCCTCTAATATTCTATTAAAATTTCGTCAGAAACAGAGACTCCTATGGCCTCCATCCAAACATGGTCGATTTAAAAAATCCTGTTACCATTAAAAAAATGACGTCTGGATGGAGGACCTAGGAGTCTCTGTTTCTGACGAAATTTTAATAGAATGTTAGAGGGATATAGTGATGATTATACAAATTTTAATTTTTAAAAAAAATAAAAAAATGAGGGAAAAATAGGGGTGGGAGTAGCCACGTTGGCTACTCCCAGGGGACAGCCCCATTTTTCCCATATATATATATCTGGTTTTATCGGTTCAGAAAACTGGTTCGACCGATCTGACCAGTAAATTAAACCCGATTCAATTTTTTTCGAGTCGATAGGAATGATGACATCATGTTGACATCATCACCGATCCGACCGGTTTGGACTACCGGTCCAACCCGGTTGGACCAAACTGAAGACTGACATGTTCAATGTCCGGCCCAGTTTTTTAAACTTTAAGGGAACCCTATGTACTTCCAGATAGGAGAATGTGGAGAGCGTGAATTTTGTTCGATCCAAATAGGGCTTCTCTACAAGAGAACTCACTAATATTTGCATATCCAAGACGGAGAGGGGGCATAAGGAAAGAAAGGGTGAGATTGGATCCCCTTGTCGAACTCCTCGCTCTTTGATTCATTTATCTAATCGTAATATTGTAAATGAAGATATGAACTTTGAGTTTTATTAGAGTTTATATAAATAAATATGAATTTTTGGTTTGGTTCATATGCATTGTTGGTTTGATTCCCATGGTCCAACCAGATCGAACCAAGTTAGATCATTATATACAAATAATGTGAATATTCCCACATGATAAATTGAAGGATTTTTACACTTGCTCCTTTCAAGTTTTTTCAATAATAATTATACCCTTATTTTTGTATAATTACATGTGTGCCCATATATTTTTACAAAACTCATAGGCGTGGCCTTTTATTAGTACAATCGTACTCTATATTATACCAACATAAGGACAATATTGTGATTTTTTTATAACATAGAGGTACAAGTGTAATTGCTAAAACAATAGTGGTATAAATGCTATTAGAAAAATTTGAAAGAACGTAATAAAAATATTTTTGTCAAATTCACATCAATACGTACATACCATTTCTAAATTAAAATATTAAAACTATTCAAATTCTAAAAACTATTCAAATTCCAATTGATTGATGTTAATTTACCTATTCTCATATGTTATAATTTTCCTTTACATTAAGGCATCATTGTTGCTGTTGGAAGGGGACAATCCCATGCACAATGTGGAAAGAGAGAGACAATGATCGTGAGGCACGAAGGGAGGAGGTTATTAGTTTATTAACACACATGGAAGGAGAAGAGACAATCGTGCTATGAGTTAGAATAAAACTAGACAATGAATGATTTTTAAAATTTACATCTTATTAGATAATTATAAATTATTTTTTGTCAAAAAAATGAATGGTTGAACCAATGATTTAGTTCAATTGATTCAATCGGAGTAGGCAGTACAACCACATTTTGACTGATTTTTATTTTCTGAGAAAAAATCGAATGGTTGAACCTTTTTTCTTTCGGATCTTGATTTAATCAGTTGAACCGATCGATTCGATTCGATTTTTAAAACCTGACTCTCAACTGCTTCCAATTTATTCTCACCATGTTAATCATTGTCAATCACTCATTACATTTATGATCTTTCAAATTTTATTTTTTTATTGTGTTTGTATTGTCTTTTATAATGTATCCTCTTATTAAACTTTCCGTGTTTGTGTTGTCTATTTAAAACGTTCTCGAATTTTGTTCTGAAATCAGAAGTGCATTATACAAATGAAATCTTACTCAATAATATAAGATCATACGCAATAACATATGTTTCACGATGTATATTTCATGTCTGACTATTAAGGGTGATTACTTAGTTTTCAGATGCTCAATAAGTTCGGTACCAACACTTAACTAAAACATATCTTTACAAGCCACCCTTATTGATTCATCACAAATGGGCTCTTGATCATATTATCTTTATCAGTTTAAATGTTATTATGCTGTGATTAAGGTAAATTATGTAATTTGTTGACATGTTTCGTAGTAGGTAGATATATAATAATCAATCTAAATATTATTTATTATTATTTTTATAATTATACAACGATAAAATGTTGTTATCCCTTTCCTACACATTTTCATTACATCTCAATCTAACGGTTTGATCCATTGTCCTTATCCAAAAATATATTTAAGCCATTTTTAGTTTAATTTAAATTCAATTTAATTGAATATTTCAATACTATTTGCAGTCTCTTCATATATTGACATTTTATATCAATTACATTTTCATTAAGGTAGATCTATTAATATTGCTAATTGATATTACAGATGACATGATTATGGTATTTTTGTTGTCAATTATGTTTTTAACTAAAAAGTCAGAGTAATAACATGCTTAGTAGATGAAAAGTTTATTTGTAAAGTCCATAATCCCTGATAAAATGAAAAATCAATTAGTATTTTTTAATTTGTATGTTTTTGATAATTTAATTTAAATTCAATGTGATCACATGTTTAAAAAATTATTTGGCTTTTCTACCAATTAAGTTTTCATTAAACATGGAGCAATGTGAAGGACAAGGTTGACAATAGGTACATGATTGCGCAGTGGATTCATCCGGATATTTGTATGCCCACTGGATTTAAGAGTCATATTATGTCACTACATAGTTTCCTTTCTGTAAGTTTACCATTATCAGAGTCGTAAAAAGGAACTCTTACTCATGAATAGTTATTATGGATCTTGTTGAGAATGATATTTTGATGAATGCCCATTGAACATAATGCAAGAATCGGTGGTAAACGACTCCTACGTGCGATTGAATGCATGCTCGCTTTCGCCATCAACACGATCGGTTCCGTTACAGAAAGTAGCATCAAAAATCTTTTACCTATTCCTTTACAACTCACCTATAGCTTTATTTAGTATAGTGGATGCTCTACCTCTTACTCACGTTAGTAAAGATATTGCATGCATATATCTCTCTCTTTAA
This sequence comes from Ottelia alismoides, assembly GCA_037367405.1. NCBI lineage: Eukaryota > Viridiplantae > Streptophyta > Magnoliopsida > Alismatales > Hydrocharitaceae > Ottelia > Ottelia alismoides. The sequence goes on along the minus strand of JAZKJV010005669.1, from coordinate 411,244 downwards.
TTTTACATGTCATTGTGGAAATGGAGGCTACAACCCTTCTGATGCAACTCATCAATCACATTTTCTTTCCATTCAAAAATCTATATTTACTTATGTTTCTGGGTTTTTTACACTCGTACCCTCCATGATTCTGTAATTCCAGTTGTGTCCCGATCTTTTGACAATAACACGTTTGCCCTTATATTATTACATAATTCACAGTTATGCCCTTCCATTAAGGTAAAACTGTGAACTTCGTAAGAATATTGGAAAGGTGCAAATGGTATTGCAAAAAATGCAGGGGAATAAATTGTAATGGTAGAATCTCGGAGTGGCACAAATGGAAAAAACCCAATGTTTTAACATCAGGTAATGCAAATTCGTTTGTGAGTAATTTGACATGCTATAAAACAATAAAGATTATGTTAAGGCTTTCTATATTAGACGATGAGTATATTAAACATATAAATAAAAACGATTACGTCAAACACATTAATCATGTAGTAACTTTTTTTTTTAAAAAAAGCAAACTTTGGTTATGAGCTTTGTTGGAATTATAAATTAGTGCGTAATTTCCCAGAAATTGGCCGATCCTCTTTTGCTTTGCCTTTCATCGGAGTTCGCTTCCTTTGATTTCATATGGCAATTACGGAAAAGCAGCACCTTGATGTTTACTTTTATCAAAGGTCCCTTTAGCCATTCTATCCTTTTTTCACCCCTTTTGATCTTTCAACATTTTCTACGAACCTCTCTTATATACTGTAACGTCTCAGGTTTAGGTCTCCGGTTCGTTATCGAGGAAAACTAACCATGACAACTTATTGAGTTTGGACTCAAATGGATCCGTTGACAACCACCCAAAATGCTTAAGCCCAAGTTGAGAAGTAGTACTCCGCACAACTTATAACCCACCCTCACACTTTGCGTGTTTTAGATGTGGGACTATGTTTGGGGGTATGGATGTTACAACCTCCCCCACTTATATTCGCAACGTCATCGTTGCGACATGGCTCATCACTTATTCTCAATGAGAGTGGCGGCTGCACGCTCCCGGCTTAGTCCCTTCGGGTAGCCCTTTCCACTATCAGAGGGAACCCGCCCTGATACCATTTGTAACGTCCCGGGCTTAAGTCCCCGGTCCGTTATCGAGGAAAACTGGCCCTTACAACTTGTTGGGTACGGATCCAGATGGATCCGTTGACAATCACCCAAAATGCTTAAGCTCAAGTTGGCAAGTAGTACTCCCCATCACTTATAACTCACTCTCACACTTTGTGAGTTTTAGATGTGGAACTATGTTTGGAGGTATGGGTGTTACATATACCAACTTCCAACATCTTAACTGTATCTGGGATATCTATTGGTCATTAGTTTCTATTGATGTTCAAATTTCTTTAGGGATTTTTACACTTTGTCTCCCTCCGAGTTTCTGCAAATACATTTGTGCTTCTACATTTTTTTGCAATAAAACTTGTGCCTCTATATTATTGAATTTTGTAGTATTGCCCTTCCTTTATTACATTTCCATGCTCCTATATTATATTAGTAGAAAGACAATGCTATGAATTCCGTAAGAAGATAGAGGAACACATGTTATTACAAAAAAAGGTAGGAACATAAGTGTATTTGCAGAAATTTGGCATTCTCCATGCCCATTCGTGCTAAACAAGCCACTCTCTTATAATTAAGGTTTATTTTTGGCATTTTTTTACGATCGTGCACGTTTCAGATTCTACAATTACAGTTATACCCCTATCTTTTTTAATTGTCAGATCGTGTATTGCAAAAAAAAGTAAAGACATTACTGTAAGGGCAAAATTTCAAAGAGGCACAAGTGTAAAAATCCATTATTTTTGTTAGGATGCGCATCCAGCGGTAAGAATGCGCATATCCAGATAACATGGTGTATTTCTAGTAACAAACTGTAGGGATTGGTTAAAACTCTTTTATATCGTTATGTAATCGAATGTCAAGACGGGTAAGAATAAGCAACACAAGGTAAGTATGTGCATCCAAATGTAAAATAGTGTGTCATGGTAATACTGGCTGATTTATTGTCTCAAAAAATCCCAACCCTTGCTATAATATAACTGCATCATAATATCACCAAATGCCTAACCCTTTTAGGTGGTGACACATCCACCTAAATTTCTTTGCTTCTCTTCTTGGCATCCTCTGTATATATATATACATAATAAATAACATGATATGCATTTTCATTTATAGACAATATTTAAGAGAATAAACCTGTCACAAACAGCCCATCCCCATTTGACTTGAGTTATTTATTCCTATTATTGGAGTTATAATAACAAGCATGTCACCTTCCCCTTTCCTTATTCTACAAATCCTTTACATTTCGATTTCTAGCTGTGCTTCCATCGCAACTGTATCATTTATTTTATTTGCCTTATGATTTTGAGATGTTGCTTATAAAATATTTACCTTTTTTTTTTTACTTTGGGCCCATACATTTAGCTCAATTATACTAAACTAAGTGTTCTTATTCCAAAGAAAAAGATCACATAAAAAGTACAAAAATGAGAAGACTAGAGACATATTGGGGAAAGATTATGTCCAGATAGGTTTTAGTCAAATTAATACGATTGGATTTTGAAATATACATCATAAATCATACAATATATTGTGACAAAACATTCCCATGATGTAATAATAAATACTTATATGGACCAAGCTCTACATTCACATAATGTAAGAATCAGTTCTAGCTTGGGGCAGCAAGGTTTGAACCCACTTGAATGATCCAATGGCCAGTGAGATTATATAGTACACCCTAAACCTCCCTCCCTGGGCTCGTCGATTGGATCATGAGTATTCGGGCGACATATATCATTTTTACTATATGTAGGGAAAGTAGACAACAGAGGTTAGAGAGAACTCTAACCATAGGAAGTTTATATAGTACCCCCAAAACCTCCCTCCCTAGGCTCATTGACTGGATCGCGGGACCTCAGTGTTGTGTGTTGGGCTTCATCTACCCTTCATGTGGCAAGTGCTGGAAAATAATTTTCCAATTGTGTTCAACAGAATATATGATTAAGATTCAAGACATATCAATAATCTCCATCTTGAATAGAATCCTCTGAGAGACTTCGCCGCTGACGACTCCTCCTTGGGGTTAGTGCCAACTATCCATATTGAGCAAGTCTGAACAATGTTTAAACTTATTCCCATCAACTGTTGCTATGAACATTGTTGGATTATCTATTGTGTCGACCTTCTTTACCATGATCATCTTCTCAAAACGAATGAAGTGATAGCTGACACATATATGCTTGATCCACTCATGATGCACCTAGTCCTTGGGTAGGTATATTGCAATGAGACCGTCAAAATACACGATAGCCTGATGATATTGAAGATCGAGATCTCCAACTAAGACTTTAAGCCAGATGCCTTCCTTTGCAATTTCTATCGAAGCCATTTATACTGCCTTGTGGTAGATAAAGTAACTGATGGTTGTAAAGAAGCCTTCCAACTAACGATAGAACTCCCTAAAATAAAGACATAACATGTCATTGATCTCCTTCCATTAACATCTGCAGCATAGTCTAAATAAATATTAATATCCATAAACCATTCATTCGGATCCGCTTCTATAAACGAGGCCAATGTTAGATGTTCCTTTCAAGCACCAAAAATTCGATTGATCGTCTACCAATGCGTCTTTCATGAGTTCCATATGAATTTGGTAACCATGCTCACAACATGAGCGATATCTAGTCATGTACATAGCATTGCATATAGAAGACTCCCAACTGCATTGGCATAAAGAATTTATGATGTGTCCTCATTATCAGAATTCAACTAAGGTGCCAAAGAAACTGAAAGATGGATATTTGCAGCAGATGGATCACTTAAAGGTTTTGTTGTTAACATCTCAAATTTCTTAAGACTTTCTTAATGTAATTCTTCCGAGATAAAACAATTCCTTCTGCATGGTCCATGATGATTTCCATCGTAGAATTATTCTTTGCTGCACCAAGGTCCTTTATGTCAAACTCTGAACTAAGGAGTTTCTTCAGATCATCTATAGTACAACGGGCTTCGCTTACCCTTCTTGTGGACCCCAATGTTGTACGACGGGCTTAGTCCGCCATTCTTATGGAGGGTGTAGAAAAACAATTTTTTTACTGGGTACAACATAACATATAGTAAGGATTTAAGGCAAATCAACATGCTTCAAGTACCAACCCTACTTACTTGGCAACTCCCCTAGTCATCTGTCCCCTAAGCTCCTCCACCCCTTTTTCCTTTCTCCGATGGTCCAATTTAGATCCTCAAAATTAAACAATAAATATATGAATAGCGCTATAGAATGCTCGTTGAGAGGATCGTGAACCCTCCCGAATTCAAAGAGGTTGTATACGAGTTAGTAATACTGAACTCCAACTTACTGAGTTCGCATTAGTGTTTCATTATCGTGTTGGAATTTGAGTCAAGGCTAGCTCAACTCATTCAGCTCGATAGGCGCCCATACAAAATGTATGACTAACCCGGTACTTTAATCCACAAGTTCAGATAATACTTTCATGTTTTTCAAGGATTTTTTTTGCAATTTACAGGTATATTACAAATCCAGCTTGTTTGAACTTTGGAGTATGGTGTGTTATGTTTTTCTGCTTGAACTTGTTAATTCTTTTTGCAAGGATATAGAAATAAATGGTGAATTCTTCCACTATAAGTAGGATCGACTACATGAATTCTTGCTCAAATCCATGTTGAAATATCCGACTATCTTTTACGCTAGCTATCAGCTATGTAACGCAACCTCTACAAAAAACAATTTGAACCATGATCTTTTGAGTGGTAGACACACTACACTACTTCAGCCAACTGAAGATTTGACTATTGCTTTTGCAAGGATATAATATAACGAAATACAAAACCATGCCTACCAAATTCCAACGATATCGAAAGACATATCCATATCACGGAAAAAAACGACTTGCGAGTTACACAAGGTGGACCTAGAGTCTAGACCACCTCTTTTCCATGTCAAAGAAAGAACAGCCAGTTTAACATAAGACGAGACCACCGAACCTATCCATTCCATTCTAAAGGACCGAAGGAACAAGAACAAGAGACCGCCAAACAGCCACCCTCAAATCAAAGAAAATCATAATTCCTGATGGACCCCAAGTTCACATATAACAACTGAGGGATGGCGGGATGTTTTTTTTTGCTTCCAGCAAGAGAATTGCAACATCTTCTCAATCCATAAGCGAGCGAGGCGAAGGGGGAAGAGAACCATCTTCAGCCTTGGCCTGATCCAGACTGGCCCTGTAGATCTCCTCCATCTTAACCACCACCTTTGCCATCGACGGGCGGAAGTCCGGGACCTGCGCCGCACAATCAAGACCGAGCTGCAAGAGCTCCACCATCTGATATTCATGCACGACCAGGTCCATCGCCAGCTCTGAGTCGAACACCTTCGACGACCACTCGTGCCTCACAAATTCCTTCACCCAACGCGGCAAATCAAAACCGTCATCATTACCAAGCGACTGCACCGGCACCTTGCCTGTCAGGAGCTCGAGGAGCACAATGCCAAAGCTGTAGACATCAGCCTTCTGCGAGACACGTCGCGGCTCGGTCACCTCTGGTGCGCAGTAGCCATTGGCACGGTTGGTGACAGAGGCAGGGCTTGCGAGCTGTGCAAGCGCATGGTCAGAGACACGTGCATGCGAGGACTTGTGGAGGAGGATGTTGGAGGATCTGATGTTCCCGTGGGAGGCTGTGGGACTGGTGGAGTGGATGTACTCGATGCCTCGGCCAGCAGCAATGGCTATGTTCAACCTGGTTTCCCACGTGATGGGCTGGCGTGAGCCTCTGCTCCCTGTAAATATGGCAAATCGTGTAAGAGATCCAAAGTACATCGATGCTTATATGACGAGTTCGATATCGATGTGAGCCTTTTAAGACATTCACATAGTTCACGAGGAGCAAGAACAAATGGGATACTGTCAAGTCACCTAAAATGCTTTATCAGTAAATGGATGGGTCCAGCAAAGGAGCTCCAGGGACCGTGTGTTGGATCCATCGCTCCATATGATTGATAGAACGTCCACAACGTTCTCAATAATGAAGTTAAACGTAAAACAAACAGAGGATCATCCTTTTGTTTCCAGGCTAAAGTTAGTCACTTTCAGGGTTTTATCACGGCTAAGCCATCTCAATCAGGATGGACTCCAACGAGGATCCTCAAAGCCAGAGCGGATCCTTTGCTGTAGTTCAAACTACAACAGGGGCTGATGTACCCTCTCTTTTTTTTTTGCAAAATTGCTCTAAAAAATCCAATAAATCCAATCACATGAATTGAATTAATAAATATTATTCTACATATCATTCAAATTTCATTTAAATCCGACATTTCTATTTTATCTTAAAGGTCAAAAGAAAAGTCAGTATTTAAAGAAGTTAAAACCCATTTAAAAAGGACTGGACCTCTGACCATTAAAATAAAATAGTTAGAAATGCCGGCCTTACACAGAATTTAACAAATATGTAGAATAAATATTCGATTCAATCCATGTGATTGGATATTTTTGAAGTAACTTTGCAAAAAACAACAAGGGCACAACAGTCCCCGCTGAAGTTTGAATTGCCGGGGAGAATCTGCTCCTTGGAACAGATCTGCTGTTACGTAGGGATCTGTTGGATGAGGATCGAACGACCCTCAGAGGAGGCGGGGATGGTCGGCAAGCATCTTAAGACCGTCCAATCCCCATCCAATGGATCCCCAGCATTACGGGGGGCTGCGGCGGATCGTCTTTGGCTGCTCCTATATATATCAAGCATTTTAGCAAGCAGAAAGACTAACGGATTTTTTCGGAAACTGGGCATTCTTAGTTATTTCCATGAAAATCGCAAAGATTTGACTAACCATCTTCTATCACTTTTATATCACAAAAATTGAACGGGCTTGGTGGGGTGATTCGTATAAATTGCACCATTTTATTAGGAACTGGTTGCTATAAAATATAATTACGGTAATCCAAGTGATTGAAAAAAGAGAAGGGATGAGCACCATGGAGGAAGGCGGAGAGGCTTCCCATTTGCATGTACTGGAAGACGAGGAGCTTCTCATCCTTGCAGTAGTAATAAGCCTTGAGACTCACCACATTGGGATGCTCCATCCTCCCCACGGCCTCCACCTTCTCCACGAACTCCCTCATGGGAAGCTCCACCTCCTTCAGCCTCTTCACGGCCACCACTGCCCCCGTCTCCAGCAGCACTTTGTACGTCGTTCCGAACGTCCCCTTCCCGAGAACCTCCGCCGACGCCCTCAGCAGATCCTCCAGATCGAACACCTTATCCTTCTCCGCCCTAAAGAACACCAGCTTCCTCCTAGTGCCAGTCGTCGCCGCCACCTCCGCCGCTGCAACGACGGAAACCGCGGCCGGAGAAGGCACAGCCGCCGCGGGTGCCATCTCCGTTATTGGCTTCGGATCCTTCACCTCCACCGGCTCCGGATCGTACTTGGAGGCACTGTCGTCGATGGTAGCCTTCTTCCCGCGGCCGCAGCGGCGGCACAGTGCGAGGATGATAAACAACAGCATTATGGAGCCGACGATGCACGCGACCACGATCCCAACTATCTGAGCGCCGGTCAGCCTGTGGCGTCTTCTATGGCCGACGTCGTTGGGAGGAGGACCGACCGGTGCCGACCCCGGCGTCGGCGTCGGAGGGCTAACCTCGCAGCTAGGAAAGGGACCCCCACAGAGATGCATCCCGAGGAAGGCGTTCGCCGGCATCCGCCGGAGCTTCGGTGGGACGGAGCCGTTGAGGTTGTTGAAGGAAACATTGAAGGAGACGAGCTTCGGGAGATCGAGGTCCGGCAGCTGGCCAGTGAGATTGTTGTTCTCGAGGGAGAGCACGACGAGGTGGCGGAGGGAGCCGAGGCCTGCTGGTATGGCGCCGGAGAAGGCATTATCGGCGATGTCGAGGCGGGCTAGGGAGCGTAGCGATATGAGGGGGAGGAGGTTGCCGGACAGGCGGTTGCGGCGGAGGAAGAGGTTCTGGAGGGGGGAGGAGGAGATATCGGCTGGGAGGGGGCCGGAGAGGGCGTTGAAGCGGAGGGAGAGGGTGTTGAGGGAGGTGAGGTTGGGGAAGAAGCCGACGGGGATGGGGCCGATCAGGCGGGAGCCCGGGAGGCGGAGAGCGGTGACGGTGGAGTTGGTATGGTCGCACTTGACGCCGCGCCACTGGCAAAAGGGGGAGGAGGGGTCCCAGCGGAGGCGGCGCCCGGCGGAGGAGCGGAGGGCGAGGAGGGCGGAGAGCTCGGGGGAGGGATCGGGCGCGGCGGAGGGGAGGAGGAGGAAGAGGAGGATGAAGGGAAGGGGAGTTGGCATTGTGGTGGAGGAGGGAGGAGGAAGACGAGTCTGGTCTGGTGGTGTTTCAGAGTGGCCGTTTGGGATGGCGCGCCATTTGGGAAGAGAACAACGAGGGAGGGATGAAAAGGTTGGGAATATTAAGATCATGGACCTGTGATATGGTGGGGCATGCACCAACAGCTTTTGTATCGCTATACCCCATCTGCTAATTTACCCTTTAAATTGCTCTATGTACATGTCGATAAAATCTGATTAAAATAGGTTTATGTATGACCTGGCGCCGCTCCAAGAAGCTGTCCCGCCAGTTATTTCTCCAGCACTGACACCGGGTTCTGGTATTTTTACCCGAAAAGGGCATATGGGATGATAAAGTTGAACGAGGAGAGCTACGGGAATAAAGTGGAAAAGATCATGGGCACGATCGAAAATGTGGTGCGGCAGTGGGCCCGAGGTAGCAGCTGTGCTGTGGCCGGTAGAGGCGTGGAGGGCATCTCCGGTCACCCGCATCGCGGAACGCACGCACTGCCCTTTCGTCGGCCCTGTCACAATCTCTCCCTATTCTTTCTCCCTCTTTCCTCTCAACCTTTCTTTGTTTTTTTGAGTAATTTATAAGAAAATTCCCGAATTTTCCATAATCTGATATCAATGTTTGTAAAAGAGAAGTGGATACTCTGAAACATATGAAACTATTTCTCTTCCTTTGATATTATCCTAAACATATGGAACTCTCTTTATTGACAACAGCAACAGACGAACATCCAACATATTTAATTATTGGAATTTTTACGTTCATAATCCTGAGTAATCTCGCAATTACAATCATAACCATGCATAATAGCGAATTATACGAGAAACTACGGATAGTCGCTCCGTCTCACATTCATAATCCTCTGTTAGTTTATCTTTTAACCCAACCATATCATTGGATTAATCTAATCCTTATTCTATTCAACGACTGCAAATAAATTAAAAAAATAAACAAAAAACCCCAAACCCCCTCCCCTTCCTTCTTCAACGCCTCTCCCCTTCTTCCTCATCCAGCTTGCCCCCTCCCCTTCTTCCTCCTCCATCTCGCCCCCTCCCCTTCTTGTAGTCCATGTCTCCACAACTGCCCTATGTCCATGAGCAGAGGGAGCTGGCTCCATCCTTTGATGACACCCCCCTCACCGGAGGCCGTCTCAACGAAGTGAAGCGGTTCTCGCCCAGAAATGTGATTTCTGCGACACAAAAGAAGATGAAGGAAGAGAGCTCACGGGAGGGGAGGAGGCGGTGGTGCTACATGGCGATGGGTGGCGGGGGGAATAGAGCTTCCACGGGAGGGAGAGGGGGCTTCCAGGAAGTTGTGACGGGGGAAAGGGGGCTTCGACGGTGAGGCTTCCGCGGGGGGGGGGGGGGGGGGGGGGGGGGCTTCCAGACAGGGGCGGGGAGGGTTGCGACGGGAAGGGATTCCAAGTCGCGGTTGGCTTCCGGGCGGTCGGGGGGAGGGTGGTGAGGGGAGGGCTTCCAAGTCGGCCGAGGGGGGATTACATACGGGGGCTGATTGGGGGGAGGGTTGCGATAGGAAGGACAAGTTAGGGTCTGTGTGTGTGTGGGGGGGGGGTGCGACGGGAAGGCGACCTCGATGATGAGGCTTCTAGGGACTGCGATGGGAGGGCTTCCAAGTTAGTGGCGGCAGTAGGGGGAGTGGGGACTTCAAGACAGGGGCGTGGTTAGGGGAGGGTTGCGATGCTGCGGCGGCCACGACAGAGGCGGCGACGAGGGAAATGCTTCCAGGCGATGGGGGAAGGGGGGACATCATTTTAAAAATTTAAAATGTTTCGAAGGGCAAAATTGTACACGTCTAACTTTTTCCATCTGAATTAACAGAGATTCGAAACGGAACTTGACACATGGTTATGCCATATAAAGGTTAAGCATTACTCGGAGTTTCTCGTGTAATTCATAATTATGCGGAGTTATGAATGTAATTATATAATTACTCAGGATTATGAGTGTAAAAATTTCTTAATTATTTTCATATCATTTATTAAAATAAATGAATTGTCATCTTTCTTATGTCAACTATGTAATTGATAAAAATTGAAGTTACTGCTAACTCAAATAATTCTTTTTTAAATTATACGTATAATTTATATAATTTGTTATATGTGGTTAAGCAAGGTATAATATTAATCCTTTTTTAAATTTTTTATATGTGCTTAAGTTTATCTTATGACTTTGTTATTTTTATTTCATTTGTGACTTTTGTTTGATCCCTGTCCAATGTTAATCATTTGGCATTTTTCCTCTATATAGTCAAGTCAATTTCGTAACATTGTAATATTTTATTTTGAATTATTTTGGTTTGAGATTCACTGATCCATAAGCACATGTTATGATCTTTCAACGTGATATTGTTGTTGTATGTATTCAATATTTTTCTGCATTTGTTGTATTTTTTTCCCTAGATTGCACTTTGTTTTATGTTTCTGTCACATTTGTTGAAACACTTTTTTTTGTCGCAATTTTACATCATGGTTGCTATTATTTATAATTTTGAACCATTTAGTGTAAGGTAAACACATGAGGGTAATTTTTTGATTTTGGTACTATTTGAACATTGATACTTTCATTTTTGTTATATGTACTTAAGCTTATCCTGATTGCTTTATCCTTTTTTATTTCATGTATGATTATTATTTAAGCATTGCACTATTTTTCATATTTTATGCATTTGCTTGTCTATCTTCCTACCACGGTACACAATTCTACTTTTGTAAATATCCCTTTCATACTATATATATACTTCTGTTTCAATAGCAAATAGTGTCAAACAATTTTGCTCCTTAAGGACAAGAATACTAGGGAATTTCCTAGGACTGGTAGGTTCTACTAATACTTTTTGAATTTATTCTACTTCCAGCATGATCAACATCATTTTATGCTAGTAGGTCTAATGTAGTCTTAAGGTAAAATGATCTTAGAATCTAAATGTCTTTAGTTACGTAATGACCTTTTTAATTGCATTAATGTGATTTTGATGTTGCTCGAAATCTTACACAAAGACAAAGTACTAAAAAGAATATCCGATCTACTGCTATCAGATATTGCAGAGATCTTATAATTCCTAAATAAACAATTTGGTTAACGCCCTTATTAATTTCAAGATAGATTTGGGCTGGCATAGGAATTGTCTTTTCCTTAGCCATACTCATCTCAAATATCTTTATATAGTCTTAAGTATACTTAGTCTTAGAGCTAAATATTTCATTTTATAACCTGCAATTTTAAGAAAAACTTGAATTCTTCCAAGAGACTTATTTTTATTCTTTCTGTATGGTTTTGGTGAGATCCTGGAAAATATTTTTGTTGTAGATCCAAAAACTATGTCATCGATATAAATTTTAATAGTAAGATATTTGTGAATTTTTTCAAGAAAAGGGTGCAACCAACTTATATCATGACTAAACTAGAAATAAGATGATAGCCTTTGAGTTGCTCCTACTAAGCTTTAGAAGCTTGTTTCAGTCTGCACAAAGTCTTCTTTAGTTTGTACATATATTCAAGATTTTCTTTATTAATAAACCTTAGAGGTTGTTTTACATAGACCTTTTTTCCTTATTAATCCATTAAGAAGATATTTTTTATATTTATTTGATATAGTTTTATATCTTGATAAGATGTTTATACTATGAACATAATTATGGGTTCAAGAATCATGATAGGTGCATAGTGATGAGTCTGTGATTCATTACACAAATTAGTTAAAAATAGAGCTTTGCTCTGAATAATTAGGTGCATTCATGTGTTTATATCTCAAAATTAACACTCATGGACTTGTAAATAATTTGCATAAATTAACATTTCATTTTGCATTCATATTTATTTGTAAATATCCCCCTAACTTCACTCATTTTTAATTAATTCAAACTAACTCCAACTGACATGAAACATATGCCATTGCATATATATCACTAATATTAATCAATGAAAAATCCTAAAAAAGTTCTAACTTGTACATATTTAAAATAAACCCAAACCCTAATTTCAAGATAAAAGCCATAAAAAGCTGATATCTCTCACATACAGTGTTCAATTTCACTCTACTCACTTCTGAATTAATGTACACTCAATATCTACAAATCAACATTAAATTCCAAAAGAATCGAAGTTCATTTGTGAAATTGGATTTTGGGTCCTAACTATATATTGCACATATTTACTGCCTTTGACTTGTTATTTTATGTACATATTTAATTTTTTTGAGTTATTTCCTTTTAATTCTTTATTTCATCTCATTTTCACAAATAACAAAAAATAAAAAATCTAAAAAGATTAGAAAATCCATAAAAAGAGATCTTGACTTGAGCACATCGTCTTATTCATCTGTAAATAATTCACATCGCTAATTTATTCTGACTTTTCCTTAACACATAAAAATAAAAAAATGCATTTGTATCCATTGCATTATTTTACATCATGTTTGATTTTTACATACATTATTCATCGATATAAAATCGAATAAAAATTACTAAGCTAAAAAATAGTATTTTATATAAATAGAATATCACTAAAAAATTCATAACTTACACAGATGAGTTCATTTGCATTTGAGTCCTTCATGAACATCGTAGAATGCATTTAGGGATACATTTTTAATTTTGGGCATTTTTTGCATTTGAGGTCATTCATTTTTTTAAATTTTCTTTTATTTTTGTGCATTGGTCAACAAGTAAAAAATCCACATGTCACACTCTGATTTGGCCACTTTAGCCTCTCATATCAACTACCCAAGCTCCCAATAACCCATTCTTTGACTCCTAGCACCCCAAATCCAGACTGTTGGATCAAAATCTATCCAATAACTTGAATCAAACCTACCTACCCTTTCAGCCTCCTCAAGTGCATCGTGAAGGATATGGTTAGATCCTCAAACGCATCATGGAAGCGTGAGCGTCGTATCGAATACGACGATGAGCGACTAGTCGCACTAGTTGCTCGATGCAGCGGAATTTAAAAAATTTTCATGCGACGAAACCACATGATCCAATAACACTTCTCGGATCGTTTCGTCTAAACCACAAACAATTAATAGGATTACCTCTTGAAGCATGGTTGCGATCGAGTCTCTAAACGAAGAGACCTCCTGTCTCAAGTCCGATCCGACGGAGGAGACGCTTGCGAGCGCGGGGATGAATCGCGTACTTCTCGAAATCCATGTTGATGATCCAAGCGGCGGATCTCCTGATCTCGACACACGAGATCTGACGTCTTCTTCACGGGCGAGGTGCACCGAAGGAGACGGAGATCCACGAGCAGACGATCGGGCAGCATAACGATGAGGCTGCGGCGATGGAGACTCCCTCTAGGGCATCCATGATGGACGACCATATGAGAGGGAGAGAGAGTAGACGTGTAGAGAGAATGAGAGAGAGATGCTTCTCAAGCATTGTGTGTAAAGAGAGAGCATGGGTATGCCTCTCTATTTATAGGGTTTTGGGATCCATGGATCTCAATCCATGGGACATATAAAATCAATGGATGAGATTGATTTATGTCAACCCAATGGTCAAGATTGTTGTTGGTAAAAGCCAACAACTTGTAATTTAATTTAGATTAAAATATATTTGACAAAATCAAATACAAATCAATCCCAAATTAAACCAATAAATAAGGAGAGAAATATACATGGAGATTACATCTCCATGTACATTCCATGTGGACGGCCACCCATTCCAATTTGGAATTGGGTGCCGCCCACCCTTACCATATGGCATGCAATCTCATGGAGATCACATCTTTGATAATCAAATCACATTTAATTATCTAGATAACTCTCCTTATAATATGAATCAAATTCATATTATTCATGATAATTAAATCACATTTAAATATCTATTTTCTTAATGCTCGGATACATATATCAACAATAGAATTATCCATGAACTCCTTCAAGGATAATGCGCTTTCTCCGCAAATACTTGGAGATAAGGACATGACGATTGTATTGTTCCACGTATAGTGACATGGATATTGAGATCATATCTCAAATCTAGATCGCGGGCCTCCCATAGATGCTTGATTAAATCAAGACCGCAAATGTAATCTTCTCATTGCATCTGAATCACATTCAGATCAATGTCCAACATTTGGACTAAGATCAGATTACTTCTCTACCGAGAGGAGTCACTAAAATCCAGACCCGTTTTATCACTCCCTAGGAATGGAAGTGTCATGGTTATACAATTGTTTATGATCACATCACCCTCAGGTATTCCCAATACCTATACATCCTGCATACTGGAAGACTCAGAATAAACCCGAAGAATTAGATCAACTTTACAAACTTCAGGGTTTTTATCAGTAAGTTTCTCATTCGATCATTGGGAGTCGGTATCGATCATATACTTTCCAAAAGCATATATCATACCTAGGTCTTGATCATATACTTTCCAAAAGTATATATCAAACCTACAAATTCAGTCAAGCTTCCAAAGCAAGACGACCATGCGCATGGAATTTGATTCTTCCCAATATCTCATGAGTGAGCTCATGTCTTCCGGTTCAGTAACTGAACCTGTATGATCCCTTTGAGAGATCGTATTACTCATATGCCCTTATATGCACACCAGCGTGTCGGTGTATAGACCTTGATTAGGTCATCAACCTATTGGTCTGCCAAATGTACATACTCAGACATATAGTAACACACCTGTCTCCGGTCAGACGATGTATGCCTATATCATGACAGCATACGATATAGGACTTTGGTTATCTCGATCCCGTTAAGTCAATCTCTTTGACCTAACTCATCTGACACCCCGAATCTCTATTCCTATGCAGAGGACCTGCATCAAGAGGTCGGTCAGATATCAACCTAACTGAGATAGGATTGCCATCTCCTAGTCAGGCTGGAGATCATCTCATTTGACGGTGCTTGATGAGTCCTCAATCTAACTCATTAGATATTCATCTAAGCACCAGCCTCTATGATTCAATAATTGAATCAACAGCTGTATGATCATTAAGATGGCCATGGTACATAACCCTAATTGTACTAAGGGACCTATTATGCAAATTATTCATTCTTCATTTCAGATCAGGGAATGATATTCGCAATAACATTTATTGCATAATGGCTCACCGTGGGCTCGCATTTCCAACAATCTCCCACTAGCCCAAAGAGCCATTAATGGGTTAATCATTTAAACCCACACTCATTTGACAATCATAGGCTATTTAGAAAATAGCTAGGTAAGCTGATCAGTCACTCTGTTCCCAAGAGACTACGCCAAGTCCTTTTACGACACTTGCATATCTCCTAGTAACAGTACTCGCATCCAATGCGAATGTTGCATCTTATGCAACCAATACTCAATTTTATCGGTTATAGTGTCCTTGACACTGCATCTTATTAATTATCATAACCAGTATTCCCATAATCGTTATTAAAATACCTTCATTTCTGGAGATCTCTATCTCCTAAGGTATCTACAGTTAAGACCCTTATAGATCACTATCTACAAGGTCTTAAACTTTTGAAGATAAGTCTTTGAGATCACTATCTCTAAGTTTCATCATCTTTGAAGATATTGTTATTACTGCAACCAAGTGTTTTATTTCCAGAGTAGGATTAGTAACAATTTACTACTCCCACTGCATGGCAGACATATGGCTTTTGTACACATCTAGCATACACTTCAGCTTCTCGTAACTGATGCACAAGTGCAAGCAGTTCTAGCATTCACTTCCTCAACTCTTTGAGGTGCTATCCCTTTAGACATGTCACTACCACATCTTAAGGGGAGGAAGCCTTTCTTGGAATTTTCCAGAAAATGGAATAAGTCCAAGGTGTATTACTAATGTGACGGTCCCAATACCCTCTTCTCTTCGCTTCTAAATGACTTCAGAATTAAGATATAAGAGGTATCCTTGAGATCGTATCTCAAGGTATGGAACAACCAAATTATAAAACACTTATTATTTATTCTTATATCATTCTAAATGATTAGAATAATATCTACATTTAGCACGATGAACACAATGGCACTCCCACTAAGCTTCACATGGTTCATCAAGATTTTATCTGAAATCACAACATTTATAATTTCATCAAATCTTATGTTCCAACTACAAGAAACTTATTGGAGTCCAAAGATGGAGTTCTTCAGCTAGCACATCTTGCTTTCCTCAATTTTGAAGCCCTGGGGCTACTTCATATGAATATCCTCAGAGAGGTATTCATAGAGGAATGCAATCTTGACTCACATCATGAAGAAGTCATAGTCAAGTTGCGTAGCTATAGTTAGCAATATTCTGATGGGTTAAAGCAAGGTCACTGGAGAGCAAGTCTCATCGCGAGCAATGTCTTCTCTTCGGTGTGTAGCTCATGACTACGAACCGTGCTTTGAAGGTCTCTACCTTCTCATCAGGTTCACTCTTTCTCTTGAAGATCCATTTACACCTTAATGGGTCTGACCCATATAGGTGGATCCTCAAGGGTCCATATACAACACTTATATATGAAGCCTACATTAGACTTTTATTGCTAACATCCATCTTTCCATGTCATGATCCTCAGGAGCTTCATCACATGAAGTCCGATCATTTTCAGACTCAACTGACACATGGAATCCATTCTCAAACTTATTTGAAGAGGTATTAATGTTTCATCTTTAATTGTCTATTTAGTTTCCGATTTCAGGAGCCTCATTATCTTCTCAAGATTAAATGAGTTCCTTTTCTTCATTTTCATCTTGATTCTCAAGAGAGTCATCCTATAAGAATCATATTCTCAAAGATGAGATCTTTTAAGAATCCCAAGGTCATAAAGTAGGTATCCAATACCATCCTTTATTTTCCTAATGAAGCAGCACTCTCTGGTGTTAGATTCCAGCTTACTAGCTTGGAACCTTATTAAGTATATAATGTAGTCTCTACCACATATACATATACCTGGAAACTAAGAGATAATTATGCTAAGATTAATCATTGATCAAATCATGTCACACATGATCAATTGCATCTCCCTACAACTCTATTGAGTTAAGGTTCATTAGGAGGGGTGAGATAGAAATGATATTCATATCTCTATAAGGTATTCTACGAATTCATCTAATAGGTACTGACTACCTAGATTAGATCAAATTCATTTAATCTTCCTTCAAACTTTGGTTCTAAACCAAAATTGTGAAATCTTTGAACATTTCAAAGGTTTCTAAGTGAAGAGAAGAAATCTCACATCATACATAATCATCAATAGATATCACATATCCATAATGTTTACTATGATATATATGATTCACATACATCAATATGTATGAGATCCTGAATACCTTGACATCTTACACCTTTCCCAAAGAAGGGTGTATTGGACATTTTTACTGTTGAATACAATATTCACAAGTATGTAAGATTTGAACATTTAGACAATCTAAAGGTTCATCTCTTATCAGTCTATTGATCACATCAACAGACAAATGTCCAAAACATGATGCCAGATCATTGTCAAATGATCTTTATCCTCCTATTGATCTTTAAAGGTTTAATTTTCAGTATTAGAAATCTTAATGAACCATTCATTAATTTCTAATTTTGTGGAGTCCGCTAGATGTTAGATTACTATCTGAAATATGTATCCATCATAACTCTTTTATGATAGATAAATTTCAGAATTCATGTTTATCATTTAGAAATAAACAATAATGTATTCTAATATCTGGATCATAGAGACATTCTCTATGACTAAGGGCTCCCACTGAAATTGAGAAGTCTATCAATCCAATAGAGATTGTTGCAACAATTGCATCAATATCCATGTAGAATACTATAAACCTTAAGATCAAATTTTCCTGTCTTCTAAAACATATGCAACCCATTGCAAGTGTTGTTAGAAGATTGATATACAATTATAAGACTTTATATTATTCAATAAGTAAGTCAATATCAATGATCTATGTAGATTATACTGATGCTCCATCCGAGTCCTTCTCTGAGGATTTTAGACCGACTTGATAGTCATACTATCAACACATCAACTTATTACAGTATTGGCATTCATCCAACTCTTTGGATGGAAGTCACAGAAGTACAATCAACTCTTTGACTATACTTCTTACTTAGGTCCAACCCATGCTTCCACTGTGCTCCCTTTATCTCTAAGCAACCATGCTCAAGACTAAAGGATCTCTCATGTTAAATTCAAAAGAATTTAAAATAAGAGTATTTCAACACTTATACATGCTTCATTAAATTCATACAATATGAATATTATGAAGCTTCACGAATGAGTAGAGTAAAGATAGTAGAATGATGACACTCATCACCTACATCCATCTAAACTCTTAAAACATTGGTTCAGGTGGGTATTCAAACGTTTTGAATACATCATCTCTTATGGAGCCACCATTCTGCATGATGCAGAGAACCATGCCATTCATGATTAAATGTTGAGAGCAAATATGTATGCCAGAATATCTTTATTGATTTTATAAGGATTAATTTGACAATTGCGATCATCATCAACATGTCACTTCCAAAGCACATTTGATGATATCAAGACTATAGAAACATACAAACCCTAGGTTTGAAGTCCTATTATCTATTTAGTTGTCATTCCTCATTATTATGAGGAAACTTGCATATTGCAACCACATACATTATGTGTCCAACTGCAAGTACAATATCTGGATCATGAGTCCAATCCATGATATTTTACTGGTTATTATTGAGTATAGAATTGAGTGGGTTTAATGAAGGATTATTTGAAATAAGAAATTTGCATGAGTGTATATATTTATATATACATATTATACTTTGATTTAGGAATTTTTATATCAAAGTTGTCTTGCCTTGTCAAAAAACACTGAAAGTTCATTTCCTTAATCACTTTCAATGTAAGAGATATACTTACCATTATATCTCAGCAAGATCTGGGATCTCCTTCCTTATCTTTGTTACATCCCAATAATATGAGAATCTTCAACTCCGATAAAAAGAAGCGGGAACACATTCCACCTTGCAAGTCCAACTTGCATTCCCAATTCGGTCTTTAACACCCGGGCCCACCACCCCTAAGGTGATGTGGACCCGTTATCAATTGAACCAACCGTCAACAGGAATAGAACTCGCTATGCGCAATCCAATATCGTCCCAATAATATGAGGATCCGATATTAGGGTCACTAAGCATACGACCTTACTCTTTCGAGAAGCAAAGAGTCCGATCCAGATGCGCTTGCATATAGGAGCTGTCACTTCGTACAGGCGTCTCCTATATACAATCCCTGGCGACAGAAACCCTTCGCCTTGACGGGAGACCATGGATGTCACTTATGTGATCCTCCACCTCTTATTCAAATTTAATTAATCATCATGAATCACATTCATATAATTAATTCTTCCAAGGGAATGATCAACTCTAATCATATTAGAGTATTTTAATTGGACATAATTAACTTAATCATATTAAATTAATTATCATGCCAATTCAATCAATCAAAAATGATTGTTATGCTTGAATATATATGGTATTATTCTCAAAGTACGTATTAATTCGTATTTTAATAATTAGAAAAATACAACTTAATCCCTCAGACATTATCCCGGCCCTACCCGTTGTCATGGCCAGTGCAGGCGAGAGTGGGACGGACCACATACGTTGCAACCCGCTACCCCAGCGATCTCCGACTGGTCACCATATCCGCCTCGGGAAAGGATAATGCCAAATTGCTTTATTTGTACTTGAGATGATCATCGGTCCTTCAATCAAAATTATACCATATAGTAATAAAAACAATTTTTGATTATAAAGAAATTTGCTAGACAAATTCCCAATCCTATTCAAGTAAGGAGTTTGATGATTGAGTTTTCAATTATGATCTAGATCAAATCTAATCAATTAATTGGTTGAGGCCAAGTCAATTAGGAAATAATCATCTTCCAATATTTCTCAAATATTTTTCATAATTATTTCTCGAAATCAACAATTAATTTCATTAATTGACAATCACATGGTTCTTGATTAGGAATGTAATTTCAGCAGTGACCCCTACTTACTAAAATTAGCATATCTCAATCATATTAAATCCAAATTAGATAAAATCAATTTTCATGGATTGCTAATTTGATTTAGGACAGAACCCAAGTAATATTTCATGCATTTCGAGGCAAGTCTAAACAGTAATTAATATTTTAATCACGTTCAGATCTACAGTTCCCGCAACAGTGCATACATGTTCATTAAAACAACCATATCTTGAGCATACGAAATCCGATTTACGCAAACTCAGATCCTATGGGTTCCTTATTTAATGTGGAACAAAATATAAGTAAATAATTCGTGCTTAAACATTTTAAACATGGCCGAAATTATTTACTAAACAGATCTGCGAAATCAAATGCGATAAAAACTTTCGCGACCTTAACGAACCCAAGTCGTCCTTGGTTTGCGAATCATATTCGAAACCGTCGACCTAAGGCTCTGATACCACTTGAAGGATATGGTTAGATCCTCAAGCGCATCACGGAAGCGTGAGCGTCGTATCGAATACGACGATGAGCGACTAGTCGCACTAGTTGCTCGATGCAGCGGAATTTAAAAAATTTTCATGCGACGAAACCACATGATCCAAGAACACTTCTCGGATCGTTTCGTCTAAACCACAAACAAGTAATAGGATTACCTCTTGAAGCGTGGTTGCGATCGAGTCTCTTAACGAAGAGACCTCCTGTCTCAAGTCCGATCCGACGGAGGAGACGCTTGCGAGCGCGGGGATGAATCGCGTACTTCTCGCAATCCATGTTGATGATCCAAGCAACGAATCTCCTGATCTCGACACACGAGATCCGACGTTACCTTGGAGGGACCTAAATGCAATTATGAAAAACCGCCTGGGGGCCCTTGCAATTTGTCCATGTGCGCACAGGGGCATATTTGTAATTTAAGTGATTTTTTATGTGAAAAATGGAACCATGCTAGCGGAACATAGATATTACAATTATGCCCTTGCATTTGATGAACGTCAAATTCGCCTCTATAATATTGTGGAGTTATGTCGTAGCATAGGAGGCGAATTTGATTCAGCAAAAACCACAGACTTTGAATGTTGTGGAATATTTATACTTGGCAAGTGTACCAAGGTCGAACACAGGGATACGGTAGCCTAAAGTGTGTATTGAATTTTGATTCATGAAACACGGAGTGATTTAATCTCAATTTCAGGTCCATATGCAATTTATAAGGTAATGCAAAGCGATGCTATGATGTATGCAATTTTTTTTGATAATTTTATGCAAGTTAAGGAGGTGATGTATGAACAAATATGCAAAATAACAATTATGCCAAATAAAACCTACAATTATACCTTAAAATGTGAGCAACACAATAAAGAATGAAATTAGAGCCAATTTGAACACATCATTAAAAATCGGTCATCAAATCAAGCAAGACAAGTAGAGCATGGTTCCATTTTTCACATAAAAAATCACTTAAATTAAAACAGTGTCAAATGAAATAAGCAAGCATGCTAAAATGTAGAGGACAAAACAAGGATCAAAACGACACTAAAATCATGTAATTTAGACCTACGATGCTCAAGTTATGCTAAAAACAGTGCAAGGGCATAATTGTAATAAAAATACAATAAAATAAAGGGATAAATATTGCATTTAGGTCCCTGGAGGGACCTAAATGCAATTATGAAAAACCGCCTGGGGGCCCTTGCAACTTGTTCATGTGCGCGCAGGGGCATATTTGTAATTTCAGAAAACTTCGAGTGGCTCCCTGTAAAATACCCAGGCACGCACGTGAGGCACGTGCCTGGGGACCTGAATGCAAATACCAATTCCTTCTGGGTCTATCCTGCAATTTTGCCAAGCCTCACGTGCAGTGCACGTGAGGACCCAGGCTCGGGAGGCGGCTCAGCTTCGGGACCGCGTGGCATCAACTGGCGGTTCGGGGCGAGGTCTGGTCCGCCCAAGCCTATAGGCATGGAGTGTAGGCTCGGGTGCCACGCGTCTTCATCATACCCGTCTGATCATAGAGATCGAATGGCATCTGTACGCTTCCCTCCGCCGCGGCTCACCAGAGGAGGCGGGGCTCCGGCGAGCCCCCTAGAGCTCCGCTAGGCTCCGCGAGGCCCTCGAAGATCGGAGAAGAATGTCGAGGCCCTCGCGAAGGAGCTGGAGATATTGCAGACCTCCGGAGGCGATCGAATTGGTCAGTCGGTGCAGAGCCATCGGTGGCGGAGCTGGTGGTCGGAGACGATTTGCAAGCTCCGATCATTGACGTTCCTGCAAGGTTATATAGCCGAAGCATGCATGGTGAAGTGCTAGTGCAAGGTGGATGAAGTGATGCCCTATGTGCGACGAAGAAGGCGGAGGGCAGAGGTTCCTTCTCCGGCAGACCGGCGAGGGAGTGGGTCGGAGTGAGGGGAGGTCCTGGAGAAGGGAAATGGGGTCGGCGAGGATCGGGGTGGTCGGGCGGAGATGGCAGGTAGATCGGATGAAGGTGGTCGTGAGTTGTGGAGTCGGGAAAATTACGAGAAAAGGGAACAAAAGTCACCTCACCGGAGCGAGGTGATGGCAGAGGGGAGCAGCTTGGGCTGAGGCTCCATGGGAGCCTCCGGTCGTCGCCCGCGAGGCCAGCTGCCTCCTCGGAGCTCGACGGAGCACGGTGGCGCCGCTACATGGCCAGAAGGCCATGGATCACACCTGGGTTGTTGCAACCATCTTCGCCTCGAGATACAGCTCCTCCGCTGTCACCGGAGAGCTAGACGTTGAGCCGGAGTCCCCGTGAATGGTGGATAAGACTATACGGTGGTGGGGGAGGGTTTAAATAGGCAGCGGTCACCGGCGGTTACAGGGCGGAGCAGGGGGTTTCAAGAGGTGTTTTAATGGCGATGGGTTAATGGTGAAGGTCGAGGGGGGTTACGCGAGGGAGACGGAGGAGAGGGCTATGCGAGGCGACCGTTAGGAGCGGGAGAGGTGGCTGGAGGTGTTGGCCAGAAAAGGAAGGGGGCGGAGGATGCACGAGGGTTGTAATGCCTGGGAGCAGAGGCTTCGGAGGTAGGAGACGGTGGTTGGACCGTTGGATCTTGATCCAACGGCTGGGATGAGCTCGCGAGCGGAAGGTTCTGATTAGATCTTAGATTAGATCCAGCGACGGGGAGTTAGGCGCCGATGAGTGGTCCAGATGGAAAGTTGGATGAGATCCAATGGCGATGGGTGAAGGGATGATGTGGGGAAACAAGAGGCGTAGGATGAGAATGAGATCGAGCGGCTGAGGTTAAGAGGTGACGTGGCTAAATGAGGGACGTCGGATGGAACTAGAATCAGACGGCTGAGGTTTAGGCGCTAATATGCGGCCGGGATTTGATCTGAGAGTCAGATCAAGGGCTGAGAAGTGAGGCGTGATGAAGGGCTCAGATGAAGGCGGGATTGGAGTGATCCAACAGCCCAGGAGGCCGCCGGGTGGCGAGAGATGAAGCGGGCCACGTGGGCGGCCCAAAGGGTGCCACGTGGCCCAATCAGAGTAAATTAAAAATAAAAACAAAGAAAATTAGAAAAGAAATAGTTAGAGGCCGATTTTGGAAAAAGTCAAAACATGAAAGTTGCTCGTCTCGATGAGATCTACAACTTTCATGTTGGTCAAAAAACCAAAAGAGGTCATCTGTACAAAAGCTATTTTTAGGGGGTATTTTTAAGGGGATAAAAACACCAAGTTTGCGGTTTTGAGATTTTTTTGTATTTTTTATCTTTTTAAGGGTCAATGATTTATAGACAAGTTTTCTACCTAATTTTTAGGGGTTTTTGAGTGATAAAATAATTACAAGAAAAATAAGAAAATTAAATACAAATAATTATAGGTTAATTATACACAATATAGTACAAGATAAAATCAAAGAATTAAAGGTGATTTTATTGGATTAATTAAGACAGGGGTTTTAATAGAGAGTTTTTAGCATGATGAATACGAGATTCATCATACCCCTATACTTAAACTATGCTCGTCCTCGTGCATCTAAAGAATGAAGGAGTCGGATTAATTCCTGACAGTGCACGTGAGAAATTTACAAGGCTTGATCTTTCGAAGACCCTTGACCTGAGTGATCCTAAAATTCTGGGTTTATCCAAGCCTTAGTCAGAAGGAATCCAACTTCTCTGATTATCAGACTCTCTTTTTGTACATATAATATAAGGATATGACTTTTAGTGTACTGTATTTCATGAGAGCCGAGTCGATGCATCACTCAAAGTTCCAGTCCCAAAGATCTTCCTCTAGACCTAATCCTCAATACTAGGGAATAAGTATGTTCTTGCTTCAGTCCACTGTCTCATTAGTTTGTCAGACTTTGAAATGTTGATGGACGGCCAGATGATGGAGGTACTGGGATTGTGTCTAATTTTCTCACCCTCACATTGGAACAAGGGGCCTCTCAAGTGCCTTTTACTCAACACATGTATATTATTATTTTATTAATCAATGTGTCCGTCAAGAGAGTTGGAGTCGTCTGCACTTGTTTTTCTGGGAATACACCGGGGTGTGTCTTTTCTGAGTATCTAAGATACCTTCGACACCCAGACTTGTATCGCTTACGATGCAGGGCCCTTTTTGTGGTGTCAGCCCGACTCCTTGGTCCTATTTAGCACTTGGTCCAAGTGGACACTTTGAAAATGTTTGGGAGCGCTCGCCATTGGTGGAAGCTCATTTGGAATTTGACTTTGGATTTAGAGCTTTTCTTTGACATTTCATTTCTTTTGTTGGCTCGCTCCACTGCTTTTACCAAGAGATTGGCGCACACTGATCAACAAATTCCTTTAAGTTTCATCACACCCTAGCACTTTTAGGTAAATATCAAAGAGATAGCATATAAATCTTGTTCACATACTGGATAGGGTTTTGCTGACACTCAGGTTTTCTGAAGCCTTCATTAACTTTATCCCATCCTCGAATATCATTAGATCGGGTCTAAACTCAATTCTCTTGTCCTAGTTCCTCAAGTGATATCTCATCTCAGCTCATCAATCATGCAGCTGTGGAAGTGACTGTGCTGATCATATTTTCTTGAAAGTAGAGATGAAGAGTGCAATATAGCACTCAAATCTTTCAAACCAGAGGAGTGTAGATATTTAAGTCATGAAAACCCTAATGACTAAGGCATGTTAACTCAGACTCTCAAGATCCCAGAGATCTAGTGTCCTCAAAATCCACAAGCCTTGCATGAGTGTGAATGTGTCAGGAATACACCAACTCCTTGGGTTAGTGAATTTTTGTGTGATTTTTATCTTTTGCAATTTTTATGGGTTTTAATTTTTTTAATTAATTTTTTTTATTTCCTCGAAGAGACAATGACTGGCCCGGGCTCAAATAAAAGTATACACTTTCAGCCAGTATGGGTGTAAGTACGGGCCGAGGCCCGTGTTACTTGAGGACGGGGCCATATGCGATGTCCTCTAAACCACCCACTCTGCTAAGGGAGACCGAGGTTCCCTCACTGAAAATGCCTACTAAACCTAGTAGTTAGAGTCAACCTCCAAGAAAGATTTTTTTTAATTTTTCAATTTTTTTAATACAGGAATATTTACAAAAATTAATCCCTCAATTTTTAATTTTTACAAGTTTTTACTCAGTTCACTAATTTACCAAAACCCGGCCCGAAAAATAAAAATTTAAAAAGTTTTAAAAGCACGAGCTAAGGCTAAAGTAATATATAATAATATACGGTATACCCCCCTATACTTAAAATTTGCTATGTCCTCATAGCACAAGTGCCAAGAAGCCAAGGCTCGTTTCAAGTACAGGGTGATATAGAGGAACTGAGGAGGAGGGTCCCCCTATACTTAGGCCAAAATCGGCCTAAGCACAAGAAGACAGAATGAGGGAGGGATGAATATGCAGGTCCCCCCTATACTTAGGCTACAATAGCCTAAGTAAGGTCTGCATTAGGGGGGGTGTCTATGGTACAAGGGTGAGGGGGAGGGGGGTTCGTGAAGAATAGATACTCCGAGAGAGAGAGAGATAGAGATAGGGAGAAAGAGAGAATGAAATATACAGGGGGAGGGTGGTGGTGAGTATGTGCATGTGCAATGTAGGTGTGTGTGTGGGGGGGGTATATTTTTTTTGTACAATATGCAAGACTGAAAATAAATATGCAGATGCAAGTTATCTATTTTTTTTCTTTCTTTTTTTTACAAAATGCAATGCAATTTTGACTGCTAAAATCTCCCAAATCCTTCACAGGTTCTTTCGCGGCCTCTTCAGCGGAAGTTCCCGACTTCACGCCTCCATGAGGATCAAGCGTCCTCGATCACCATGGGCCCTGCCACAAAAGGTATACTTTAGAAAACCTGGAGAAATTAAATCAGCAAATGATATGCATGAAATGAGGACCTGAAAATTTTGAAATTAATAAAAAAATCAAAATCCAAAAATTAAGCAAAGCCGTATCCCCGGCAACGGCGCCATTTGATGAACCAAATTTGCCTCCTATGCTATGACATAACTCCATGACAACGGAGGAGCTGTATCCCGAGCTCTCCATTTGATGAACGTCAAATTTGCCCTATAATATTGTGGAGTTATGTCGTAGCAAAGGAGGCGAATATGGTTCAGCAAAAACCACAGACTTTGAATGCTGTGGAATATTTATACTTGGCAAGTGTAACAAGGTCGAACACAGGGATACGGTAGCCTAAAGTGTGTATTGAATTATGATTCATGAAACACGAAGTGATTTAATCTCAATTTCAGGTCCATATGCAATTTATAAGGCAATGCAAAGCGATGCTATGATGTATGCAATTTTTTTGATAATTTTATGCAAGTTAAGGAGGTGATGTATGAACAAATATGCAAAAGAACAATTATGCCAAATAAAACCTACAATTATACCCTAAAATGTGAGCAACACAATACAGAATGAAATTAGAGCCAATTTGAACACATCATTTAAAATCAGTCATTAAATCAAGCAAGACAAGTAGAGCATGGTTCCATTTTTCACATAAAAAATCACTTAAATTAAAACAGTGTCAAATGAAACAAGCAAGCATGCTAAAATGTAGAGGACAAAACAAGGATCAAAACGACACTAAATTCATGCAATTTGGACCTACGATGCTCAAGTTATGCTAAAAACAGTGCAAGGGCATAATTGTAATAAAAATGCAATAAAATAAAGGGATAAATATTGCATTTAGGTCCCTGGAGGGACCTAAATGCAATTATGAAAAACCACCTGGGGGCCCTTGCAATTTGTCCATGTGCGCGTAGGGGCATATTTGTAATTTCAGAAAACTTCGAGTGGCTCCTTGTAAAATACCCAGGCATGCACGTGATGCACGTGCCTGGGGACCTGAATGCTAATACCAATTCCTTCTGGGTCTATCCTGCAATTTTCCCAAGCCTCACGTGCGGTGCACGTGAGGACCCAGGCTCGGGAGGCGGCTCAGCTTCGGGACTACGTGGCATCAACTAGCGGTTCGGGGCGAGGTCTGGTCCGCCCAAGCCTGTAGGCATGGAGTGTAGGCTCGGGTGCCATGCATCTTCATCATACCCGTCCGATCATAGAGATCGAACGGCATCTGCACGCTTCCCTCCGCCGCGGCTCACCGGAGGAGGCGGGGCTCCGGCGCGCCCCCTAGAGCTCCGCCAGGCTCCGCGAGGCCCTTCGAAGATCGGAGAAGAATGTCGAGGCCCTCGCGAAGGAGCTGGAGATATCGCAGACCTCCAGAGGTGATCAAATTGGTCAGTCGGTGCAGAGCCACCGGTGGCGGAGCTGGTGGTCGGAGACGATTTGCAAGCTCCGATCATTGACGTTCCTGCAAGGTTATATAGCCGAAGCATGCATTGGTGAAGTGCTAGTGCGAGGTGGATGAAGTGATGCCCTATGTGCGGCGCAGATGGCGGAGGGCAGAGGTTCCTTCTCCGGCAGACCGGCGAGGGAGTGGGTCGGAGTGAGGGGAGGTCCTGGAGAAGGGAAATGGGGTCGGCGAGGATCGGGGTGGTCGGGCGGAGATGGCAGGTAGATCGGATGAAGGTGGTCGTGAGTTGTGGAGTCGGGAAAATTACGAGAAAATGGAACAAAAGTCACCTCGTCGGAGCGAGGTGATGGCGGAGGGGAGCAGCTTGGGCTGAGGCTCCATGGGAGCCTCCGGTCGTCGCCTGCGAGGCCAGCTGCCTCCTCGGATCTCGGCGGAGCACGGTGGCGCCGCTACATGGCCAGAAGGCCATGGATCACACCTGGGTTGTCGCGACCATCTTCGCCTCGAGATACAGCTCCTCCGCTGTCACCGGAGAGCTAGAGGTTGAGCCGGAGTCCCCGTGAATGGTGGATAAGACTATACGGTGGTGGGGGAGGGTTTAAATAGGCGGCGGTCACCGACGGTTACAGGGCGGAGCAGGGGGTTTCAAGAGGTGTTTTAATGGCGACGGGGTTAATGGTGAAGGTCGAGGGGGGTTACGTGAGGGAGATGGAGGATAGGGCTATGCGAGGCGACCGTTAGGAGCGGGAGAGGTGGCCGGAGGTGTTGGCCAGAAAAGGAAGGGGGCGGAGGATGCGCGAGGGTTGTAACGCCTGGGAGCAGAGGCTTCGGAGGTAGGAGACGGTGGTTGGACCGTTGGATCTTGATCCAATGGCTGGGATGAGCTCGCGAGCGGAAGGTTCTGATTAGATCTTAGATTAGATCCAGCGACGGGGAGTTAGGCGCCGATGAGTGGTCCAGATGGAAAGTTGGATGAGATCCAATGGCGAGGGGTGAAGGGATGACGTGGGGAAACGAGAGACGTAGGATGAGAATGAGATCGAGCGGCTGAGGTTAAGAGGTGACGTGGCTAAATGAGGAACGTCAGATGGAACTAGAATCAGACGGCTGAGGTTTAGGCTCTAATGTGCGGCCGGGATTTGATCTAAGTGTCAGATCAAGGGTTGAGAAGTGAGGCATGATGAAGGGCTCCGATGAAGGTGGGATTGGAGTGATCCAACGACCCAGGAGGCTGCCGGGTGGCGAGAGATGAAGCGGGCCACGTGGGCGGCCCAGAGGGCGCCACGTGGCCCAATCAGAGTAAATTAAAAATAAAAACAAAGAAAATTAGAAAAGAAATAGTTAGATGCCGAATTTGGAAAAAGTCAAAACATGAAAGTTTCTTGTCTCAATGAGATCTACAACTTTCATGTTGGTCAAAAAACCAAAAGAGGTCATCTGTACAAAAGCTATTTTTGGGGGGTATTTTTAAGGGGATAAAAACACCAAGTTTGCGGTTTTGAGATTTTTTTAGTATTTTTTATCTTTTTAAGGGTCAATGATTTATAGACAAGCTATCTACCTAATTTTTAGGGGTTTTTGAGTGATAAAATAGATACAGAAAAATAAGAGAAATTAAATACAATAAATTAATGGTAATTTATACACAATATAGTACATGATAAAAACAAAGAATTAGAGGATATTTTTATTGGCTTGTTTAAGAAGGGATTTTAATAAGTGGCTTTTAGCATGATGAATATGAGATTCATCATACCCTATACTTAAACCATGCTCGTCCTCGAGCATCTAAAGAATGAAGGAGTCGGAATAAATCCCGACAATGCGCGTGAAAAATTCAAGGCTTGATCTTTCAAAGACCCTTGACCTAAGTGATCCTAAAATTCTGGGTTTATCCAAGCCTTAGTCAGAAGGAATCCAACTTCTCTGATTATCAGACTCTCTTTTTGTACATATAATATAAGGATATGACATTTAGTGTACTGCATTTCATGAGAGCCGAGTCGATCCATCACCCAAAGTTCCAGTCCCAAAGATCTTCCTCTAGACCTAATCCTCAATACTAGGGAATAAGTATGTTCTTGCTTCAGTCCACCATCTCATTAGTTTGTCAGACTTTGAAATGTTGATGGACGGCCAGATGATGGAGGTACTGGGATTGTGTCTAATTTTCTCACCCTCACATTGGAACAAGGGGCCTCTCGAGTGCCTTTTACTCAACACATGTATATTATTATTTTGTTGATCAATGTGTCCGTCAAGAGAGTTGGAGTCGTCTGCACTTGTTTTTCTGGGAATACACGGGGGTGTGTCTTTTCTGAGTATCTAAGATACCTTCGACACCCAGACTTGTATCGCTTACGATGCATGGCCCTTTTTGTGGTGTCAGCCCGACTCCTTGGTCCTATTTAGCACTTGGTCCAAGTGGACACTTTTAAAATGTTTGGGAGCGCTTGCCATTGATGGAAGCTCATTTGGAATTTGACTTTGGATTTAGAGCTTTTCTTTGACATTTCATTTCTTTTGTTGGCTAGCTCCACTGCTTTTACCAAGAGATTGGCGCACACTGATCAACAAATTCCTTTAAGTTTCATCACACCCTGGCACTTTTAGGTAAATATCAAAGAGATAGCATATGAATCTAGTTCACATACTGGCTAGGGTTTTGCTGACACTCAGGTTTTCTGAAGCCTTCATTAACTTTATCCCATCCTCGAATATCATTAGATTGGGTCTAAACTCAATTCTCTTGTCCTAGTTCCTAAAGTGATATCTCATCTCAGCTCATCAGTCATGCAGTTGTGGAAGTGACTATGCTGATCATATTTTCTTGAAGGTAGAGATGAAGAGTGCAATATAGCACTCAAATCTTTCAAACCAGAGGAGTGTGGATATTTAAGTCATGTAAAACCCTAATGACTAAGGCATGTTAACTCAGACTCTCAAGATCCCAGAGATCCAGTGTCCTTAAAATCCTCAAGCCTTGCGTGAGTGTGAATGTGTCAGGAATACACCAACTCCTTGGGTTAGTGAATTTTTGTGTGATTTTTATCTTTTGCAAATTTTTATGGGTTTTAATTTTTAATTTTTTTATTCCTCGGAGAGACAATGACTGGCCCAGGCTCAAATAAAAGTATACACTTTCAGCCAGTATGGGTGTAAGTACAGGCCGAGGCCCGTGTTACTTGAGGACGGGGCCGTATGCGATGTCCTCTAAACCACCCACTTTGCTAAGGGAGACCGAGGTTCCCTCACTGAAAATGCCTACTAAACCTAGTAGTCAGAGTCAACCTCCAAGAAAGATTTTTTAATTTTTCAATTTTTTAAAGCAGGAATATTTACAAAAATTAAACCCTCAATTTTTAATTTTTACAGGTTTTTATCAGTTCACTAGTTTACCAAAACCCAGCCCGAAAAATAAAATTTAAAAAAGTTTTAAAAACACGAGCTAAGGCTAAAGTAATATACAATAATATACGGTATACCCCCCTATACTTAAAATTTGCTATGTCCTCATAGCACAAGTGCCATGAAGCCAAGGCTCGTTTCAAGTACATGGTGATATAGCGGAACTGAGGAGGAGGGTCCCTCTATACTTAGGCCAAAATCGGCCTAAGCACAAGAAGACAAAATGAGGGAGGGATGAATAGGCAGGTCCCCCCTATACTTAGGCTACAATAGCCTAAGTAAGGTCTGCATTAGGGGGGGTGTCTATGGTACAAGGGTGAGGGGGAGGGGGGTTCGTGAAGAATAGATACTCCGAGAGAGAGAGAGAGAGATAGAGATAGGGAGAGAGAGAGAATGAAATATAGAGGGGGAGGGTGGTGGTGAGTATGTGCATGTGCAGTGTAGGTGTGTGTGTGGGGGGGATATATATATATTGTACAATATGCAAGACTGAAAATAAATATGCAGATGCAAGTTATCTATTTTTTTCTTTCTTTTTTTTACAAAATGCAATGCCATTTTGACTGCTAAAATCTCCCAAATCCTTCACAGGTTCTTTTGCGGCCTCTTCAGCGGAAGTTCCCGACTTCACGCCTCCATGAGGATCAAGCGTCCTCGATCACCATGGGCCCTGCCACAAAAGATATACGTTAGAAAACCTGGAGAAATTAAATCAGCAAATGATATGCATGAAATGAGGACCTGAAAATTTTGAAATTAATAAAAAAATCAAAATCCAAAAATTAAGCAAAGCCGTATCCCCGGCAACGGCGCCATTTGATGAACGTCAAATTCGCCTCTATAATATTGTGGAGTTATGTCGTAGCATAGGAGGCGAATTTGGTTCAGCAAAAACCACAGACTTTGAATGCTGTGGAATATTTATACTTGGCAAGTGTACCAAGGTCGAACACAGGGATACGGTAGCCTAAAGTGTGTATTGAATTTTGATTCATGAAACACGGAGTGATTGAATCTCAATTTCAGGTCCATATGCAATTTATAAGGCAATGCAAAGCGATGCTATGATGTATGCAATTTTTTTGATAATTTTATGCAAGTTAAGGAGGTGATGTATGAACAAATCTGCAAAAGAACAATTATGCCAAATAAAACCTACAATTATACCCTAAAATGTGAGCAACGCAATAAAGAATGAAATTAGAGCCAATTTGAACACATCATTAAAAATCGGTCATCAAATCAAGAAAGACAAGTAGAGCATGGTTCCATTTTTCACATAAAAAATCACTTAAATTAAAATAGTGTCAAATGAAACAAGCAAGCATGCTAAAATGTAGAGGACAAAACAAGGATCAAAACGACACTAAAATCATGCAATTTGGACCTACGATGCTCAAGTTATGCTAAAAACAGTGCAAGGGCATAATTATAATAAAAATGCAATAAAATAAAGGGATAAATATTGCATTTAGGTCCCTGGAGGGACCTAAATGCAATTATGAAAAACCGCCTGGGGCCCTTGCAATTTGTCCATGTGCGCGCAGGGGCATATTTGTAATTTCAGAAAACTTCGAGTGGCTCCCTGTAAAAAACCCAGGCACACACGTGAGGCACGTGCCTGGGGACCTGAATGCAAATACCAATTCCTTCTGGGTCTATCCTGCAATTTTCCCAAGCCTCACGTGCGGTGCACGTGAGGACCCAGGCTCGGGAGGCGGCTCAACTTCGGGACCACGTGGCATCAACTGGCGATTCGGGGAAAGGTCTGGTCCGCCCAAGCCTGTAGGCATGGAGTGTAGGCTCGGGTGCCACGCGTCTTCATCATACTCGTCCGATCATAGAGATCGAACGACATCTGTACGCTTCCCTCCGCCGCGGCTCACCGGAGGAGGCGGGGCTCCGGCGAGCCCCCTAGAGCTCCGCTAGGCTCCGTGAGGCCCTCGAAGATCGGAGAAGAATGTCGAGGCCCTCGCGAAGGAGCTGGAGATATCGCAGACCTCCGGAGGCGATCGAATTGGTCAGTCGGTGCAGAGCCAACGGTGGCGGAGCTGGTGGTCGGAGACGATTTGCAAGCTCCGATCATTGACATTCCTGCAAGGTTATATAGCCGAAGCATGCATTTGTGAAGTGCTAGTGCGAGGTGGATGAAGTGATGCCCTATGTGCGGCGAAGAAGGCGGAGGGCAGAGGTTCCTTCTCCGGCAGACCGACGAGGGAGTGGGTCGGAGTGAGGGGAGGTCCTGGAGAAGGGAAATGGGGTCGGCGAGGATCGGGGTGGTCGGGCGGAGATGGCAGGTAGATCGGATGAAGGTGGTCGTGAGTTGTGGAGTCGGGAAAATTACGAAAAAAGGGAACAAAAGTCACCTCGCCGGAGCGAGGTGATGGTGGAGGGGAGCAGCTTGGGCTGAGGCTCCATGGGAGCCTCCGATCGTCGCCCGCGAGGCCAGCTGCCTCCTCGGAGGTCGGCGGAGCACGATGGCGCCGCTACATGGCCAGAAGGCCATGGATCACACCTGGGTTGTCGCGGCCATCTTCGCCTCGAGATACAGCTCCTCCGCTGTCACCGGAGAGCTAGAGGTTGAGCTGGAGTCCCCGTGAATGGTGGATAAGACTATACGGTGGTGGGGGAGGGTTTAAATAGGCGGCGGTCACCGGCGGTTACAGGGCGGAGCAGGGGGTTTCAAGACGTGTTTTGATGGTGATGGGGTTAATGGTGAAGGTCGAGGGGGGTTACACGAGGGAGACGGAGGATAGGGCTATGCGAGGCGACCGTTAGGAGCGGGAGAGGTGGCCGGAGGTGTTGGCCAGAAAAGGAAGGGGGCGGAGGATGCGCGAGGGTTGTAACGCCTGGGAGCAGAGGCTTCGGAGGTAGGAGACGGTGGTTGGACCGTTGGATCTTGATCCAACGGCTGGGATGAGCTCGCGAGCGGAAGGTTCTGATTATATCTTAGATTAGATCCAGCGACGGGGAGTTAGGCGCTGATAAGTGGTCCAGATGGAAAGTTGGATGAGATCCAATGGCGAGGGGTGAAGGGATGATGTGGGGAAACGAGAGGCGTAGGATGAGAATGAGATCGAGCGACTGAGGTTAAGAGGTGACGTGGCTAAATGAGGGACGCCAGATGGAACTAGAATCAGACGGCTGAGTTTTAGGCGCTAATGTGCGGCCGGGATTTGATCTGAGAGTCAGATCAAGGGCTGAGAAGTGAGGCGTGATGAAGGGCTCAGATGAAGGCGGGATTGGAGTGATCCAACGACCCAGGAGGCCGTCGGGTGGCGAGAGATGAAGCGGGCCACGTGGGCGGCCCAGAGGGCGCCACGTGGCCCAATCAGAGTAAATTAAAAAAAAAACAAAGAAAATTAGAAAAGAAATAGTTAGAGGCCGAATTTGGAAAAAGTCAAAACATGAAAGTTGCTTGTGTCGATGAGATCTACAACTTTCATGCTGGTTAAAAAACCAAAAGAGGTCAACTTTCATGGGGGTATTTATGTCAATCCAATGATCAAGATTGTTGTTGGTAAAAGCCATCAACTTGTATTTTAATTTAGATTAAAATATATTTGACAAAATCAAATACAAATCAATCCCAAATTAAACCAATAAATAAGGAGAGAATATACATGGAGATTACATCTCCATGTACATTCCATGTGGACGGTCACCCATTCCAATTTGGAATTGGGTGCCGCCCACCCTTACCATATGGAGGGCAATCTCATGGAGATCCATGAGATTGCATGCCTCCTTGATATTCTCCATTATTTATTTCCAACAATTTTTTGTTGGGATTTTATTCATAAAAAATAATTCACAATTATATTTGAGAATATTGCAATCTTGATATTGGAAAAATGTGAATCATATTCACAACCCAAAACAACATATAATCTACATTGTCAATTAATTAGACAATGTGTATCCAATACACATTAATAATTAATCAACAAATATAAATTATAATTAGCTCTCTTTAATACATTATAAATCACATTTATAATATATTATGAATAATT
Source organism: Ottelia alismoides (assembly GCA_037367405.1). Taxonomy (NCBI): domain Eukaryota; kingdom Viridiplantae; phylum Streptophyta; class Magnoliopsida; order Alismatales; family Hydrocharitaceae; genus Ottelia; species Ottelia alismoides. Next base: position 375,742 of record JAZKJV010005669.1, on the reverse strand, counting down.
GGATATTACTATCCACATTATTCTTATCCATAATAATTAAATCACATTTAATTATATTGGATAACTTATTCTCATGTGCCCAAATAATATGAATCACATTCACTTTATTCACATCTTTGATAATCAAATCACATTTAATTATCTAAGATAACTCTCCTTATAATATGAATCAAATTCATATTATTCATGATAATTAAATCACATTTAATTATCCATTTTCTTAATGCTCGGATACATATATCAACAATAGAATTATCCATGAACTCCTTCAAGGATAATGCGCTTTCTCCGTGAATACTTGGAGATAAGGATAGGGCGATTGTAATGTTCTACGTATAGTGACATGGATATTGAGATTATATCTCAAATCCAGATCGCGGGCCTCCCATAGATGCTTGATTAAATCAAGACCACAAATCTAATCTTCTCATTGCATCTGAATCACATTCTGATCAATGTCCAACATTTGGACTAAGATCAGATTACTTCTCTACTGAGAGGAGTCACTAAAATCCAGACCCGTTTCATCACTCCCTAGGAATGGAAGCGTCATGGTTATACAATCGTTTATGATCACATCACCCTCAGGTATTCCCAATACCTATACATCCTGCATATTGGAAGACTCAGAATAAACCCGAAGTATTAGATCAACTTTACACTATCTACTTCATTTTTATCAGTAAGTTTCTCATTAGATCATTGGGAGTCGGTATCGATCATATACTTTCCAAAAGCATATATCATACCTAGGTCTTGATTATATACTTTCCAAAAGTATATAACAAACCTACAAATTCAGTCAAGCTTCCAAATCGAGATGACCATGCACATGGAATTTGATTCTTCCCAATATCTCATGAGTGAGCTCATATCTTCCGGTTCAGTAACTGAACCTGTATGATCCCTTTGAGAGATCATATTACTCATATGCCCTTATATGCACACCAGCACGCCGGTGTATAGACCTTGATTAGGTCATCAACCTATTGGTCTGCCAAATGTACATACTCAGACATATAGTAACACACCTGTCTCTGGTCAGAGGATGTGTGCCTATATCATGACATCATACGATATAGAACTTTGGTTATCTCGATCTCGTTAAGTCAATCTCTTTGACCTAACTCATCTGACACCTCCGAATCTCTATTCCTATGCAGAGGACCTGCATCAAGAGGTCGGTCAGATACCAGCCCAATTGAGATAGGATTGCCATCTCCTACTTAGGCTGGAGATCATCTCTTAACAATCATTTGATGGTGCTTGATGAGTCCTCAATCTAACTCATTAGATATTCATCTAAGCACCAGCCTCTATGATTCAATAATTGAATCAACAGTTGTATGATCATTAAGATGGCCATGGTACATAACCCTAGTTGTACTAAGGGAACTATTATGCAAATTATTCATTCTTCATTTCAGATCATGGAATGATATTTGCAATAACATTTATTCCATAATGGCTTGCCGTGGGCTCGCATTTCCAACACATCTCATGTGACCTATTCTTATTGTTGGATCGTGTGTGATCCAACAGTCCATGACTCTTCTTCTTCCTCCAGCCTCCGCTGCCCGAACCCTCTCTTCCTTGTCAATATCCACTTCACCGCCTCTTCTCTATGACCATCTCCTAACTTCAACCGCCTTTCAACGACATCTCCTTCCCCAGTGTCCATCATCCTCCCTTTATCCCCTATCAGGTAGAAACCAACCAACTGCTCTTACCAACCACTTGCAGATCAACCCGTTATCCCTTCTGATCATCATCCCCATCTCCTGGAAGCCTCTAGGAACCCAACAACGAGCCCATCATCCCCAATGCCCTTCGTCTCCTCTCTCTCTCCCGCTCTCTCTCTCTCTCTCTCTCTCTCTCTTTCGATCGATCGATCCCAATAGTAGCCCCAACCGAATCCGAACCCCCCTTTATCCTCTCCCTCCCTATCTCTTCTAACCACCCCTTCAACCTCTCCTAATCTCCTACTATCTCCCAAATCTCTCCTTTGTCATATTAAAGATCTGACCCAACCATCTTCCCGGTCATCTGTCATTGTTGCCATCTTCCTGGTCATCCATTTTTGTCGCCATCTTCCGGAATCAAGAGCAAGAGAGATATGAGAGAAGGGCTAGTGACATCAACCCTTTCTCTATGATGAAGACATAACTCCAGTGTGATCCACGACATCAACAGTCATGCTCCTCCTCCTTCAGGGGGAGTTGAGTTTCGAGGTTGCTCCACCTAACCTCTAAGGCAAAGAACGGAGACGAGAGCTGAGCTCCTCCAACCCATCAAGCGAAGGTTTACCCCCTTCTAGGTATATTCTCTTTGCACCCTCTTCATCTTCTTCTTAGTTCTCTCTATCAGCTCCTCTGCGAGATCCTCTCTGTGCAACTTCCCCTTTTCATCCTTCATTGTTTGCCCATTCGACCGTTGACACCCACACACCACCTCCATCTCATCAGCTCCCTTCTACTCTCACGCAACCCATCACCGATGAAGCTCCGTCCTTCGCCACCCAAGGGGCCCTCGCCTCACCATCCTTCCTTGTACGTAACGTCAAGGTTGAGATCATTGGGTCTCGAACCTCATCCGACTTGCAAGAACTGGAGGAGGAATCCAGCATCGAGCTCTGAGTATCCTCCCCCAGACCTCCATCGATCACATCATCGGTCGTGTGTCAGCTAATAGAGCTCAAAGACGGAGGACTGTCAAGCAACAATAGCCTTCAATCCCACCATCATTCTCCTCCTCTATCATTGATCACACTCAACAACTATCACCGTTGATCAGAAGTGAATACTTCATCTGAGCCACACATCCATCTCCATCGACAACCATTGGATTAGTCGGATAGAGAGCACAGGGAGGAAGACATGGTTGATCCCTCAACCACACGATCAGATCGAGATCGATCGATCCTGGCCGCTCAACAAGGGACCTGATCACGCGGCTAAAGACAAGTGATCGTGGGTATTTGTAGACCATGCCCTTCACAGTTTAAGTATTCACAAGCAGACCCCGCTCTTAGGTAATTTACATCAGACCTTCTTAACGAGGCGACCCCAGTGACACGGGTTAGGGAATCAGATAATCAAAGGGTTGTTGCGACCGGATAACAAGTCGAAGCTCAATCAAGAAAAAGAGAGAGACACACAATCAAAGGATAAATCACTCAAAGCATACAGAAAATGTTAACGGTCTCCGCTATTTATTTTAACCTAGTATAACAACTAGGGTCGAACACAAGGAGCACGAGAAATCTTACGAACTAGTCGGAATTTAGAAACTAAAATGCATATTTTTATTGATTTTTAACTTTACAATTTTTTAGGATTTTCAATTAAGGGAGAAGAATAAACTAACAAGGAAACTATGCACACAAGCAAGCCTTTTAATTTTTATTCAGAATTAAAATACTCAAAAATTAAGAATAAAAATATTCGTGGCTTTTTCAAATCTTAAGGTATTTTTGATAAATTTCTGGGGTTTTTCTGATGTCTTTGGAATTTTATAAAAATAAAATAGGAGCTAAAAATCCAAACAGTACAAAGCCAGGAAATATTATAAATTAAAAATAATTAAAGTGCCCTAATGTCCTGGGAAGCAATTTTATGATAAACTAGATAAAACAACTATAAAGACAAACTGAAATTATATTTTTCTATTTTTTCTAGAATTTTTATGATTTTTAGAAGTTTTTGAGTCTTCTGTGATTTTTAGGGTTTTTATCAGGTTTTTTCAAGCAAAAATGCTAATGAAAGTGAAGCACACCAAAACACACACTCACGATGTTTTTTGGAAGTTGTAAAGAGATTTTTGTAATTTTATGTATTTTCTAGAACAGACAGTAAACTTTTTATGTGTTTTTTTATTTTTAGAAAATAAAATATGATAAAAATTAATCCCAAAAATTATAATAAATATTACGTGTTAGCAGGGCTAACAGTAATTTTTATAGAATTTTTGGACTTAATTTGATATTTATTTAATTAAATACACGACACACATATTGTAGGGACCTACTTGTAATTAAAATAAAGTTCACATGCCCAATAGTAATACAAATGAGAAACTTAGGGCTAAAGATGCAAAATATCCAGTGAATAAATGCACATGCTCATTTAACCACACACAAGGGTATAAGTGCAAATATCAGAAAGTTGCCATTCAAATCATAACATATATAAAATCCAGGTCAGAACGTGCAAATACACCAGACAAGCATGTGGGACAACACGTGAGTTCACACAATCAGGACTGAAATGCAAATATCAATAATAGCAAGGGTCTAACTACAAAATATCCAAGAACTTTTAAACTATGACAAATATTTACAGGACTAAGTAATAAAGGCAAAATAGAGAAGGGCCTAAGAACAATTTACCCCTTATTAAGCGCAATCCAGCGGCCGATGGCGCTCCACTTATGGATGGAAGGCTGAGATGCATGGATACCTCTTCGACGATGGATGGCGGAGATGAGATCCTTAGATGGATCCTACGGTCAGGGGACTCCCGATGATGAATGACCACGATTAGAACTGGGAGGACGCCTGATCAAATGACGGAGAAGAGGCTTGGATGAACAAGAAAGAACTCACCGGAGGCGAGTTTCAATCGGTGATTGTGTGCTGGTCCAGCATCCTCGTGAGATGTTGGGATATGAGAAATGGCGTTGGTGATGATCCACAGCTGCTGGATGGCTCAGAAGGGCCCATGACCAATAGAAGGGGCCAAGGGAAGCATGACGTCCTGGAGCTGGTCAACAGTGCATTCTTGGCCTCCAGACGAGGCCTTCAATTGCCTTAACCCTGTAGGAAAGAATGGATGCTCGGAGGGTGTCTCTGGTGAGGGTTGGAGCACGACTAGAATCATGAACTAAAGGTGGTGGGTGAACGGGGATGGTCTCTGTCGATGTGGGAGAATAGACCTTCTAGGAGACTCCATCCCGATGGCTGGAGTCACGTGGAAGGATGCGGAGCAAACGTATATGTGGGAGGAAGTCAGAGCGAGGTGTGCGGATGTCGGAGTGCGACGGTGAGATGGGAAGCAGAGGATGATCGAAGCTGCTCTGTTTGGCGGAGAAACGATTGAATCAATGGAAAATAGAGTGTAGAGGGAGTACCTATGGACGGAGGAAGATGCCTGGGAGTGCAGAAGACAATCCACAGGGTTATGGCCTCGATAGCTGGCGATTGCTAGAGGCTTAGATCCTCATGACGGAGCTGAGAACGAACCTCGCCGGACCTGGGGGCTTCACACTCCAAAAGGAGTGCCTTGCCCTCTTTCTCTCGCTCGCCGTCACTCTGGAAAAAGATGGACGGGTACGCAGGAGGTAGTGGCGCAGCCAGCTGTGCTGAAAAAGGGAGGAGGGGGAAGTATATATAGTGCTCCACATCCGACAAAGAGGAGGTGTGGCCCACGAATCGAGGCGCAGATTGAGGAGGAAAGAAGCGAGTAAAGATTAGGGATCCGTGCTCTCGATTCGGGGCAAAGGATCGGGTGGAATGGTGGTCAATTCGGATCGCAAAAAATGGGAGAAAATTGGGCAAAACCCGATTCATCGAAAGAGAAGGGGGGGGGGAGAAGCTGACCTCAGTCAACAATCTGAGGTGGCCCAATCAGAAGGGGCCACCGATACAGAGAAAAGACACTACATGATAAAATAAGGGTAAAAAAATTTTAATTAATTTAGAAATAATAAATGAATTTAAATTAAATAATGAATAAAACGAAAAATGGTTATTATTTTTCAAGGAAATTTTCTGTGATTTTTAATTATTTTTATGAAAAATAAATTAGTGTATATACATTATATAGTATTGTATACATGTATAATATACTTATGTATTATGTACAAGTATTTTATTTTGTTATTTTTACATAAACACCAAAATTTTTAATTTTATTTATCTTCAACATATTTTATAGATACAAAATAATTTTTATTATATTTTTACATATTATTTACAAGTATATAATAAATAGTGTATGTGAGGTATATACATGTGTTTTGTACAAATGAGAGGAAGATTTTATTTTTATTTAATGATTTTTATTTTGTTCTTATATTGTTTTTAGGAGTATAAACAAGGTAGTACATAATTTAATTTAATTTAATTTTGTCAAAAATCATTATTTATATACATAGGTAATATGTACAACACAAGGTAGACCCTATCTCTCTCTACTTCTTTTATTTTGCGATCATGTCAAGGCTTGACCTTCTCTTGGGGTTCGGGTCACTCTGTATTTATTCTAAAGACCTCCTTCCTTTTTCTTTTCCTTTATTCTTTTATTTTTGCACAAAACATGCTAATTATGCAATATTAACAAATGCATGCTGAATGCTATGTTATTGTATTTACATGTATTTACATGCTGCTTTGCTAAGATAAATATCTAAAATAAAAGAATAACGAGTGAGAATCAGGGATTCATCACCCCCCTATACTTTACCTTTGCTAGTCCCTTAGCAAATACTTATTTAAAAAGAAGTGAAAAGAGAAGAAAAGAAAAAAGAAGGAAAACCAAGTTGATTATTAAACTTATCTTCATTAAATTGAAGTATGGAGCTCAGTCAGACCTTTGGATTATTAGTTTGTCGGAACCTTATTGTAATATAGGTTTAAGACTCAACATCCTCTAAGTTGCACCATTCTATGGTAAAGACTCCTCAATAATCCAGATCAGAACAAGTCTAAATACGCAAACTCTAATGACCATGTATCTTTCCTTGTACTGTGTAAGTGATATGTAGCTCCCCATTTCAGAAATGACAAAGAAATAACCTCCCTCAACAAGGTAACTCCAATTCCCCAGTCTAGCAGCTCTTTCCTCAAGGAGCGGGGTATTCCCTTCTAAGTTCAAGTGCAACCGGGTCAAGAAGAGGGGGAAAGAAGAGAATGGACCGTGGCCAGTGTAGCCATGTATCTCTGGGAGCCCAACCAGTGTAGCTAAGTCTCCCGCTGCAAGCTTCATGAGGTGAGACAATGTAATACATAAGCTTTGCTTTATTTGACTATATACACTTCGACAGGCATTTTATTTTCAATCAGGCCTGTCCACTTTTTTGGAGTTTTTCTTGATTTTACACATTTTTTATGTTCATATGTACAACAAATCTACATGGTGCATCATGTATACATAAAGACTTTTTCTTCCTGAGCAAGTAGACTATCCCACTTTTGAAGCATTATTGCAACCTACAACTCATGTCTTTAGACCTCGATGCTACTAGACCAAGTTGAGATGCACATCCCTCCCTAAAGGAAGACAGGAGGTTCTGTCTAAAAGTACTACCCTCGTATGCTACTCCAAGCCAAAGAAAACTACCTCCTTACCACATCATCCGTGTGGAGCTATGTGTAAGGAGTTGGTCCAAGTAAAGCCATTGTTTGCGAGAGTCATGCATGCGTTGTTAAGTGTTCTACTTTGGTTCATCAAGATGACATGTGAACATAGCCTAGTGGACCCAAAGAATTAAGTCACTAATGGACCTAAAAAGTCTCAACCCCAAATCCTATAAGGTTCCTCTGAGAATTAGGTGGATTAAGGTCTTAACCAAGCTCAATTTTCCAATTTAATTCCAGACTAGTTTAAATGTCAACTATGATTCAGAAGAATATACAAAAATATGTATAAAGCTCTTTTTGATGCAATTTTCAAATTATGCAAAATTTTTGAAAATGTTTGAATGCAAGGAGAATGAAGAATTTTTGCAAACTATTTAAAAACATTTACAAACAGATTTTTGCAAACTTTTTTTATTTTTCAAACATTTTGTACTATATACATAATTTTGATAAAAAATATTTACAAAATTTTTACAAGCAAAACATTTTTACAAACATTTATACAAAAATAGTTTTTACAAATAGATATTTACAGACATGTATGTGTAAGAAAGAATTTTATATACAAGGAAAATTTTTTAAAATTTTGTGATTTTTAGCTTGTAGGTTTTAGCCGTTTTATTTATTAACACACTCACACAAAGTATGAGTTATGGCTAAAGTATATATACAATACATACTACACCCCCTATACTTAGCTCGAACGATGTCCTCAAAGTGATCAACGAGCAATGAAGAAGACATAACTCATGCTTAGTATTGGGAAGTGAAAAGAAAGGCTATACTATAACAACGAATGAAAGAATAAAATCAATAGAAGTTGGTGTTTCCCCCTATACTTAGGATCATGTAATCATAAGTATGGAAGTCTGTATATAAGGGGAAAATCGAGGTTATAATGTACATGGTCTACCTCCCCTATACTTTGGGTGAAATATCCCTAAGTATAGGCAACAAGACAGAGGTAAAAAGAATAAAAAATAATAATAAAAAATCTGACACCCCCTGTAGTTAGGGTAAAGTACACCCTAAGTACAACATAATCATAAGATGAAGATGGGGTGTTAGACGAAAGAATGTGTGATATGGACAACTAGATCCATACAGCTGCGGGAGGAAGTGATAATAAGGCATGAGATGCAAATGATGTGAGTCAAAGACCACATCTCATGCAAAATGAATAGGGGCAACATCAACAATCAGCTGATCATGATCTAGATATCGCTTTAGGCACTGACCATTAACTAGAAAGGTGGAATCCAATGATATTTCAGATTTGTCAATGCTGCCATTGTTGTGCACCTTTCAGACCAAGTATGGTCCCTTCCACTTGCTTTGTAACTTCCTTGGAAATAATCTCAACCTGGCATCGAATAGCCATACTCGCTGGTTCGACTCAAACTGCTTATGGCTGATATGAGAATCATGCCATATCTTCACTCACTCCTTATACTGTAGGCTACTCGAAAAGGCTGCATGTCTAAGCTCTTCCAGGACTGCCAATTCTGCCTTCCTCTGATCTCTTATACTCTCTGAATCCAATAATATCTCAGTGACAACCCAACGTGACTTGTGCTTTATCTCCACAGGTAAACGGCCTGGCTTGCCATAAACGAGAAGAAAGGGAGACATACACAAAGGTATCTTGAAGGAAGTATGATATGCCCACAAGATCGAGTCTAAAAGCTATGACCAATCTTTTCGGTTTGGCCGGACGACCTTCTACAGTATCGTCTTGATCTCCATGTTCGATACTTCAACAAGACCATTGGTCTGAGGATGATATGGAGTGGCTACTCGATGGTCTATGCTGAACCCATTAGCAAGGGCCTTTACCTTGTCGTTGATAAAATGAGACCCCCGTCAGATATCAAAACTCTAGGCACCCCGAATCATGAAATGATATTCTTCCTCAAGAATCGGCAAATAGTCTTAGCATTTGTTGTTCGGGAGGGAATGGCCTCAACCCAATGACTCACATAATCAACAACCAACAGAATATACTCAAATCCCTGACTCTTAAGGAATGGACTCATGAAATCAATGCCCCATGCATCAAAAACTCACAAAAGCGAATGGGCTGTATCTGCATCATGTCACGCTATCCACAAGTTCCCATCCTCTGACAGTCAGTACACCTCCTCATGAATTCATCAGAATCCTTGAAGAGGGTAGGCCACCATAGGCCAGATTGGAGCACTTTATGTGTTGTTCTCCTCCCAGAATGATGTCCTCCTACTTCAAGCTTTGTGACAGTATGTAAGGATGCTATGGTGCTCCTCCTGAGGAATGCAACGACGCTAGACGCTATCCCCTCCTTCATGATAAAGGATGGGATCCTCCCAATGGTATGACTTTGCCTTCGCGAGGAATGTCTCAAGTCGTTGTCTGGGCCAACCTTGTGGAACTTTCTTGGCGATAAGATAGTTCACAATGTCAACATACCTGGGATCCAGGCGATAGCAAGGATCGCCTCATCTAGGAAGGTCTCTGTGATAGGCTCAATATGTTCTGATTCCTCACGATGTTCCAATCGAGAGAGATGATCGGCCACCACATTCTTGACTCCAGGTTTGTCCTTAATCTCAATATCAAACTCCTGTAGTAGACGGATCCATCTGGTCAATATCATTTTGGCATCCTTCTTTGCCATGAGGTACCTGATGGCGGTATGGTCAGAGTAAATAGTCACTCTGGATCAAAGAATATAAGATCTAAACTTATCAAGGGCAAAAACTACGGCTAGCATCTCCCTCTCCATGACTGTATAGTTCTGCTGAGCGGCATCCAAAGTACAACTAGCGTAGTGAATTACATATAGTAATCCATCCCTCCTCTGTCCTAGCACAAACCCTATGGCAAAGTCAGAAGCATCCGTCATCATCTCGAGTGGGATAGGCCAATCGGACGGCTAAAGGACATGAGCCTCAACAACTAGATTCTTGAGAGTCTAGAACGACACCAGACACTTATCATCTACAATGAACTCGGTGTCTTTCATCACCAGATCAGTAAGCAGTCGGGCAATCCTGCTGAAGTTCTGAATAAAACGTCGGTAGAACTCGACATGCCCCAGAAAAGACCACAACTGCCGCAAGTTGGATGGTGGATAGAGTTTCCTAATGATACCCACCTTGGCCGATGATGACTAGGCAAGATCAAGGGTCTAGATATCTCACAAGGTGAGAGATCCAGTCGCTGAATTGACCACTTAAAGATCCACGAATCAATCAACAATTAACCCCCAATAAAATATATGCAATGAATATCAAAAAATGTGGAGTTAAAATTTATTATAACTATACATGCAAGTGTGTATAGGTGTAAGCATGAGTAGAGGTCGAACACTGGGAGGCGAAAGATGGTGTGATGAAAATCAGTGCACAATTATTCAATTCTTGGTCCATGTCCATTTCTTTAATTTTTTGTTGGTTTTTGATTTTATATCTTTTTTAATATAACTTTTTTATTATTTTTATTTTGTTTTATATTTTATACTTTTTTATTTTCTTTTTATATTTTTAACTATATAATATAGATGTATATACACATATATATACATACATAAAGAGATATATATATATAAGAAGAGAGAGGAGTAGTATAAGGATAAATATTTATGTAAATACTCAATATATATTACATATAATATTTTTTTGGCTTTTTTATATTTTTGTATTTTTAATTATTTTTCTGGAATTTTTCTAATTTTTATGTATTTTTAATTCAAAAAATATCCCTAATATAGGACTAATTAAATAGCCGAAACTAATTTGGGTTTTAAAAATATAAAATAAGTTCAAAAATTATCCAAATTAATTTTAATACATTAATAATAATAGAGAAAAGGGAGCCTACACCCATGTGTAGGTAACTTACCTACATCCAACTCTTTTTCCCTCAAATTTTTTTATTTTTTGAATTAATTCCTTGGGGAATTTAGATCACAATATATCACCATATCGTCATTCAAATTTCAACTTATTTTGAGACTTCTAACTTATCCATCATGACAGTCAAATTTTAACAGTCTAAGATTTGCTGAATCGGCCCCTTCCGATGGAGCTGTTAGGAATGTCTGTTTTACATGAAATTTGAAACACATATTCCATTTAATATTCTAAGTAAATCCCCTAAAGATCCATTTCAAAAAAAATCAAAAAAATTAAGAAACAAGAGGTGGGTGTAGGTATGTTACCTACACATGGGTGTAGGCTCCCCAATCCCATAATAATATATAGATAATTATAAAAGAGAAAAATATGTTTTTGGGATTTTTTAAGGGTTTTTTCTATTTTTTTGTTGGATTTTGGAGCTTTCTGATTTGTTTATTTTTCTTTTTCTTATTTTTAGGATTTTTCAATTTCTGGACTCAATATATATATAAATATACCATATATAATATTTTTGGAATTTTTCAAAAAAACATTTTATATTTTTTTGGTATTTTATAAATTAGACAGTACAAAAATGGCCCTTTTTCATTTTTAATAATTAGGTTAAATGCAAAAAATGCAATCTAAAATGTGGGTGTGAAATACACTACATGAAACATCTAACCTAATTTTTGTGGATTTTTTGGAGAAACATAGGTATTTTTAATAAATACATAAAAGACACAAAAATTAAACAGCCTAGCAGGGGCATTTTTGCAAATAAAATAAATCACAGGGGCCTTAGTGCAAAAATACCTACTAGAATAAACATTTATTTAAATTTTAAGAACTAATTTACAATTACAAAAAGGTTCCAGTGTTATAGTGCAAAATTCACGCGCCTCACGTGGGACTGCACGTGAGGCGCGGAAAGACCAAAATGCAATTTAAGGGAGTATAGGGGTCCTTTAGCAAAATTTACAATTATTTTATAACGTGAAAATTTATTTACAGAATTAAATATTAAATACAACAAAAGGCGGGGTATCAGCGAAAATTACCCCCAAAGGCGCTCCATCCTACGGCTGATATGCGTAACTTAAACACGTGGCGCCTCCACGTGTGCCGATGACGATTCACGGATCCACGGTGGAGATTAGATCATCTAGCATGATCGGACGACTGAAGCTCGGGCGGATCCGACGGTTGGAGCTCGACCTGGGGAGACCTCCTTCATCCGACGGCGAGGAGACAAGGTGGAAGAACAGGGAATAAGGCCGGGATGGCCGAACTTCCCCGCCTTTGATCTCGCTTCTCCGGCATCCTTTGAGGCTTCTGAGGCTCCCACTAGCTTCCTGGCAGGTGGAGGTAGGTGGAGGTGTTGGATCGGGCGGAGGATCACAGGAGCACTGCCACGATGTCAGAGAAGCCGAGGGGCTCCAGGTACCTCTAATGAACTCTGAAAGCATCTCCTGGAGCTTCTCTTTGCTCCTAACCTGCAGGAAAATGCTCACACAGCTCGAGGGAAGGTCCCTCGACCGGACTTGAAGCTGTATCAACACAAAAAGCGGGTGGAGATGTTCGTCGGAGCTCCGCTCTGGCGAACTACGGGTGGGCGAATCTACCTAAGTAATCAACTAAAACATGCAATAAAAAGCAATAAATAAAACCTACGTCTAATTCTAAGCTAAATAAACTAAAGAGCACAACTCATACCTGGTTAGATAGCCAAGGAGCAGTGGTCGCCGGCGACGGCGACCTTGGGTGCAACCACCGCCTTCTCTGACCGATTCAAAGCGCCGGAGGCTCCTTCTGTCACAAGGAATACCTCTAGGACCGAATTCGAGGAGGGGAGACGCGTAATGGCTGACCAAAATTACGAAGAAGGCGGAGGTGGTTTATTTAAAAATAGTCGGAGCACCCTTATTGACCGGGTCACGGGCGGCGATACACACTATGTACAAAAGAATAAAGGGATGGGCGTGCATGTACAATGGACGAGGAACACTTTTCATGAAGGCGGCGATGGCAGACGATGGACGGATCGAGTGCGAATAAAGGGAGAAGACGACTCGAAATGTCAGACGCGTCACATCGGCTGCCAGGGGGCGCAGTTGACCGAGCGGTCAACGTTTGCTGGAAGCTGATTGGTCCACATCTGCACGAATTTGACTTATTTATTAAACATAATAAATGAATTAATTAATTTTTTTATAAAATAAAAAATGTTTATTAACTAATAAATTATTTATTTATGATTTTTATTTATTTTTTTGATGTATTCTATTATAGGTTTATTTTAATGATGTATTTTTAAGTATATTTATATGTATTTATTTTTATTTTGTGTATTTTTATTTTATTATTTTATTATTTTATTTTTTTATTTTATAAATTTATAAATTATTTTTGTGAGTATAAATATATTTTTATTTGATTTTTATAAGTTTATTGATATTTTTAAATAAATAGGTATATGTATATGCAGGTATACTTATAGGTATTTTACCTATATTTTATATACATTTTATTTATTTAATGAATTTTATTGGTTTTATTTTGGATTTGTATTTTTAATAATATATGTAATATTTACAATTTAATAAAAATACGAAAGAATAAAATAATAAAAGAATGTGTTCCCCTTTTATTTACATACATAGGTGACATAGGCATTTTGAGTCTATGTAGTTTATAGACTTATTTTATTTTATTAATTCTTTTGGTTTTATTTTAATTTCAATGTGTACATGTAGTATGTATATTATTTATAAAATTCTAAAATATAAATTTATAGAAATAATGAATAATGAATAAAATGAATATTTTAATCTGGCAGACTGTACAATGAGGGCCAAAAACCTAACTTTCACAGATGGACTCCAAAAATTATGAAACCAATTTTATTAAATAGTTCTTGAAAAGTTATATACAATTAAAGGTGATTTTGGTGGATTTTGAGTTTTTATTTGCAAGATATGGGTCTGTGAAGTTGAGATTTTGGCTTTTTATTCTGTGTATAAAATGTACACTGTGTATTATTTTTACACAAACTCAATTTTGTATTTTTATTCACATTATTATCTACAACTTTCATGTACAAAATATTTCTATTTGATGAATGAATAATCAAATACGAAATAAGTGTCAAAATGCATAAATGAATGAATGAACAAATGAGGTATTTATTGTATTATTGGTCCTTATCTCCCCCTACTTTATTCCTTGTCGACCAATTCCATGCTGGCCTTGGTCTCGGGGTTAGGGTCATAAAATATTTGCAATATTTTATTCCTTTTTCTTTTCTTCTCATTATTCTATAATTTTGGCATTAAAAACCTTATTTCATGTACAATAAATACAATAAATAATGAATGCTATTATGAACAAATTGATGTTACTTACATGCATTTGCTGGGGTTTTTAAGGCCAAAATGATAGAATAAAGGTGATGAAATGGAGATTCATCACCCCCTATACTTGCCTTTGCTGGTCCCTAGCAAATACTTATGCAATAAGTACAAAAAGAACAAAGAATAAGAAGAAAAGAAAAAGCAAAAATAAAGAATTTAAAGAATAAATTGGATTGGTCATGATTATTAAACTCATCTGTACAAAATCAAAGTTTGGAGCTCATGTTAGACCTTGATGTGAGAATGTGTGTGGAACCTAGTCGGGAACCAAGTTTTAAACACAACAGCCTTCGAGAGTCATAGAACTTGGTTCAAATCCCCTCAATAGCCTGGTCAGAACTAGCCTACACCATACGCAAACCCTTATGACTATGAATGCTGACTTGTACAGTGTAAGTGATAGTGGCTTTCCCCAACTGAAATTACAAAGGAACTAACTTCTCCACAATGACAACCCAATGATTCCCCAATCCAAGAACTCCATCCTCGAGGAGCGGGGTATTCCCTTCTAAGTTCAAGTGACAACCAGCTCAAGAGGAGGGGGTGAAGAGAAGAATGGATGGTAGCCAGTGTAGCTACCTATCCTAGGATGCAAGACCAATGTAGTCAAGTCATCCAGCTGCAGGCTCAAATGGTGTAACTTTGATGCTCAAGCTTGCTTATTTTCTATACAACATATATACATACTCCGGCATGCACTTTTATTTTTATTTACAAGCCTGTCCACTTTTTTGGAGTTTTTTTTTCAACATACTATTTACAGCAACATTTACATAAGGACTTTTTCCTCTTGAGCCAGAAGACTATCCCTCTTTTGAAGCATTATCGCAACCCACACTCTCCTGTCGTTAGACCTCATGGCTACTGGACCAGGTTGGGGTGCACTTCTCTCCCTAGACGAGGACGAATGTTTCCACCCTTGTGCGTCTCAGACTGGCAAATCCAACCCCCTCACCACTCCAACTGAGTTGAGCCAAGTGAAAGGTGCAAGTGTCCAAGTTAGGTCACGACCGACAAGAGTCATACGTGTGTCTCGAAAAGTTCTAGTTAGTCAGTTGAGGTGACTTGAACCTAGTCCTGATTTCTCAAAGAATTAAGTCTAAATAGACCTAAAGTACCTTAAACCTAGTTCCCATAAGGTTCCAGTGCAGTTAGGTGCGGTAAGGTCCAACCAAGCTCCAATCTTCGACTTTATTGGACTAGTTCAATCATCAAGCTCAATGAAAGAATATGAATGCTATGCAAATGCTATTTACAAATATGCAAAGAATAATGCAATTTTTCAAAGAAAATTTGAAAACAACGGAAAATTTTTACACAAAGAATTTTTGTAAATAAAATATGTACATCTATTTACACGGGCGTGCCACTTTATTTTTACAGGATTTACAGAATTTACAGGTTTTAACAAAGTGATTTATTTTAGGTGTATATACAATTGATAAAGAATTTCATGTATTTTATTTTTGATTTATACATATATATATATACTGATGCTTTTATTCCTCAAATTTTTTGAAAGTTATTTTACAAACAATTCTGAAAAACTATAGTACAAAATAATTTTTACAAGCATTTTACAAACCTGTACACACATTTGAAAATCATTTTGCAAAGGATTTCCAAACAACATATATAGATTTTTCACATATTTTTGCAACCATTTTTCAAACCGTTTGCAAATAATTTTTCAAACATTTTATTTCATACAAAGAAAATAAACTTTACAAACCAAAATGTTTTTACAAAGGTTGAAAACATGTAACAAAACATTTTCAAAATAGTTTTCAAAAGATTTTCACAAAGATTTTCAAACTATTTTTCAAACATTTTGCAAAAAATATTTTCACCTGATTTAATAACCAGTAAATACAAAAAGAATATGAGGAATAATCACATCTTTTATTAGGTTTTAATGAATTTAAATAATTATTAGCCATATTATTAAGGGAATACTAAAGTACGAGTTATGGCTGAAGTATATACAGAGTATATATGACCCCCTATACTTAGCTTGAGCTATGTCCTCATAGGTCGAAAATAAAAGAGAAGACATAACTCGTACTGAGTATAGACAAGTTGAAAGAATATACGAATAAGAAATGAACGAATGAGAAGTTGACCGTCCCCCTATACTTAGGATCAAGTAATCCTAAGTCTAGCAGACTGTACACAAAGCAGGGAGGGTCAAGGGTGGGAATAAACAGATGAACAAATCCGGGGTGCACCCTCCCCTATACTTAGGACAAAGTACGTCCTAAGTACAGAAACTGACACAAAGGGGCAACACCTTTTATTTAGATAAGGAAATATGAAAATGAAAAGAAGAAAAGAAGAAAAGAAGAAAAGATAGATATACACGGATAGATGAAAAGATCGTGGAGAATATACGCATCACTCCCCCTATACTTAGGGTGAGATATCCCTAAGTATAGGCAACAACAGGAGTGATGAAACTGAACAAGGAAAGAACAACGTGGTGTGTACCCCCCTATACTTAGGACAAGGTAAGTCCTAAGTGTAGACAGAAAGATATGGCGATAGATCTGGGGCACACATAACATGCGGGAGAAAGAAGGAATAGACAAAACACATATATACAAGCGGTGAAGAAACTGATGAAGTACAGGATGGTATCTGGTAAGCGACTACTGTGCTCTCGTCGTCGTCTCCCTGTGAGAACGAGGACGCAGTCAGAAAGTGAGAATACACCCGAATCTGCAATCAAGTGGGTGTCAGCTACCGGGGACAAACAGATCGGAAAGTAAAGCAGGGACCGGTAGCGTGAAGCAGTCAATCGGCTCATAGGGTCAGCATGAGGGAACATAGCCGATACAGTAAGACCGGGAGGAAGAAAGAACAGTACAGATTCCTCCAATCAATCAGAGTCTCAATAAGATATGGAAAGGTAAAGAACACAAGACCGTGTGATGTCCAGTGGTGATATAGTCTGAAAGTCACAAGAATACATCGAACAACACAATATATGGCTCACTCCTGCGAGGGTCCTTAAGGTGAGCAGAATCAGAAAATAATCAGAAGACTCGACTCCGTGCTCCAACAGACAGGAGACACAACCAGGGAGGAGACCGAGTATACAAGTCAGAAGACCCAGCTTCATGCTCCACCAAATGGGAGACACCAGAAATGAAGCCGAGTACCTAGAAAATGATGTACTCTCCCGCAGATAACCCTCGGGGAGTAGTACATGCTAGTCAGTGAATAATCAGAACAGAAGCTCACCCTTGCGAGGGTCGTCAAAGTGAGCGGGCTCAAAGGAGCATGATCCATCAGACGGATCATAGAAATGGTCTCGGTAGGCGACAGATCGGCTACCATCAGAAGAGATCGACAAATCAAGAAAGTGTGGCAGCATCCTGCGGATAACCCTCGGGGAACATACTGTCAACTAGGCATGAAAATAGCAGGTATCAGGAGCTCAGCCTTGCGAGGACCGTCAAGGCGAGCAGACTCAAAGGAGTCAAAGATCTGACTAAACAGATGGGTCCCATGATCCGCAGATCGGATAGGCAACTCAGGATGGGACCAAAATCATATAAACGACTCGGTTCCATGCTACGCATATTGGGGACACAGTCAACAGGGGGAACCAAGCATAAAGAGAGTGTCGCATGCTCCCGCAGATAGTCCTCAGGGAGTTATGCAATCTAGGCAAGGAATAGTCAGAATGTATCTCTACCTTGCGAGGATCGTCAAGGAGAGAGAAGAGGCTCAAAGGAGCCGGGTCCATCAGACGGACCCACATAGTAGTCTCAGTGGTCGACAAAATCGGCTACCGACAAAGGAGACCAAATCAGATCGGAAATATGTCGTAGTCTCCCGCAGATAACCCTCAGGGAGCTACGAGCTAGTCAAGGAATAATCAGAAAAGAGCTCATCCTTGCGAGGACCGTCAAGGAGAGCGGACTCAAAGGAGTCTGAGCAAGTTGGTCTCATGCCCTAATAGATCAGGCGCATAATCAAAGAGGGAGACCAACTGCCCATATCAGATGAATCGGCTTCGTGCCCCAACAGATGGAGGCACCAGAAGTGAGTGAAGCCGATCGTAAAGAAAGTGTCACATCCTTCCGTAGATAGTCCTCGGGAAGGTATGTGAGCTACACAGTGAATAACCAGAGCATCTTTCGTCCTTGCGAGGGTCGTCAAGGTGAGAAGGGGGCTCAAAGGATCCAGATCCATCAGACGGATCCACAGAAAATGTGGCCTCGGTAGACGACAGATCATCTACCAACAGAAGAGACCATGAGAGCTATAATGTGTCATAGCTTCTCGCAAATAACCCTCGGAGAGTTATGAACTTGGCAGTGAATAATTGTAATATCAAAGCTTGTCCTTGCGAGGACCGTCAAGGAGAGCAATCAGTCAGTTAGCCTCAGGTCGGGTACACAATCACAGGGGGAGGCCAATCAAGCATATCTTCTGACTCGGTTCCGGGTCCCATCTCAATGGCGACTCAAGCAGTGGATGAAACCACAGTCTTAGAAATTGTTGCATTCTCCCGCAGCTAGTCCTCGGGGAGTAATGCAAGCTAGATCAATGAAGGTCATGGGAATGCTGGCGTAAAATCTCAGGTCCTCAAAAGCAATCAATCATTCAATCATTCGGAGGGCATAAGATCATGCGAGGGAGCAAATAATCAAGGTAATTCAGCAAACATCCCTCAGGTTACTCCAATAAGCTGAGATGGCACGAAAGATAATCAGGAATCCTCAAAGTGCCAGGAGTGGATCAAGGAGTCAGGAGATCAAGGATGGTCTAATCAGGAAGATGAGAGATCATGCAAGATCCGTACACCTTTATCAGGCAGTCCATATCAGAATAATCAGTTAATCCTCAAAATCAAGATGGGTGGAACCTCAAGATAGATAGATCAATCAATACCCATGAAATCATCACCAAATCATCGCATCATATCACATCCTCAATCCGGTGTGTGAGACCTAAATCCTCGATAAAGAATCACACCTAATCATTGTGCATCTTCAAAAATCCTCAATAAGCTCATATGCACGTATCAAAGACAAATCCGCCAAATCAATCTCAGCATCCTCAACATCATTGGCCTATCTTACAAATAATCAATATAAGTCATGAATCCTCGATGCGGGCTATCGCTAAAAGCGCAGCATTCCCGGGTAAAGGAAGAGATGATACGGGGGACACGAGGAGGGTGGATAAGAAGGGTAACACAATGGAGTGGAGAAGCTGATTGAGCTTGCGCGCCAATATCACGGGTGGTAGAAGAGTGACACAGAGGGGACGAGGAGGGCGGGCGAGAAGATCGGGACATAGACAAAATTGGGTGTTCCACACAAGGCGGGAACACCTGTCAAAAATGGTGGTTCGAAGAGCATGCTCTCCTCGAACCTTAAGAAGATGGGGATGGTATGGTGGATACGAGGAAGATGGTGAAGAAGAGGGAAACGAAAGACTTGGCGAAGAATGATTGAGCTCAAGCGCCAATATCAAGACTCGATGCGAATGAGGTGGTATATGTATAAGAGGGGTAGAGAGACTCAAAAATGAAAAATGCATGACTCACACGATGAGACCGACTACTCTAACAATGAATGGAAGACACAATGAACTCACAGTCACATTCAATACACAAGGCAAACCCTCGATTCACCTACTCGACACAGTGAAGACCATCAAGTGACGGTCATTTATCTTTTCGATTTTAGAGTGAGGCGAGTATCACAAAGTTGTACAAACACTTAGGAGGTTTGATGGGATTTGGGCTCTACTCCTTAGTGTGTACGTAAGCAATTTAAAAGGCATTCAATGAGGGGGTTGCACTCCCCAAGACAAGGAAGTCCATTAGGTTTTATTTTTAGGTCCAATAGAGTTAACAGTCCCAATTTTATTTAGGTTATCACTTTTTTGGGTATTTTCAATGCACGTGCCTATCGAGGTTCCAATTTCCATTAAGCATCCTAGGTTGGCAAAAACAAAGGGAGAAGATCGGAAAAGCCATGCAAGTCGGAAATCGATGATGCATGCTAAGTAAGAAGACTTACAGTGCCTCCAGCTTTCTCCATGTGGGATTCATAACAGAATTTGAAACCTATGCTATATGCAAATGCAAGCCGAAGAAATCACCCTAGGATAGTAATTGCTATTATGGTGAAGCACCACAAGTCCCTCACCGATCTTCAAGCCAGGAGTCCGGTCTAGGCTCACCCCTCCTCTCGACACATTGAATTCAGGAGAAGCGCTTGGCAGGGTGAGCTCGCGGTGCGTAGGCTCGAAGATGGCGAGGCGACTATTTAGAGTTTGATCTAGGTCCAAAGCGAACTATAGGTACATGCAAATTTATTAGGGTGTTTGGATCTAACTCTACGAGAAAGCAACTCCTATAGATAAGGGCTCATTCACACAAAATAATGAAAATAAAATGAAATAAAGAAAAGAAAAAGCGTCAAAACCATCGAGGCCCCAAGGGAACAATCCCTTGGGCAATGGACCTCGGGAGTCGAAGTGTACCTGTGAGAGTCCTATATTATTACAAAATTCTAAGTGTCACTCTCTCACATAAATATACATAATAAAATAAAATGAAATGCATAAAAATAGAGGCTGTCTTCAAAAATTCTCCTTCATCTGCCCTTGATGCTCTCTCCTGTTGGCTGGCATAGAGGAGCCAACTCTGCCTTGCTTAGGTGCATAGGTCCTCCTAGGAGGTCCTCCTTTGCCCGACGGTCCCTCGCATCAAAGACAAATAAAAGAGATGGGTCAGAGCAGTCAATCAATAATCTCAATAAAGATCAAATAAATAAATAAATAATGGACATGAACAAAGAATTAAATAAATAAATAAACAACCATTCAAAATCCGTTGCCTCCCCGGTAACGACGCCATTTGATGACTAGGGAAGATCAAGGGTCTAGATATCTCACAAGGCGAGAGATCCAGTCGCTGAATTGACCACTTAAAGATCCCCGAATCAATCAACAATTAACCCACAATAAAATATATGCAATGAATATCCAAAAATGTGGAGTTAAAATTTATTATAAGTCTACATGCAAGTGTGTATAGGTGTAAGCATGAGTAGAGGTCGAACACTGGGAGGAGAAAGGTGGTGTGGTGAAAATGAGTTCACAATTATTCAATTATTGGTCCATGCCCATTTCTTTATTGTTTTTGTGGGTTTTTGATTTTATATCTTTTTTAATATAATTTTTTATAATTATTATTTTGTTTTATATTTTATACTTTTTTATTTTCTTTTATATTTTTAACTATATAATATAGATGTATATACACACATATATATAAAGATATATATATATATATATATAAGAAGAGAGAGAGGAGTAGTGTAAGGATAAATATTTCTATAAATACTCAATATATATTACATATAATTTTTTTTTGGCTTTTTTATATTTTTATATTTTTAAATGATTTTTCTGGAATTTTTATGTATTTTTAATTCCAAAAATGTCCCCAATATAGGACTAATTAAATAGCCGAAACTAATTTGGGTTTTAAAAATATAAAATAAGTTCAAAAATTATCCAAATTAATTTTAATACATTAATAATAATATATAGATAATTATAATAGAGAAAAATATGTTTTTAGGATTTTTTAAGGGTTTTTCTATTTTTTGTTGGATTTTGGTTCTTTCTTATTTTTTAATTTTCTTTTTCTTATTTTTAGGGTTTTTCAATTTCTGGACTCAATATATATATAAATATACCATATATAATTTTTTTGGAATTTTACAAAAACATTTTATATTTTTTTGGTATTTTATAAATTAAACAGTACAAAAATGGCTCCTTTTTCATTTTTAATAATTAGGTTAAATGCAAAATGCAAAATAAAATATGGGCGTGAAAATACACTACATAAAACATCTAACCTGATTTTTGTGGATTTTTAGGAGCAACATAGGTATGTTTAATAAATACATAAAAGACACAAAAATTAAACAGCCTAGCAGGGGCATTTTTGCAAATAAAATAAATCACAGGGGCCTCAGCGCAAAAATACCTACTAGAATAAACATTTACTCAAATTTTAAGTACTAATTTACAATTACAAAAAGGCGCCAGGGCTATAGTGCAAAATTCACGTGCCTCACGTGGGACTGCACGTGAGGCGCGGAAGGACCAAAATGCAATTTAAGGGAGTACATGGGTCTTTTAGCAAAATTTACAATTATTTTATAACGTGAAATTTTTTTTACAGAATTAAATATTAAATACAACAAAAGGAAGGGGTATCAGTGAAAATTACCCCCAAACACGCTCCATCCTACGGCTGATATGTGTAACTTAAACACGTGGCGCCTCCACGTGTGCCGATGATGATTCGCGGATCCACGGTGGAGATTAGATCATGTAACATGATCGGACGGCTGAAGCTCGGGCGGATCCGACGGTTGGAGCTCGACCTGGGGAGACCTCCTTCATCCGACGGCGGGGAGACAAGGTGGAAGAACAAGGAAGAAGGTCGGGATGGCCGAACTTCCCCGCCTTCGATCTCGCTTCTCCGACGTCCTTCGAGGCTTCTGAGGCTCCCACTGGCTTCCTGGCAGGTAGAGGTAACTGCTGGAGGTGTTGGATCGGGCGGAGGATCACAGGAGCGCCGCCAGGACGTCGGAGAAGCCGAGGGGCTCTAGGTGCCTCCGATGAACTCTGAAAGCATCTCCTGGAGCTTCTCTTTGCTCCTAACCTGTAGGAAAATGCTCACACGGCTCGAGGGAAGGTCCCTCGACCGGACTTGAAGCTGTATTAGCACAAAAAGCGGGTGGAGATGTTCGCCGGAGGTCCGCTCCGGCGAACTACGGGTGGGCGAATCTACCTAAGTAATCAACTAAAACATGCAATAAAAAGCAATAAATAAAACATACGGCTAATTCTAAGCTAAATAAACTAAAGAGCGCAGCTCATACATGGCTAGATAGCCAAGGAGCATGGGTCGCCGGCGACGGCGGCCTTGGGTGCAACCATCGCCTTCTCCGACCGATTCAAAGCGTCGGAGGCTCCTTCTGTCACAAGGAATACCTCCAGGACTGAATTCAAGGAGGGGAGACGCGTAATGGCTGACCAAAATTGTGAATAAGGTGGAGGTGGTTTATTTAAAAACAGTGGGAGTACCCTTATTGACCAGGTCACGGCGGCGATACACACTATGTACAAAAGAATAAAGAGATGGGCATGCATGTACAATGAACGAGGACCACTTTTCATGAAGGCGACGATGGCAGACGATGGACGGGTCGAGCGCGAATAAAGGGAGAAGACGACTCGAAATGTCAGACGCGTCACATCGGCTGCCAGGGGGCGCAGTTGACCGAGCGGTCAACATTTGCTGGAAGCTGATTGGTCCACGTCTGCACGAATTTGACTTATTTATTAAACATAATAAATGAATTAATTAAATTTTTTATAAAATAAAAAATGTTTATTAATTAGTAAATTATTTATTTATGATTTTCATTTAATTTTTTGATGTATTTTATTATAGGTTTATTTTAATGATGTATTTTTAAGTATATTTATATGTATTTATTTTTATTTTGTGTATTTTTATTTTATTATTTCATTATTTTATTTTATAAATTTATAAATTATTTTTGTGAGTATAAATATATTTTTATTTGATTTTTATAAGTTTATTGATATTTTTAAATAAATAGGTATATGTATATGCATGTATACTTATAGGTATTTTACCAATATTTTATATACATTTTATTTATTTAAAAAATTTTATTGGTTTTTATTTTGGATTTGTATTTTTAATAAAATATATGTAATATTTACAATTTAACAAAATATGAAAGAATAAAATAATAAAAGAATGTGTTCCCCTTTTATTTACATACATAGGTGACATAGGTATTTTGGGTCTATGTAGTTTATAGACTTATTTTATTTTATTAATTCTTTTGGTTTTATTTTAGTTTCAATGTGTACATGTAGTATGTATATTATTTAAAAAATTCTAAAAATACAAATTTATAGAAATAATGATTAATGAATAAAATGAATATTTTAATCAGGCAGACTGTACAATGAGGGCCAAAAACCTAACTTTCACAGATGGACATCAAAAATTATGAAACCAATTTTATTAAGTAGTTCGTGAAATGTTATATACAATTAAAGGTGATTTTGGTGGATTTTGAGTTTTTATTTGCAAGATATGAGTCTGTGAAGTTGAGATTTTGGCTTTTTATTCTGTGTATAAAATGTACACTGTGTATTATTTTCACACAAACTCAATTTTGTATTTTTATTCAAATTATTATCTACAACTTTCATGTACAAAATATTTCTATTTGATGAATGAATATTCAAATACAAAATAAGTGTCAAAATGCATAAATGAATGAATGAACAAATGAGGTATTTATTGTATTATTGGCCCTTATCTCCCCCTACTTTATTCCTTATCGACCAATTCCATGCTGGCCTTGGTCTCGGGGTTAGGGTCATAAAATATTTGCAATATTTTATTCCTTTTTCTTTTCTTCTCTTTATTCTATAATTTTGGCATTAAAAACCTTATTTCATGTACAATAAATACAATAAATAATGAATGCTATTATGAACAAATTGATGTTATTTACATGCATTTGCCGGGGTTTCTAAGGCCAAAATGATAGAATAAAGGTGATGAAATGGAGATTCATCAGTCGGATCAACCTCCATGCACCTTTTGGAGATGATATGACCAAGCACCATCCTCTGAGTCACCATGAAGTGACTCTTCTCCCAAGATAGAACAAGATGGACCTCGATACATCGCTGAAGCACGTGGTCTAGGCAGTCAAGACAAGCATCGAACCTGTCGACGTAGATCGAGAAATCATCCATGAAGACCTCTAAGCTATCACCCACCATATCCGAGAAGATGGACAACATGCACTTTTGGAATGTCGACGGGGCGTTACATAGACCAAAGGGCATCCGTCTGAAAGCATAAGTCCCAAATGGACATGTGAATGTCGTTTTGTTCTGGTCTTCGGGCGCTATGGACACTTTATTATAACTGGAGTACCCGTTAAGAAAATAGTAGTGACTCTTCCCGGCTAGCCTCTCAATAATATGATCAATAAAAGGTAGTGGGAAATGATCCTTCTTGGTGGCATGATTCAATCGTCTGTAGTCCACACAGACCCTCCAAGAAGTGGGTACCCGGGTAGCGAAATCCTCTCTAGACTCACTCACAACTATAGTGATGCCCGTCTTCTTAGACACCACATGCAATGGACTAACCCACTTGGAGTTGGAGATGGGGTAGATAAAATCGGTGCTCCACCATTTGGATATCTCTTTCATGACCACTTCTCGAAGATTCGGGTTCAGCCATCGTTGGAACTCACGCGAGGGCTTAGCATCCTCTTCGAGATAGATATGGTGGGAGCACAGGACCGGACTTATCCCCTGAAGATCAGCTACGCTCCATCCTATTGCCTTGCGGTTCGTTTCAAGAACCTCCATCAAACATGATTCTTTCTCTCCAGCCAAATCTACTGAGATAATGACTGGGTACATCTCATGCTCACCCGCAAGGAATCTATACTTCAGCGACTGCGGCAAAGGCTTCAACTCTGGGCAACTGGGAGCTGGCAAATCGAGATCTGGAATGTCTATGTGAAAGCAACCAGGTCTGAATGTGAGAACTCTCACTAATCATGAATGTCTGGTAAAGACAACCCTGCTGGTGTGTCTATAATCAGTGCTGGCTCAGTCTCCACTGTAGCTGTAGGCTCTGTAGGAATCATATTAGGTAATAGCTCATCAAACTCGGCCCAATCTATGTCTGAATCCGAGGGAGCTGAATCAGAATCACAAGAAACATAATCTGCTTCGCTCTCCTGAATGCGGTCGTCAGCCTCAAATGTGTCCTCAGCCAAGAGTGTGCTCTCCGAACTCTCATATGTTGGAAGTTGTGACTCTCTAGTATCTGAAGGTAACATAAGAGCTCGTGAAACAGGGTCGGACCAAACGACTTCATCATCTGTTATCACAAAATCGCACTCCTGGTGGACGTCTCGCTCTGCCTCTATCATCTGCTCTAAATCACTGAACTACTCTAAGCAAGCTGGATCTCACGCTCTGGTCTCGTCAATCATCTCTATTTGTATACTCTCACCCTCAACGCGAAAGTACACCTTCTCACTATCATGGTCAGACACTGCCTTGGCTGTGGCCAAGAATGGTCATCCTAATATGATGGGGGTATCTATCATAGATTCAAGGGTCTCCATATCCAAAACAACGAAGTTCACGAGGAATTTCATGCCTTGAATTGTGACGCCCATGTCCTTTAACAACCCCTTCGACCTCTTGACAGATCTATCAATAAACTGAAGGACTGTCCTACTTTGTCAAAGAGGGACAAACTTGAATCGATCGAGTAAGGCTGCTGGCAGGAGGTTGATGGAAGAGCTGTTGTCTAATAGAGTCCGATCGAACCGATGCTCATGAACGTGGCATCTGACATAAGGTGCTCCTGCATATGGACTCTTGGCTGGCAAACGGTTCTGAATCGCGTAGAATATGGCATGAGTGAGCACATGGATCTCGAAATTATGATTCCTTATCTTCGTAAGGATGGTAGTCTTCTCTCTCAAATTCTTCTAAAAGAGAGGGATGTGATCAAGTACCTCCTGTAGAGTCAGTTGGATATGGAATCTATCGATCATCTGCTGGCTGAACTCTAACTGCTGGGTCTTTGTTGGATTTTCTTTTTTATTCCCATTCACCAAGTGGAGTGCCTGAGGGAAGGGGATGGCTGGGCCCTCCTCAGATAGAGGGATAGGAAGAGGTTCCTGTGCCTGTGAGGGAATGGAGTCCATACCAAGATCAACATGCAACATAGATGGACTAGAAGTAGATGAAGAAACCTTTCCTCTATTATTTTTTGGTCTTTTCAAATCTGTCCTGAGATACAATAATAGGGGGAAACACAATTAGAATAGAGCTGGTGGCGTCAGTTCCACCCATGACATCAGTCTTCATGGCATCAGGACCGCGCTTTGGCTCAACATCAGGTGAAATGGTGGCATCAATACCACCGACTACATCTGGAGATATGATGGCCTCAGTAATGTCAGCTGGATCAACATCCATGGTGGCTTCAGCACCACCGTCATCAACATCGTCAGCGGCATCAGTACCACTATCCTCCTCATCTGGCGCTCCTGGATCATCATGTGGTCGTCGCTCAAACGAGGCACCGCCGGCTGGCATCATACCACTCCTAAGTGTCACAAAATCATCATCAAATATATAGGAAGAAATATCACCCAAGGAGTCACTAGGAGTGGTGGTCTCTGTGAACTGTACCTTCTTAGACTTCCTCTTTGGGTTATTCAGATTGGGCTCGCTCTGAGCAGGTATGACAGCCTTGCCCTTTATGATGTCCCTCATCTCCTGTCGGAACTCGTCCATCTCCCACTTGAAAGATGCCTACTGGTCTGAGAGTGGGCGGGCGAGATCGTCAAGGGCTGGGTTCTCATATACGGGTCCATGAGAACCGGATGGGTTGCCTCACTAGAAATGAGGTTGGCTCTGCTAGTACTACTGCGGAGGAGGCTGAGTGTAATGCTGAGGCTATTGGTGCCTCCACTGCTGTCCCTGATGATAGGGACAAGGACCCTGCTGCTAATGCGACTGTGGCTGGGAGTACTAGGGCTGTTGCTGCTGCTACTAGCTGCTCGGTCCGCCCTGAGCTGGAGGCTGTTGCTGGGATGAGGTGCCTTCGGTAGACCACCTGAATTCGGGATGGTCATGGCGGATCCGGGATGCTACCGGTCATACCAAATCCCGTTGACTTCCATCAACAGCTCCTGCTCATAAGGGGAAGGGGGAAGAACTGCCAGGGCATGATCAAGTTGGTACACCACCATCTGAGTGTCCTGAAACGGTGGTGGCTGAGTGTAATGATGCAACTGCTGAACCAGCTCTGCCTGGTGATGAATACTCATTCATCACTCTTTATTCTTATATTTTAGCTACAAAAACCTTTGCAAATACATGTAGATATGTGTAAATAGGAATAATTACCAAAAGCATGCATTGTGTAAAAACCTATAATTAGCATGTTTTTGTGCAAAAATAAAAGAATAAAGATTAAAAAGAAAAAGAGGGAAATATTTAGAATAAATATTGAGCAACCTAACCCAAGGGAGGGCTCAGCATGGGCCTGACCGCATAAAAACCAAAGTAGAGGGAGATAGGGGCTCATGTGTAAATATTTATGTAAATAAATAAAGATATTTTCCTCACCAAAAATATGCTTGTAAATATTTGTACATATTTATAAATATTAAAACAAAAGATAAAAATATAAAAATTAAAAAGGAAACTAAAACATCACCTTCACCATGTATATAAACCACTCTTATATATTTATTTAGTCCTGTAAATAAATAAAATTAACTTTTCTAATTTTTGTAAATAATCTATATTCTATAATGTAAATAAATAAAATAAGAACAATCAAATCAAAAACAAAATAAAAATAGCAAGATTAAAAATACAAAAATACATTGTACATATACCATGTATATAAATGCACATACATATTTATTTTACCTATGTATATAAATAATAAAAATAAAATAAAAATACTTTTTTATTCCTTATTTTATATGAAAATAAATAAAATATAAAATAGGGATAAAATTATACAAAAATAATAATTTAAAAATCAAAAATAAAAAACCCTAATAGTGTACATATACCTATATAGTACATACTATGTATACACCTTAGTTTTATTTCTAAAAATTAATTAAAAATCACTAAAAAATAGAAAAAAATAAAAGAAAAATATTTTGTGTTTTGAGTTTTTGCTAAATCGACCCCTAGCTACCATTAATTTTCACTCCAAGATCCAGCCACGTGGCCGATTTCTATTGGGTCCTGGGGATGTTGACCGCCCGGTCAACTACCCCCCCAGGACCACTTTGCACGTTTCTTAGCGGGTAAGCCCGCTTCTCGGATTTTTAGCGATTAAACCCGGATCCCATTCACCCAAACCCCGGGTCCGACTTCTTCGCGATTCACCCGACACCCTCGCCGGAGCTGCACCCTCGGGATCCGCGCGCTTCCACGCCCTACCCGACCTCATCTTCCCGGACCCTCGCCCATATTTAGCTCGAGCTACGCCACCTCATTTCGGCATCTTTGGTCACTTGTCTCCACCCCCAGTGAGCTCCAGCGAGTGCGCAAGAGTGACAGCTTGCGTCCGAGCCTGTCGAAGCGAGGAGAGGGAGCTTGGCCATCGATCCGGCGAGCTACGCCGCCGTCGCTCCGCCATCAGCTGGAGCTTGAGCCTCGGAGGGAGACGCTCCTCGAGGCGACGACCAGGAGCTTCCCCAGCTCCTCCCCAGTCTCTCCGACCACCCAGGTAGTTCCGATAGCTTATCTTTTTCTCTGATTTCCATTTACCCCCAAATCGCGCCGTCGCCGTTCATCTTCGATTCCCATCGCTTCCGACCACCATCTGATCATCGGGCATCGCCATAGCCCTTGCCTTCCTCCCGCGCATCTTCTCCACGTTCCCATCCAACCCAGCTCGCACAGGAGCTGGGAGTCGAGCTTCACCGTCCTCCCTTCGCCGGAGCTCGTCCGGTGCGACCCACAGACCACCGTCACCTCGCCTAACCGGGTCGAGGCAGTTTGCCCTCGACCCGCGAGTCTTCTAGTTTGCTTTTCAGGTCAAACGACGACCATCTGAGGTCCTTCGTCTTCCAGCCAGGAGGCTCAGCTCCGCCGACCTCGCCCGAGCTCCTCGGAGCTCGGCTCGATCATCGGAGCCCACCACCAGACACGGGAGCACTCCACGACTCTTCTCCCACCTTCAGAGTGCTCCCAGGAGGAGCCTAGCGCACACTCGAGGCCGGCGAGTCTCGCCGGGGACCTGTTCTTCCAGCATCCTCCATCACCGTTCGATCGGCCTCCTGCTCCAGATTACATCGTGGCCGTTCGCTTGTGGAGCTGCAGATAGCGTCCGATCAGAGGAGGTCTGATCCCAGCCGTCAGATCTACACGTGGCTGGCCCCGACCGTTGGATCAGCCCGAGAACCCCAGCGCTGGAGTGCCACCTGATCCAGACCGTCAGATTCAACACGTGGCGTCCATCCAGCCACTCCGAGTAATAAAGGGTAATTTACCCTTAGGCCCTCTTTCGTATTTTATTTCGCTTTAGTCCTGTAAATATTGAGTGCAGTTGTTTAGTTTTGGGAAAACTTGCATAGAGACCCTTGTGTTTGCCTTTATTTGCTTTTATACCCCTGTACATGGTCTGGCACGTGCTTCGTCACGTGGTTTTTTTGGGTTAATTGCACTATATGCCCCTGTGTTCTGGATGTTAATAGTTGAATGAATATTTTAGTTTATTTGCATTTATACCCCTGTGCGTGATTTATTTCGACATGTGCGTGATATTTGTGGGTATTTTGCAGATAAGCCCTTGGACTTTTGGTACTTGTTACCAATAAGTCCTCGAGACTTATTTCTATTGCATTTGGGTCCCTGAGTGCCCCAGGCACGCGCGTGGTGCATGTTTTGCTGGGTAAATTGCACCAGACCCCCCAGGCTATTGGGTATTTGCACTTTGGTCCCTGTG
This sequence comes from Ottelia alismoides, assembly GCA_037367405.1. Classification (NCBI taxonomy): domain Eukaryota; kingdom Viridiplantae; phylum Streptophyta; class Magnoliopsida; order Alismatales; family Hydrocharitaceae; genus Ottelia; species Ottelia alismoides. The sequence goes on along the minus strand of JAZKJV010005669.1, from coordinate 344,470 downwards.
CACAGTGCCCCTTCTTTATTTTTGATTAAAATAGCAAAACACCTCCAAATCCAACGAAAATTGGACACATGGCTCCTGCCATGGTGTAAAATTTTCGTTGATTTTTGAGGACATTTTTTGTTTCATTTGTTATTTTTAAAAAATAAAAAACCCTTAATTTTGCTACTGTCTATCTTTAAAAACCCCAAAAATATTAAAACTCATTTAAAAATTCCACAAAAATTAGCTACTGTTTGCCTTGCTTAGTTTGATTTTCTAGCCAATTTTGGCTATGTTTCATTACTGAAAACCACAAAAAATTAAAAACACATAAAAACTTATAAAAATTCTAATAATTAAATTAAAAATCCAAAAACAATAAAATTGGTGCCTAAATTTTCCTCATTTTGTCTTCTTTACAGGAAAATTACCTCCCAGCCATTTAGGGGCTCTTAGATATTTTATCTAGGCCTTTTTTGCTCGGCTGGACAGTACCATTTATTTCAGTCACTGATTGATTTTTATAAAATTAAATAAATATCAGAAAATTCTCAAAAATTTACCAAAAACACTAAAAATTATAAAACACATAAAAATATTTTTGTTTGAATTTTTGGTTGATTTTTAGTGCTTTAAATAAATTGTTGAAGTGTGTGTTTCTTTGTTTTTCTTATTTTCTTAATTAGCTAAAAAACCAAAAAAAATTATAAAATAATTAAAAAACCACAAAAAATATTTTGTTCTTTTATTTTATTCCTTTTTACTACTTCGTAGGCCGAGAGGCCAATCCGTGCTCCTTGAGTTCGACCCTGGTCGCTATACCAGGTTAATCCAATAGCAGGACCGCTATTTTGTGTTTTATCTGTTTTATCTCTATTAGTGGTTCATTCTTCTTGATTGACATAGTCTGATCGCTTGGGTCACAACGACCTATTTAGTACCTTATACCCGAGTGCTCAGGCGCGTCATCAGAATGGCGCCGTTGCCGGGGAGCACGGCTTAGTAGTTTTCCTTTTATTTTCGTTTTTGTTTTCGCGGCTCTTTCAGAGCTCGCGGCTTTTTCGCGGCTTTTGTTTCTATTTTATTTTTGTTTTATTTTGTTTTATTTTCTTTTTCTTTTATTTTTGATTTTGTTTTATTTTGAGTGTTTATTTTATTTTATATTTTTGCATATATACCCTCATTTTCGGTTTCATTTATTTTCTTTATTTTATTTGATTCTCTTGGTCTGACCACCTGTCTCTGTCTCTTGCGAGGGCCCGAGGACCGCGGAGGCGACTTTCGAGGAGCCGGTGTAACCGAGGAACTTGGAGGCGGCTTCCCTCTCTACGAAGCCGTAGGAGAGAGCGAGAGAGAGAGAGTTGAGTGGGTGAGGTTAGATTAGGTTTTATTTTTATTATTGTAATAATACAGGGACTCAGACTGGACTTGGACATTCCTTGAACACTTAGCGAGTCTGTTTCGCCGAGCACCGGTGTGCTCGGGGGACCCTTAGGCTTTTTCGCGGCTTTTTACGCGGTTTTGTTCTCTTTTCATTTTTTCTGCCTTTTCCGGTGTTTACGCGGTTTTCATCGAGCCCCTAGATTTAGGATTTTCTCTTGCTTGTGCCGTAATTAGTAGGGTCCCCACACCTAACTATTTGCATGTTCCTATAGTGCGCTAATTGGACCTACTAATAATCAATTAATAAAAATAATCGACTCATCTCCTTCGTAGCCTACGTGCCGCAGCTCACCCTGTAAAGCGCTTTCTCCTACCCCCGATTTGTCGGGCAGAGGAGGGGTGGGCCAAGACCGAACCCTTTGGCTTGGAGGTCGGTGACCGATTAGACGGTTTTGCGTGTAGAAATTGCTCATCTAGGACTCGGTTTTTCCCGCTGCATCATTTAGGGTAGTTTACTTTTCTGTCTTTAAATTCTGCGCGGATCACTTGCATGTAGAGTGCTGGAGACAAGGTACGCATTTCTTACTCAGCATGCATCATTGATTTCATCGCGCATCGGCTTTTTCATCTTCTCCCCCCTGTTTTTGACTTAATAGTCAGGAGAACCGAAAAATTCGTTAGGCGTTTGTTTTCTATTTGAAAAATATTAAAAAGAAAAACCATAAAATTGGGACTGGTTAACACTATTGATCCTAAAAGACATTCACCATAAAAATTTGTCTTGGGGAGAGCAACCCCCTCATTGTATGGTTTGGATGCGCGAGAGAGTGACCCGCACCCTAGGTAGAGCCCTCCGGTGCTAGTCCCGACTGATTACCGACTCTTCCGTGCGGGCCAGTCGGTTGGGGTAGCATCGGGTATCCTAACAGGCCACGTAAGCGCTCTGATATCTTGTGTGTTCACCTAATAAAATTGACAAGATAATTTGACCGAACTTTCACGGTCTTCAGCTCGCGTTGCGTCGGTGAACCGGGGGTTTGCATTGTGATCATAGTTTCTCCAGATCTCATCCGCCCTACTCGCCAGATCAAGATGCTGGGTAGACGCTATCTTAGGCAGCCTCTGGCTGCACCGCTTTCGGGCACGTCTACCCAATCATCTAGGTTGGCTCGCGAGAGCCAAGACCAGCTCTCCGAGCCCGAGTACGACTCCGCCCTGTTCCCCCTCGACCCTCTTTCTTTCAGACCTGAGAGACATGAGCTCGAGGAGAGATTGATGGATTTGACAGCACCTGAGTTGGGCTCATTTGATTTTGCAGACGTCATGGCTGGCAGTTCTGAGGATCGCTCCCGTCAGCCTGAGCACTTCGTATTGGATCAGGGAGCGATCAACTCCACCCTGATCGCCTCGTTAGAGACCGTTCAGCAGCAGTTGAGGGATCGGGGAGCTTTCATGATCGACATGAGGAGAGAGATGGAGCAGATGCGAGCAGAGAGAGCAGAGCGAGAGCAGAGGAGAGAGGGATCGAGGATCCCAGATGATGCGGACGCAACAGCCGCCGCAGCAGCCGCCGCGGGAGCGGCCGGAAGACCACCGAGACCGATGCGGGAGTTACACAACCCCGGATCGACGCTGACGCACCACTGGGTAGTACTTCCAGCTATCGTGGGGGACTTCAAGTTCCCCCCGAATACTTTGCAGCTACTCCCCCACTTCCACGGATTCGCGACGGGGGAGCCCCATCTCCACCTCCAGGAGTTCTTGATGATATGCAGCACTGTCCACGACCGTCAGGTGGACCAGGACACGATCAGGATGATCGCCTTCCCCTTCTCCTTAGCTGACAGAGCAGCCACCTAGCTGAAGCATTTGGGGAAGTTTGTTTACACCTGGGAGAAGCTCCGTACCGAGTACTTGAATAAGTACTATCCACTTGGGCGGACGAATGCAGCGAGGGCCCTGATCAGCAACTTCTCCATGCTCCCCAATGAGCAATTCCACGAGGCATGGGAGAGGTTCTGTGAGCTCACAGACAGATGCCCGTACCACGACATCTCGAAGCCGAACCTTGTTCAGAGCTTCTTCAGCGGGTTGACACCAGAGCTCCAGGGCCTGGTGAATGCTTCTTGCGGCGGGTCCTACTTCGCCAAGGACCACGACCAGGTCTGGGCCATCTACGAGGAGATGGCCGAGAATTACATGGTGATGTCCCAGACCTGGTTGTACACACAGGGGAGACCCCAGCAGCAGCCATGACCCGTGCAGTACCAGAGGATAGCACGGGTTGACGCCGGTCCATCCAGTTCTTCCGCAGTTGCAGCAGCACAGGCAGAGTCGTCCGCTGCGGATATGGGCATCATCAGCGAGAAGTTGGACCGGATGGAGCTGATCGAGAAGAAGCAGTGCCAGAGCATCACGCAGATGGAACAGATGGCACAGACTCTGAGCGACATGAAGACCCAGCTCATGTGTCTCCAGGAGGCACAGACAGCTTCACAACCCCGTCTTCAGTCGTGAGGCGACACCGGCGGCAGCAGCAGCTCGTCGCAGCACTCCAGCACCTTTCAGCAGCCTAGACAGGTTCACCTTATACAGGCGGAGCCGTACCAGCAACAGCAACCCTCTTACCAGTCCCCACCATCTCCAGACATGCAGATGGCGGTCTACCAGCCGGATCAGCCTCTGGCAGTACTCCCGCCAGCCCCCTACGATGCAGAGCCGTTGATGGATGTCAACAGGATTTGTTATGACCGCCCCCAGCCTGGGACCCGACGAGACCATCCCGGATTCAGGTGGGGGAGTGGAGGTACCCAGCCCCCGCAGCAGTCATCCGGTCAGGGAGGGCAGTATGGCCAGCAGAGGGATCACCAGCCGCAGCAGCAGCCCCCAGCTTACCAGTCACACCAGCAGTCGTCCTTCATTCCTCGTCCCTATCAGCAGCAGGGACAGTCTTGGAGACGTGAGCAACAGGCTCACCCACCACACCAGCAGCAACATCCTTCCTCCTACCCCTCTTACCAGCAGCACCAGTTCCGGCAGCCTCAGCACCAGAGAGGCTACCCGTCGGGCTCCCATGAGAGCCCCGCCTTGGATGACATCGCCTGCCTCCTCACGGATCAGCAGGCTACGTTTAGACGGGAGATGGACGAGTTCCGCCAGGAGATGCGGGACCTTGTGAGAGGGAAGGCCGCCATTCCTGCACAGATCGAGCCGAATCCGAACAACCTGAAGAGGAAATCTGAGCAGGTAGTTTCCACTGAGCATGCCACTCCTAGTGACCCATTTGATGATATGTCTTCGGATCTATTTGATGCTGATTTTGTTACACTTAGGAGCGGTAGAGCACCAGCAGACGGCGCCTCATCTGAGCGACGACTCGAGGATCCACCCAGAGCGCCAGATGAGGAGGAGGAGGAGAGCGGTACTGAGGCCACACCTGATGACGGTGGTACTGACGCCACCAAGGATGTTGATTCCACCGGCGGTACTGAGGCCGCCGCTTCACCAGTTCGAGGAGGTGGTACTGACGCCACCAGTATAGCCGAGCCAGCCCGCGGTACTGAGACCGCGAGGCGTCCAGTTGCAGAGCCAGCCCGAGGTGGTACTGAGGCCACCGGTGTTTGTTTTGATAGAGATGTTGTCTTTCCTCATGTGGATGTATCTCAGAACACTGTTGTGAATAAAGGAAAAGGTTTAGTTTCTTCTGGTCCCACTGTGGTGCTTGATGTATGTGTGGATCCGGCCGTCGAGCCGTCTAGGCCTTTTCCTAGTCCTTCATCTGCAAAGGACCCTGTGATCCCATTTCCTAGAGCCCTTCAGATGGGGAAGGGGAAGAAAAAAGAAAAAGACCCAAAAAAGAGAGAGCAGGAGGAATTCAGCCAGAGCATGATCGACAGATTTCACATCCAGCTGACCCTCCAGGAGGCTTTGCAGCACATCCCCCTTCTTCAGCGATCTTTGAGAGACAGGACCACAGTCAGGAGGAGGAGGAGGAACCACACTTCAGAGATTCATGTGCTGACGAAAGCCACGTGTTTTGCAATCCAGGACCGTCTGCCAGCCAAGAGGCCAGATTCAGGGGCCTCGTATGTCAGATGCCAGATTAGTGAGCAGAGGTTCGACCGGACTCTATTGGATAGCAGATCGTCGATCAACCTACTTCCGGCAGCCCTTCTCGACCGCTTCGAGTTGGGCACTCTTCGACAGAGCAGGACAGTCCTTCAGTTTGCTAATCGATCTGTCAAGAGGCTGAAGGGGTTGTTGCGAGACGTTATCGTCACGATTCAGGGCCTGAAATTCCCCGTGGACTTCGTAGTGTTGGACATGGAGATCCCTGATTCAGTGGCCGATACCCCCATCATCCTTGGTCGTCCGTTCTTGGCCACAGCCAAGGCGGTGACTGATCATGACAGCGGGAAGGTACACTTTCGCGTCGAGGGCGAAAGTGTACAAATAGAGACGGTCGAGGACTACAGAGCCAGAGAGAGAGCACGCTCAGAGGCTAGCACAGATTCAGAGCAGCTGACAGATGCAGAGCCAGACATCCACCAGGACTGTGATTTTGTGATCACAGATGATGAGGAAGCATGGGCAGATCCTGCAGCACAGGCCAACCTCTCATTTTCAGACACAGCTGATGCCGAGATGATAGCAGAGGAGAGTCTGGAGAGCACAGCCCTGGTCCAGGATACCACAGAGGCAGCAGAGCCGGTTCTTGACCGCGACACGGTTTTCAGTGATGGTGGTGCTGAGGCCACCTTGTGTTACGGTGGTACTGATGCCACTACGTTTGATGCAGATCCCTCGGATTCAGAGTCTGATTGGGCAGATTGTGATGATCAGATGCCAGACTTGAGTCCACCTGAGCCTACCGACGAGGAGGAGGTTGATACAGAGCAGATCATAGACAGCACAGTTGAGCAACCTTCTCCAGATCCAGTTTGCGAGAGTTCGCTTTCTTTCTCCCAGGCAGATTTGGCAGACTTAGCAGCGTTGACACATTTCCTTCCGCAACCAGATTTGCCAGCGCCCAGCTGTCCAGAGCTGAAGCCGCTCCCTACTTCGCTGAAGTATCGATTCCTTGCGGGCGAGCCTGAGATGTACCCAGTCATCATCTCCGCCGATCTGACTGGAGAGCAAGAATCCCGTTTGATGGGGGTTCTTGAAAAGAACCGCAAGGCAATCGGATGGAGCGTAGCAGATCTCCATGGGATCAGTCCATCAGTGTGCTCCCACCATATCTATCTCGAGGAGGGGGCGAAGCCATCGCGTGAGTTCCAGCAGCGGCTGAACCCTAACCTGAGAGAGGTCGTGATGAAGGAAATATCAAAATGGTAGAGTGCAGATTTTATTTATCCCATTTCCGACTCCAAGTGGGTCAGCCCCTTGCATGTGGTGCCCAAGAAGACGGGCATCACGACTGTGATCAGTGAGTCGGGAGAGGAGATTGCTACACGAGTACCCACCTCTTGGAGGGTCTGTGTTGACTACAGGAGACTCAACCAGGCCACCAAGAAGGACCATTTCCCCCTACCTTTTATTGACCAGATCATTGAGAGACTGGCAGGGAAGAGCCATTATTGCTTCCTGGATGGGTACTCGGGCTACAACCAGGTGGCCATCGCTCCTGAGGATCAGGAGAAGACCACCTTTACCTGTCCCTTTGGTACATATGCCTTTCGACGCATGCCATTCGGGCTATGCAATGCCCCTGCGACTTTTCAGAGGTGCATGCTGTCGATCTTTTCGGACATGGTAGGGGAGTGTTTGGAGGTCTTCATGGACGATTTCTCGGTCTACGGCGACGGATTCAACTCCTGTCTTGACTGCCTAGACCGAGTACTCCAGCGATGTATTGAGTTCCATTTGGTTCTATCTTGGGAGAAGAGTCACTTCATGGTGACTCAAGGGACGATGCTTGGCTATATCATCTCCAACAGGGCATGGAGGTTGATCCGGCCAAGGTTGATGTCATTAGAAAACTCGCACCGCCGTCCAATTTGAGGCAGCTACGGTCATTCCTGGGGCACGTTGGATTTTATAGGAGATTTATTCAGGATTTCAGCAGGATTGCCCGGCCGTTGACTGACCTCTTGACGAAAGACACCGAGTTCCTTGTCGATGACAAGTGTCTTTCGGCCTTCGCGACTCTCCAGCAGTGTGTTATTGAGGCTCCTGTCCTCCAGCCGCCTGATTGGTCTCTCCCATTCGAGATCATGACGGACGCCTCCGATTTTGCCGTGGGGGCAGTGCTGGGACAGAGGAGGGATGGAGTTCCATTTGCCATTCACTACGCTAGCCGCACATTGGATTCCGCCCAGCGGAATTACACGGTCACAGAGAAGGAGATGCTAGTCGTAGTGTTCGCCCTAGATAAGTTTCGATCTTATATCATTGGATCTAGAGTGACTTTGTACACAGATCACACTGCCATCTGGTACCTCATGGCAAAGAAGGATGCCAAGGCCAGACTTACTAGATGGATCCTTCTACTCCAGGAGTTCGACATTGAGATCAAGGATAAGCCTGGAGTCAAGAATGTGGTGGCGGATCATCTCTCCCGTTTAGAGCAGCCTGAGGAGTCTGAGCAGATTGATCCCATTCGAGATACCTTCCCAGATGAGGCGATCCTTGCTATCGCCTCACTCCCGTGGTATGCTGATATTGTGAACTTTCTCGTTGCTGGGAAAGTCCCACAAGATTGGCCCAGGCAGAGGCTTGAGACCTTCCTTGCAAAGGCCAAGTCCTACCACTGGGAGGATCCCATCCTTTACCACGAAGGAGGGGATAGCGTCTGGCGTCGGTGTATTCCTCAGGAGGAACACCATAGCGTCCTCACTTACTGCCACAAGCTTGAGGCAGGAGGACATCATTCTGGGAGGAGAACGGCACAGAATGTGCTCCAATCCGGCTTGTGGTGGCCTACCCTATTCAAGGACTCTGTTGAGTTCGTGAAGAGGTGTACTGACTGTCAGAGGATGGGCACTTGTGGACAGCGTGATATGATGCCGATGCAGCCCATTCACTTCTGTGTGGTTTTTGACGCATGGGGCATCGATTTCATGGGTCCATTCCCTAAGAGTCAGGGATTTGAGTACATTCTACTGGCCGTGGATTATGTTAGTCGTTGGGTTGAGGCTATCTCCGCCCGAGCCGCTGATGCGAGGACAGTTTGCATATTTTTGAGGAAGCACATCATCACGCGGTTCGGGGTTCCACGAGTTCTGATTTCTGATGGGGGGTCTCATTTCATCAACGACCAGGTGAAGGCCCTTTCTAGCGAGTTCGGTATAGACCATCGTGTTGCTACACCTTACCATCCACAGACGAATGGTCTAGCCGAGGTGTCGAATAGGGAGATCAAGACTATATTGCAGAAAGTCGTCCGCCCTGACCGAAAGGATTGGTCACAGCTTTTGGACTCAGTCTTGTGGGCATATAGGATGTCTTTCAAGACACCATTGGGCACATCTCCCTTTCACCTCGTATATGGCAAGCCATGCCATTTACCTGTTGAGCTGAGGCACAAGTCACTTTGGGCAGTCACAGATATTCTGATGGATCCAGATGGTATGGGAGACCAGAGGAGGGCAGAGTTGGCAGCCCTGGAGGAGCTTAGAGATACAGCATTCTCAAACAGCCTACATTATAAGGAGAAAGTGAAGGAGTGGCATGATTCTCATATCAGCCACAAGCATTTTGAGATTGGACAGAGAGTATGGCTATTTGATGCGAGGCTTCGTTTATTTCCAGGGAAGCTACAGAGCAAATGGAAGGGACCCTACTTGGTCAGAAAGGTACATGACAACGGTAGCATTGATATATCTGAGTTGTCTTTTGAGAGTACCTTTCGAGTGAACGGCCAGCGGCTCAAGCCATTTCTAGATCATGAGCCGCGGGTCGCTGATCTTGCCCCTATTCATTTTGCGTGAGATGTGGTCTTTGACTCACATCTAATGCATCTCATGCCTGAGTTTCACTGATCTTCCACCTTGTATAGATCAAGATGTCCATATCACTACATTCTTTAGTCCCACATCCCTTTATTCATCTTGTGATTATGCTATACTTAGGGTGCACTTTACCCTAAGTATAGGGGGGATGTGAGATCGTTTGGGTATTTCTTTTGTTTCTGCCTACCCCTGTTTTGCTGCCTATACTTAGGGATCTTTCACCCTAAGTATAGGGGGGGTAGACCCTGTACATTCTCCACTTGGTTTTCCCCTTAGTATACAGCCTGCTATACTTAGGATTATTTAATCCTAAGTATAGGGGGAAGACCCGAGACCCTCTTGACTTTCTCACTCATTCTTCTTTGTATATAGCCCTTCTTTTCACGTCCCTATACCTAGCACGAGTTATGTCTTCTTCATCGCTCTTGACTCTGAGGACATCGTTCGAGCTAAGTATAGGGGGGTGTGTATATATTTCATATATACTTTAGCCATAACTCGTACTTTGTGTGAGTGTGTTAATAAATAAAATGGCTAAAAATCACAAAAATTAAAAAAATTTTCATGCACATAAACATTCTTTTATTTGCACATAAATAGCTAGTGTACAAATTATTTTTGTAAAAATGATTTCAAAAATCTTTTGTGTAAAGCTTGTGTAAATATTTTTGTATCAAAATTATGTATATAGTACAAAATTTTTCCAAAATGTTTTGAAAATCAAAAGTTTGCAAAAATCTTGTGTAAATGTGTGTAAATATCTTTTTGCAAAACTTGTACTTCATGCATCATCCATCATGATTTCAAAACATTTTTCAAAAATTTTGCATGATTGTAAAATTTGTGTATATAAGCATCTTTTTGTACATATGTATATAGTTTTTTGGATGATAGTTGACATTTAAACTAGCCTAGAATCAAATTGAGAAATGGAGCTTGATTAAGATCTTAATCCACCTAACTTCTAAGAGGAACCTTATAGGGCTTAGGTTTAAGGCTTTTCAGGTCCATGGTGACTTAATTCTTTGAGTCCACTAGGCTATAAGGTCATGTCATCTCAATGAGCCTAAGTAGAGCACTTAACAACAACACATGACTCATATAGACAATGGCTTTACTTGGACACCAGCACTATGCACCGAGCTCTCTACGGATGAGGTGGTGAGGAGGCAGTCTTCCTTGACTTGGGGTAGCATATGAGGGTAGTACTTCTAGGAGGAACCTCTCTTCTTCTTTTAGTGAAGGAAGTGCGTCTCAACTTGGTCTGGTTGCCATGAGGTCTAACGACGGGAGTTGTGGGTTGCAATAAAGCTTCAAAAGAGGGATAGTCTACTGGCTCAAGAGGAAAAACTCCTTGTATATATGCTGCACATGTATATGTTGTACAGATGCACTTGAAAAAAAATGTGCAAAAAGAAAATAACTCCAAAAAAGTGGTGGGTCTGATAGAAAATGATAATCCCACCGGAGTATGTATATAGAGTGCAATAATCAAAGCTTGAGTTTCATGATCCACCTGTTGTAGCTTGCAGCAGGGAGACTTGGCTACACTGGTCAAGCTCCCAAGGGTACTTGGCTACACTAGCCTTGACCCATTCTCTTCTTCCTCCTCTTCTTGAGCCGGTTGAACTTGAACTTAGAAGGGAATACCCCGCTCCTCAAGGAAAGAGTGGCCAGACTGAGGTCATAGAGTTACCTTGTTGGGGAGGGTTGTCAAGTTGCCATTTCTGAGGTGGAGAGCTTAGACCTCACATTCACAGGACAAGAAAAGATTCATGGTCTTCAGGGTTTGTGATTGATGACTTGTTCTGACCTGGAGCATTGAGGAGTCTTGGTTATAGATTAGTGGAACTCAAAGGCTGTCGAGTTTTAGACTTAAGTCCAAATAAGGTTCCGACACACTAATAATCCAAAGATCTGATCGAGCTCCGTACCCCAATTTAATGAAGGCAAGTTTAATAATCAACCTTGATCCATGTACATCCTCTTTTTCTTTTTCTTTCTTTCTTTTTCACTTCTTTTTCAAATAAGTGTTTGTTAAGGGACTAGCATAGTTAAGTATAGGGGGTTGATGAATACTCATTCATCACTCTTTATTCTTATATTTTAGCTACAAAAACCTTTGCAAATACATGTAGATATGTGTAAATAGGAATATTTACCAAAAGCATGCATTGTGTAAAAACCTATAATTAGCATGTTTTTGTGCAAAAATAAAAGAATAAAGATTAAAAAGAAAAAGAGGGAAATATTTAGAATAAATATTGAGCAACCTAACCCAAGGGAGGGCTCAGCATGGGCCTGACCGCATAAAATCCAAAGTAGAGGGAGATAGGGGCTCATGTGTAAATATTTATGTAAATAAATAAAAATATTTTCCTCACCAAAAATATGCTTGTAAATATTTGTACATATATATAAATATTAAAACAAAAGATAAAAATATAAAAATTAAAAAGGAAACAAAAACATCACCTTCACCATGTATATAAACCACTCTTATATATTTATTTAGTCCTGTAAATAAATAAAATTAACTTTTCTAATTTTTGTAAATAATCTATATTCTATAATGTAAATAAATAAAATAAGAACAATCAAATCAAAAACAAAATAAAATAGCAAGATTAAAAATACAAAAATACATTGTACATATACCATGTATATAAATGTACACACATATTTATTTTACCTATGTATATAAATAATAAAAATAAAATAAAAATACCTTTTTATTCCTTATTTTATAATGAAAATAAATAAAATATAAAATAGGGATAAAATTATACAAAAATAATAATTTAAAAATAAAAAATCAAAAACCCTAATAGTGTACATATACCTATATAGTACATACTATGTATATACCTTAGTTTTATTTCTAAAAATTAATTAAAAATCACTAAAAAATAGAAAAAAATAAAAGAAAAATATTTTGTGTTTTGAGTTTTTGCTAAATCGGCCCCTAGCTACCCTTAATTGTCACTCCAAGATCCAGCCACGTGGCCGATTTCTATTGGGTCCTGGGGATGTTGACCGCCCGGTCAACTACCCCCCCCCCAGGACCACTTTGCACGGTTCTTAGCGGGTAAGCCCGCTTCTCGGATTTTTAGCGATTAAACCCGGATCCCATTCACCCAAACCCCGGGTCCGACTTCTTCGCGATTCACCCGACACCCTCGCCGGAGCTGCACCCTCGGGATCTGCGCGCTTCCACGCCCTACCCGACCTCATCTTCCCGGACCCTCGCCCATATTTAGCTCGAGCTCCGCCACCTCATTTCGGCATCTTTGGTCACTTGTCTCCACCCCCAGTGAGCTCCAGCGAGTGCGCAAGAGTGACAGCTTGCGTCCGAGCCTGTCGAAGCGAGGAGAGGGAGCTTGGCCATCGATCCGGCGAGCTACGCCGCCGTCGCTCCGCCATCAGCTGGAGCTTGAGCCTCGGAGGGAGACGCTCCTCGAGGCGACGACCAGGAGCTTCCCCAGCTCCTCCCCAGTCTCTCCGACCACCCAGGTAGTTCCGATAGCTTATCTTTTTCTCTGATTTCCATTTACCCCCAAATCGCACTGTCGCCGTTTATCTTCGATTCCCATCGCTTCCGACCACCATCTGATCATCGAGCATCGCCATAGCCCTCGCCTTCCTCCTGCGCATCTTCTCCATGTTCCCATCCAACCCAGCTCGTACAGGAGCTGAGAGTCGAGCTTCACCGTCCTCCCTTCGCCGGAGCTCGTCCGCTGCGACCCACAGACCACCGTCACCTCGCCTAACCGGGTCGAGGCAGTTTGCCCTCGACCCGCGAGTCTTCTGGTTTGATTTTCAGGTCAAACGACGGCCATCTGAGGTCCTTCGTCTTCCAGCCAGGAGGCTCAGCTCCGCCGACCTCGCCCGAGCTCCTCGGAGCTCGGCTCGATCATCGGATCCCACCACCAGACGCGGGAGCACTCCATGACTCTTCTCCCACCTTCAGAGTGCTCCCAGGAGGAGCCTAGCGCACACCCGAGGCCGGCGAGTCTCGCCGGGGACCTGTTCTTCCAGCATCCTCCATCGCCGTTCGATCGGCCTCCTGCTCTAGATTACATCGTGGCCGTTCGCTTGTGGAGCTGCAGATAGCGTCCGATCAGAGGAGGTCTGATCCCAGCCGTCAGATCTACACGTGGCTCGGCCCCGACTGTTGGATCAGCCCGAGAACCCCAGCGCTGGAGTGCCACCTGATCCAGACCGTCAGATTCAACACGTGGCGTCCATCCAGCCACTCCGAGTAATAAAGGGTAATTTACCCTTAGGCCCTCTTTCGTATTTTATTTCGCTTTAGTCCTGTAAATATTGAGTGTTTAGTTTTGGGAAAACTTGCATAGAGACCCTTGTGTTTGCCTTTATTTGCTTTTATACCCCTGTACATGGTCTGACACGTGCTTCGTCACGTGGTTTCTTTGGGTTAATTGCACTATATGCCCCTGTTGTTCTGGATGTTAACAGTTGAATGAATATTTTAGTTTATTTTCATTTATACCCCTGTGCGTGATTTATTTCGACATGTGCGTGATATTTGTGGGTATTTTGCAGATAAGCCCTTGGACTTTTGGTACCTGTTACCAATAAGTCCTGGGGACTTATTTCTATTGCATTTGGGTCCCTAAGTGCCCCAGACACGCGCGTGGCGCGTGTTTTGCTGGGTAAATTGCACCAGACCCCCAGGCTATTGGGTATTTGCACTTTGGTCCCTGTGCACAGTGCCCCTTCTTTATTTTTGATTAAAATAGCAAAACACCTCCAAATCCAACGAAAATTGGACACATGGCTCCTGCCATGGTGTAAAATTTTCGTGGATTTTTTAGGACATTTTTGGTTTCATTTGTTATTTTTAAAAAAATCAAAAACCCTATATTTTGCTACTGTCTATCTTTACAAACCCCAAAAAAATATTAAAACTCATTTAAAAATTCCACAAAAATTAGCTACTGTTTGCCTTGCTTAGTTTGATTTTCTAGCCAATTTTGGCTATGTTTCATTACTGAAAACCACAAAAAATTGAAAAACACATAAAAACTTATAAAAATTCTAATAATTAAATTAAAAATCCAAAAACAATAAAATGGTTGCCTAAATTTTCCTCATTTTGTCTTCTTTACAGGAAAATTACCTCCCAACCATTTAGGGGCTCTTAGATATTTTATCTAGGCCTTTTTGGCTCGGCTGGACAGTACCATTTATTTCAATCACTGATTGATTTTTAGAAAATTAGATAAATATCAGAAAATTCTCAAAAATTTACCAAAAACACTAAAAATTATAAAACACATAAAAATATTTTTGTTTGAATTTTTGGTTGATTTTTAGTGCTTTAAATAAATTGTTGAAGTGTGTGTTTCTTTGTTTTTCTTATTTTCTTAATTAGCTAAAAAACCAAAAAAAATTATAAAATAATTAAAAAACCACTAAAAATATTTTGTTCTTTTATTTTATTCCTTTTTACTACTTTGTAGGCCGAGAGTCCAATCTGTGCTCCTTGAGTTCGACCCTGGTCGCTATACCAGGTTAATCCAATAGCAGGACCGCTATTTTGTGTTTTATCTGTTTTATCTCCATTAGTGGTTCATTCTTCTTGATTAACATAGTCTGATCGCTTGGGTCACAACGACCTATTTAGTACCTTATACCCGAGTGCTCAGGCACGTCATCACCTGGATATGGTGGACCTGGCTGTACTAGGAAGGTGGTTGGGAAGAGCTGCTGCTGCTGTGATCGGCCTGTGACGTGAGATGAGGCTGAGAAGCCATATGTGCCTCCTGGGGACACAAGATCTGGGTCTTCAGGTCACTAAGAGTTTGTGCCAACTGTTATATTTGCATCATGTCCTGGCACTGCTTCTTCTCTATGATCTCTATGCGGTCCAACTTCTCACTAATAATCCCCATGTCAGCTGCTGAAGACCCTTCCTGTGCTGATGCTGCTGACGAAGTAGATGGACCTGCATCAACCCATGCTATCCTCTGATAGGACACAACTTGTGGATGGGTCTTCCCCTGTGTGCAGGCTCGAGTCTGGGACATCACTGTGTAATTCTCTGCCATCCCCTCATAGATGGCCCAGACCTGATCCTCATCCTTGATGAAATAGGACCCTCCACATGAGGCATTGACAAGCCCATGTAGCTCCGGTGTCAGCCCACAAAAGAAACTCTGCACTAAGTTGGGCTTGGAAATCTCATGGTGTGGACAACGGTCGATGAGATATCTAAAGCGATCCCACGCCTCATGAAACTGCTCATGGGGGATCAATGTGAAATTGTTGATCAGTGCTCTCGTTGCATTGGTCTGACCGAGTGGATAGTAGTTGTTCAAGTACTCAGTCTGGAGCTGCTCCCAAGTAGTAACATATCTCCCTAAATGCTTCATCCAGTAGGTTGCTCTATCGACCAAGGAGAAAGGTAATGCTATCTTTTTGATGGTGTCCTCGTCCACGAATCTGTCGTGGACTGTACTACAGATCATCTCAAATTCTTGCAGGTGCAGATGCAGCTCCTCGGTGGCTAGCCTATACAACTTGGGTAGTAACTGGATCATTTGGGGGCCAATCTTGAAGTCGCCCAGAATCTCAGGGAGCTGGATCCAACGATGGGTGAGGGTTGCACCAGGGTTGTGCAACTGCCTCATCGGTCGTGGATGTCTAACTGGCTCTGGTTGATCCTCCAGGTGTCCTTCTGCTCCTCCTCCAGGTGCTGGTATGTCTCCACCTGTTGGTCTCTGTGGTTGGTCTCTGCCTATTCTCATCTCTGCAAGCTCTCTACGCACTTCTGCCATAGATTCTCCTGATCTCTAATATGTCTCTACATCGTCTCCAGGGAGGCTAGGAGTGTGTTGTTGATGGCATCCTGATCAAGAACATAAGTAGAACCCTAGGGCTGCTCATCGGTACGTCCGTCGCTTCTGGACATCTCGCGGGTCACTGCAAAGGCAAAAGACCCGAACTCAGGTGCCGTCAAATGAACATGAATCTGTGCTGGCCTCTGCTCAGGCACCTCAGGACTGGTGGGAGAAGGGTGGTCGAGGGGGAATAGGGTGGTAGTAAACTCAGGTTCAGAGAGCGGGCCTGGCTCTACGAAACATCCCTAGATGAGTGGGGAGGAGCGCTCGAGAGCGGTGATGTCAAAGGAGGCCTAAGGGACCTCCTTCCCATCATCGTGATGTAGGGATAAGTACGAATGAGATCTGGAATGCAAACAAGATCAGAAGTCAAACCCCTAATTCACTTACTCAACACTGAGCTGATGATCATAAAGGACCAGTTGTTAATCTTGTCAATTTTATTTTATGTGATTGATAAACCCAGAAATTACCATCGTCATGTGTTCCACACAAGACAGGAGCACAATCATCGAGGCGACCGATGAAAACCTTGGATTCGATCAACAATTAACCCACAACAAGAATAAAGCAATTAAAATAAAAAATGCGGAGTTAAAATTTATTATTACTCTACAACAAATGTGTATAGGCATAAGTACATGTAGAGGTCGAACATAGGGAGCAAATGGGAGGAAGATGCAAAAAATGCTAAAAAAATTCTCTTTTCTCTCTTTCCCATGTTATTATTTTTGTGGGTTTTTAATTTGATATATTTCTTAATTTCTTAATTTTTATTTTATATTTGTATTTGATTTTTATATTTTCCAATTTTTATATATTTTTTTTATATTATTTTTCTTTTATATACATAATATAGCATATATAAGGCTTTATATATACAATATATAGTAGTATATTTATAAATACTAATAAATATAGATAAAATTCAGGAAATAAATTGTTTTTGGGTTTTCATATTTTTCTATTGTTTTTCAAATTTTACAAAAAATTATGCTAATTTTTAGGTATTTTTAAAGTAAACAAAATCCTAAATAAGGGATAAATAAAATAGCCGAAATTGATTTGAATGTTAAAAATTAAAATTAAGTCCCAAAATTACCCAATCACATTAATATATAAGTATGCATATAAAGAAAATTATAAAATAGGAAAACATATTTTTGGGTTTTTATAGAATTTTTAAATTTTTATGAAGGATTTTGGGGCTTTTCATTTTTTAGACTTTTTTCCATTTTTAGTGATTTTTGGTATGTAATTAAAATAGGATAAAATAGATAATATATAATTTTTTGGAATTTTTAGATGCATTTTGATATTTTTTAATATTTTATAAAATAAACATGGAATAAATTGGAGCCCTTTTTATTTTTAATAAATAATTAAAATATTAAATAATACAAAGTAAACACGTAGCGTGATAGTATAAGACACAAGGTATTTCTCCCTATTTTTGTGAATTTTGAGGAGCACATTAGGTATTTCTAATAAATAGATAAAGAACATAAAAATATAAGTCCTTATAGGGGCATTTTTGTAATAAAAATAAAATCCAGGGAGCTCGGTGCAACTTTGCCAACATAATAAAATATTTATTTAATTTTTAAAGACCATTTTACAATTACAAAACTCACTAAGGCTTACATGTAAAATTTCCCCAGTCACGTGAGGACTACACATGACTCTAGGCAGGACCAAAGTACAATTTATAGAAAATACGAGGGTCATTACCTAAATTTCACATTTATTTATAATGTTACATTTTATTTACAATATTAAATAGTAAAATACAAAACTGCAGGGTTAAAGGTGAAAATTTCCCCATTAAAGGCTGGATCGAGCGATGCTGCTTCATTTATTTAGACACGTGGCGCTCATCCAACAATAGATATTGATTCTCCCTTGGACGGTCGTGATTAGATTGCAGATGGCGATCAGACGATGATGGCTGCCGTACATCCAAAAGACGACGATCAAACTGGGGCCTCCTTCTTCATCCGACGGTAGGGAGAGGCTGAGGAAGAACAGGGAAGGAACTCGCCGGAGGCGAGTTTCTTCAGATGAAATCACTCTCCCCCATCGGTCTTTGCTGCTCCAAAGGGGCTCCAGATGCTCCTGGGCCTTCGTTTATCGACTGAGGGCTACAATATGCTCAGGCATGCGCCAGAGCTCCTCCACGAGGTCGAGGAAGTGCAAGGGTCCCAGGTACTAGGTTCTTAGCAAAATCGACCCCTGGGGGGGGGTCCATTGGCACACCAGACCTGCAAAAACATTCCTCGCAAGAAAAGGAAGGGTCTGGGGCCTTATTTTCTGGGGAAAATGGTAGGTGGAGTCAGGCGGAGGTCTCCGACGAAGGTGGCAGTGGAGAAGACCTGATCTCCAACTCAGGTATCGATCTAGGTGAGCTAAGGCATGCATGGCATACAGAAGTGAGAGGGGAAGGAGATCGAGGTGGAAACATGGGTTGGATACGGGCAAATGATGGTAGGAAGGGTTCGCTAGAGCAGAGCTCTGACGAACTACGAGTCATCAGTTCTACGCTAAAATGCTACACTACGGATTAATCTAATTGCAGAATTAAAAAGCACGAACAAAAATCTATCTAAAATTAGTAAAGGCGCAGCTCGTACCTGGCCGGAGGCCAAGGAGTAGGACGGTCGTCGGAGCACCGCCGTGGGTACACCTCCTTCCTCTACGAGCATCCACGACCTCTAGGGATGCACTACCTGTCACGCAGAGACCTGCTTGGCCAAAGGCGGGAGCTCTAGGGCTAGGGAGATGGCCAAATTTGAGGAAGGAGATGGAAGTTTTTATTTATAACACAAATGCAACACCCTTATTGACCGGCCAAAATCGACGAATCAAAATTATATACAACGGAGTTACAAGATGGGTGTGGGTCTATGATGATTATTTCGTATGAAGGAAGCGAAGGTGATTGAATGATGTAGCGTGCGGGAAAAATGGATGAAAATGTAGAATTAGTTAGGCTGCGTCAAGTCAGAAGGTAGGGGAGGCAGTTAACTGGAAGTCAACTCGCGACCTGATGTGATTGTTCCACGTCAAGTCGCTACAAGACAAAATAGTTGGGTTATCCGTATTTTATTTATTTAATATAGTAAATGATTTTATTATTTTTCAGTATAAAATAAAAAAATGTTTATTGTTTTATTTAGTATTTTATTATATTTTTATTTATTTTTTGACTATATTTATTAGTAGTTAATTTTAATTAGTGTATTTATAGGTATATTTGCCTATATTTTGTACATTTTTATTTTTATTTTGTACATTTTATTTTATTATGTGATTACTTTATTTTATATATTTATAATTATTTTTATGAGTATAACATTTTGTTATATTTTTATGATATTATTTGTATACTTAAATAAATATGTATATATAGGTTATAGGTTTATTTATAGGTATTTTACCTATGTATTCTATGCATCTTTTTATTTTAATGTATTTTATTAGATTTTATTATGGGTTTATATTTTTAATAGAATATAGATAATATTTATAATATTATAAAGAATAAAGAATAAACGAATGAGATCCACTTTTATTTATATACAAGTAATAACATAGGCATTTTGCCTTTGTTTTCACATAGACTTGTTTTATTTTATTTTTCTTTTTAGTTTTATTTTAGGTTCAATATGCACATATGTTATAAATAATAATTACAAAAATATAAATTTGTGAAAATAATGAATAATGAATAAATTGAATATTTTAATCAGGTCTATTATATAATAGGGGTCAAAAACTTATCTTTCACACAATAACTCCAAAATATATAAAACCACTATCATTAAATAGCTTGTGAAAAGTTATATACAATTAGATACGATTTGATATGTTATTAGTTTTTATTTAAAGATGTAGGTCTGGGAAGTGGGGTTTTTGGCTTTTTTATTTTGTGTATAAAATGAACACTGAGTATTATTTTTATACAAACTGAATTTTGTTTTTTATTCACATTATTATGTACGACTTTCATGTACAAAGTTTCTTCATTTGATGAATACAAAATAAAAAATAAAATAAGTGTAAAAAATGCAGAAATAATGAATAAAAGAATTGGGTTTTATTCTATTTTTGGCCCTTACCTCCCCCTACTTTATTCCTTGTCGACCAACTCAATTCTTGACTTGGTCTCAGGGTTTAGGGTGATAAAATATCTTCTATATTTTATTCTTTTTCTTTTCTTCTCTTTATTCTATAATTTTGGCATTAAAAACCATGTTTTATATACAATAAATACAACAAGTACAAATAAATGCTATTTACATGCATTAGCTAGGGTTTTTAAAGCCAAAATAATAGAATACAGGTGATGAAATGGAGACTCATCACCCCCTATACTTGCCTTTGCTAGTCCCTAGCAAACACTTACGCAATAAGTATAAAAAGAATAAAGAAGAAAGGAAAAAGAAAGAATAAATAGAATTGATTTCAATACTTAAACTTGTCATAACAAAATCAAAGTTTGGAGCTCAGGTTAGACCTTGATGTGAGAATGTGTGTGGAACTTGGTCGGAAATCAAATTTAAAACACAACAGCCTTCTAGAGTCACAGAACTCGGTTCAAACCGCCTCAATAGCTGGGTCAGAACTAGCCTACATCATACGCAAACCCTTATGTCTATGAAGTTGACTTGTACAGTGTAAGTGATAGTGGCTCTCCCCAACTGAAATAACAAAGGAACTGATTTCTCCAGAATGACAACCCAATGATTCCCCAATCCAACACTCTGTCCTCGAGGAGCAGGGTATTTCCTTCTATGTTCAAGCGGCATCCAACTCAAGGGGAGGAAGTGAAGAAAAGAATGGATGGTAGCCAGTGTAGCTACCTATCCTGGGATTCATGACCAGTGTAGTCAAGTCATCCAACTGCATGCTCACATGGTATAACTTTGATGCTCAAGATTTCTTATTTTCTATACGACATATATACATACTACGGCAGGCATTTTATTTTTAATCAGGCATGTCTACCTTTTGGAGGTTTTTTTTTTTCAACATACTATTTACAACAGCATTTACATAAGGACTTTTCCTCTTGAGCCAGAAGACTATCCCTCTTTTGAAGCATTCTTGCAACCCACGCTCTCCTGTCTTTAGACTTCATAGCAACTGGATCAGGTTGGGGTGCACTTCCGTCCCTATACGTGGATGAATGTTTCCACTTGTGTGCGTATCAAACTGACGGATCCAACCCCCTCACTAATCCAACTGAGTTGAGCCAAGTGAAAGGTGCAAGTGTTCAAGTTAGGTCACGGCCGACCAGAGTCATGCGTGTGTCTCGAAAAGTTCTAGTTAGTTAGTTGAGGTGACTTGAACCCAACCTTAAGTTTCAAAGAATTAAGTCCCAATGGACCTGAAGTACCTTAAACCTATGTCCCATAAGGTTCCAGTGCAGTTAGGTGCAGTAAGGTCCAACCAAGCTCCAATCTTCGACTTTATTGGACTAGTTCAATCATCAAGCTCAATTCAAAAGAATGGTATGCAAATGCTATGTACAATGCAGAAAGAATGATGTAATTTTTCAAATAATTTGAAAATGAAAAGAATTTTTACATAAAGATTTTTTCAAAAAAAAGGAATTTTGGCACAAGAAGTATAAAACATGTACAATTATTTAGACAGACGTGTCGTTTTTTTTATTTACGATGGTTAAGAATTTGAAGAATTTACAAGGTTTTAACAAGTTATTTTATTTTGGTATATATGTACAATTGGTAAAGAATTTTGTTTCTATTTATACATATATATATATATATGATTATTCTTATTCAATGATGCATTTATTCCTCAAATTTATTTGAAAACAATTTTGAAAACTATAGTATAAAATAATTTTTGCAAATATTTACAAACATTTGAAAGCCCTTTTGCAAAGATTTTTCAAACACTATATATAGAAAATTTTCAAAATATTTTTAAAATCATTTGCAAATAGGTTTTCAAAACTTGTATTTCACACAAAGGAAAGAATTTTTATAAATCAAAAGATTTTTAGAAAGGTTGAAAACATTTTACAAAAAGTTTTCCAAACAAGTCACACCATTTTTCACATCATTTTGCAAAAATAAATTGAACATGATTTATTAATCAGTATATATTAAAAGAATTTGAGGAATAAATTATGTTATTAATTGGTTTTTAATGAATTATAAATGTATATATAGTATATTTAGCCATATTTATTATTAATAATATGAAATTACGAGTTATGGCTAAAGTATATACATAATATATACGACCTCCCTATACTTAGAATGAGATATGTCCTCATAGATCGAAAAGAGAAAGAGAAGACATAACTCGTACTGAGTATAGAAAAGCCTATACTACAACGACTGAATAAGAAATGAAAGAATGAAGAGATAAATGAATCAGAATTTAACCTTCCCCCTATACTTAGGAGTAAGTAATCCTAAGTATAACAGACTGTACACAAAGCAGGAAGGTTCAAGGGTGGGAATAAACAAATCACAGCTCGAGCTATCTCCCCCTATACTTAAGGTGAGATATCCCTAAGTATAGCAAATCAACAAGAGAGGAGACAGTGGAGAAGATCAAAGAATGAAAGAATCTGGGGTGCACACCCCCTATACTTAGGTCAAAGTACATCCTAGTACAGAAAACTGACAAAAAGGGGCGACACCTTTTTTGTAGAAAATGAACAATGAAAATGAAAAGAAGAAAAGAAGAAAAGATAGAGATATACAGATAGATGAAAAAGACCGTAGAGAATGTACGCATCACTCCCCCTATGCTTAGGGTGGAATATCCCTAAGTATAAGCAACGACATGAGTGATGAAATAGAACGGAGAAAGAACAACACGGTCTATACCCCCTATACTTAGGACAAGGTACGTCCTACGTATAGACATAAAGATATGGAGCATGATCTGGGGTACACGTAACATACAAGAGAAAGAATGAATGAAATGGTAACACCTATATACAAAGGATATAGACGGGTGAATTACAGGACAATATTCGACAAGTAAATACCGTGCTCTCGCCATCATCTCATTGTGAGAATGACGGCGCAATCAGAAAGTGAAAAGACACCCAGATATACAATCAAGTGGGTGTAGGCTACGAGGAAAAAGAGATAAAAAAATTGAGCAAGTTTCCGGTAGCGAAAGGAGAGCATTGGCTCATAAGGAAAGAATGATAGAAAAGAGCTGGTACCATAAGACTTGGAGGGAGAAGGAATAGTACATATCCCTCCAAATCAATCATGGTCTCAGAGATGTATAGAAAGTAAGAAATAGGAGACTTTCAATGTAGCGGCGTGATATCTGGTGGTCGTAAAATCAGAACGATCAGGGACACACCAAACACCACAAGACATGACTCAGCCCTACGAGGATCCTCAAGGTGAGCAGACTCAGATGAGTCAAGTATCTCAGAAGACTCGGCCCCGTGTTCCAACATAAATGAGACACAACTAGAGAGGAGATCGAGTACACAAATCAACAGACTCGACTTCGTGCTCCACCAAAGAGGGTACACCAGATGTGAAGCCGAGTATCCAGAAAATGATGTACCCTCCTGCAGATAACCCTCGTTGAGTAATACATTCTAGTCAATGAATAATCATAATAGAGCTCACCCTTGAGAGGGTCGTCAAGGAGAGCGGATTCAAAGGAGTCAGATCCATCAGACGGATCAACAAAAGTGACCTCGGTAGGCGACAAATCGACTACCAGAAGAAGAGACCGACAAATCAAGAAAATGTGATAGCCTCCCGCAGATAACCCTTGGGGAGCGTATTGCCAACTAAGCATCGGATGATCAGTGGCGGATGGCTCATCCTTGCGAAGACTGTCAAGGAGAGCAGACTCAAAGGAGTCCATAATGATCGGTCCCACGATCGAACAAATGAGATACATAACCAAGTTAGTGTGATCGAAAGGCTAAATCAGATGACTCGATTCCATGATCCAACCGATAGGAGACATAGTCAGCAAGTGGAACCGAGCGTAAAGAATGTGTTGCATCCTCCCGCAGACAATCCTCAGGGGTTAATGCAAGCTAAGCAGATGATATTCACAATAGAGATCATCCTTGTGAGGGTCGTCAAGGTGAGCGGCTGGAAGGAACCGGATCCATCAAACGGATCCTCAGAGGCGGTCTCGATAGGCGACAAATCGGCTACCAGCAGAAGAGACTGTTAGCTTTAGAAATTGTCATAGTCTCCTGCAGATAACCATCGAAGAGTAATATGAACTAGACATGAAATAATCAGCAGACAGAAACTCATCCTTGCGAGGACCGTCAAGAAGAGCTGACTCAAAGGAGTTAGTGAAGTTGGCCTTGTGCATCGACAGATCTGACTCACACTCAGACTGGGAGGCCAAACAAACGAATCAGACGATTCGGTTCCATGCTCCAACAAACGAGAGCGCAAGCAGGGAGGGAACCGAGCGTAAAGAACATGTCGCATCCTCCTGCAGATAGTCCTCGGGGAGGTATGCAAACTAGATCAATCCAATCATGGGAATGCTGGCATCATATCTCAGGTCCTCAAAGTCATCAATCAATCAATCCTCGTGAGGGCATAAAATCATGAGGGACAAAAGATCAATCTCATCAGTCTCAATACGGTCCCCCAGGTCAATCCAATTAGCTGAGAGGGCACAAAATATAAGCAGAGATCCTCTAAGTGCCACAGATGGATGGACGAATAAGGAGATTGAGGATGGGTCAATCAAGGAGATGAGTGAAGGCATGTGGGTTCCTTTCATCGTCACTATGAAGCACATATCAAGATAGTCAATCAAATCTCTAAATCAAGATGGAAGGAGCCACAAAATAATTCAGACAATTAGATCTCATGGAATCATCATCAAGTCACTATTAAGCAATCACATCCTCAATCCGGTGTGCGAGATCGAAAATCCTCGATAAAGAATCACACCTAGTAATTGTGCATCATAAAAGTCCTCAATAAGCTCCAAGCACATATCAAGTCCAGATCCACCAAATGTAGCATACCAATCTCAGCATCCTAAAAATGGGCCCGATTTACTCAAATAATCAATGGAAGTCATAATCCTCAATGTGGGCTATATTCGTAAGCACAACAATCCCGGGTAAGAGAAGAGATGATACTGGGATACGAGTAGGGCGGGCGAGAAGATATAGAGACAAAGACAAAATTGCGTGTTCCACACAAGGCGAGAACACATCCAAAATTGTGGTTCAAGGAGAGGGTCTCCTCGAACTGGGCTAGATATGGGTGATATGGGTAAGGAGAAAAACCACAAAATCCAGCGAATACAATGAAGCTCAAGACCCAATCACGACTCGAATGCAAATGATGAAATATATGTATAAGAGAGGTGGAAGGACTCAATGATGAAAATACACACACACATGGGACTGAAGACTCTAAAAATCAATGAAATGCAGATGGAATCAAAGTCACAATCAATACACACAACAAACTCTCAGTTCACCTACTCAACACAGTGGAGACCGAGACAGTCTGCTATCTTTTCATTTTTAGAGTTAGGTAATCATCAAGAAGTTGTACACACCAAAGATAGGCTTGAGATTGGGGCACTAATCCTTTGCATGTATGTGAGAATAAAATACACATACAAGGAGGGGGTTGCTCTCCCCAAGACAAAGAATCCATTACATTTTATTTTAGAGATCAAGTAGAGTTAGTAGTCGCGATTTTATTTAGGTTATCACTTTTTTTGTGTATTTTCAATGCACGTGCCTATCAGGGTTTCCAATTCCATTTAACATCCTAAGTGAGCAAAATCAGAGGGAGAAGGTTGGAAAAGCCATGCAAGTCAGAAATCGATGATGCATGCAAAGTTAGAAGACTTACAATGTTTCCCAGCTCTCTCCATGTGGGATGCATAACAAAATTGAAAACCTATGCTAGACGCAAATGCAAGCCGATGAAATCACCCTAGATACAGAAATTGTTATTATCGTGAAGAACCACATGATAAATATCTAGAGATGAGATCCAAAAGTCCGGTCTCTGAAGTGCATCGATGTCCACCACAGTGGTTCCTGCAAGCGTTGTATAGCACTTCTCTCGGTGCTCGATCTCAAATCCAAATAAATAGCAATTCAAAATTTGACTAAGTATAGAAGCGAAGCTATAGGTACATGCAATTATATTAGGAGCTTTGGACCTTAATCTATCGAGCAAATAATTCCTAAGCTAAGGTTCATTCACACAAAATAAATAAAACAAAATCAGAAAAGCAATAAAAATAAAGCGAGAAAAATGCGAGAAAACTAGCGAGGCCCCCAAGGGAACAATCCCTCGGGCACTGGACCTCATGAAGTATCTGTGCCTGAGAGTACAAATTATTACACATAGATGTCACTCTCTCTCACATAAATATACATAATAAAAAATGCAAAAATCATGGTCTTCTCTGCAAAATTCTCCTCTGCTTGCTCTTGATGCTCTCTCCTACTGACTGACTCAGAAAGCCGACTCTGCCTTGCTTTTGTGCGTAGGCCCTCCTAGGAGGTCCTCCTTCACGCAACGGTCCCTCGCATCAAGGACAAACAAAGAGAGTGGTCAGAACAATCAACAATAATATCAAATAATAAATGCAGAATAAATAAATGAATAATCAAAAATAAATAAATAAAATAAATAGATGAATAAGAGAGAATAGACAAACAAAATAATCTTCAACTACGCGACATTTCTCCCCGGCAACAACATCATTTAATAAACCCAAAAATTGCCATCGGTCATGTGTTCCACACAAGGCGTGAGCACAGTCGTTGAGGCGACCGACGAAAACCTCGGATTAGATAAAAAATTAACCCATAACAAGAATAAAGCAATTAATATAAAAAATGTGGAGTTAAAATTTATTATAACTCTACAGCAAATGTGTATAGGCATAAGTACGTGTAGAGGTCGAACATCAGGAGCAAACGGGAGGAGGAGGAGGCAAAAAGATGCTCAAAAATTTGTCTTTTCTCTCTTGGTCATGTTATTGTTTTTGTGGGTTTTTAATTATATATATATATTTTGTGTTATATTTTTGTATATGATTTTTATATTTTCCAATTTTTATATTTCTTTTTTATATTATTTTTCTTTTATATACACAATATAGCATATATAAGGCTTTATATATAATATATAGTAGTATATTTATAAATACTAATAAATATAGATAAAATTCAGAAAATAAATTGTTTTTGGGTTTTAATATTTTTCTAATGTTTATGTAATTTTATAGAAATATTTGCTAATTTTTAGATATTTTTAAAGTAAAAAATATCCTAAATAAGGGATAAAGCAAATACCTGAAATTGATTTGAATGTTAAAAATAGAAATTAAGTCCCAAAATTACCAAAAATCAATTTTAATATATAAGTATGCATATAAAGGAAATTATAAAACATAAATTTTTGGGTTTTTATAGGATTTTTAAGATGTTTATGAAGGATTTTGGGGATTTTCAATTTTTAGGCTTTTTTTTCCATTTTTAGTGATTTTCGGTATGTAATTAAAATAGGATAAAATAGACTATATATAATTTTTTTTGGAATTTTTAGATGCATTTTTATATTTTTGGTATTTTATAAATTAAACAAGGAATAAATAAGCTCCTTTTTATTTTTAATAAATAAGTAAAATATCCAAAAATGCAAAGTAAACAAGAGGCGTGAAATATAAGCACGAGGTATTTCTCCCTATTTTTGTATATTTTTAGGAGCACATTAGGTATTTTTAATAAATAGATAAAGAACATAAAAATATAAGTCCTGACAGAGGCATTTTTACAATAAAAATAAAATCTAGGGTGCTCGGTGCAAATTTGCCAACGTAATAAAACATTTATTTATTTTTTAAGACCATTTCACAATTACAAAACTTGCAAGGGCTTACATGCAAAATTTCCCCAGTCACGTGGGGACTACACGTGACTCTGGGCGGGACCAAAGTACAATTTACATGAAGTGCGGGGGTCATTACAAAAATTTCCCATTTATTTATAATGTTATATTTTATTTACAATTCTAAATAATAAAATACAAAAGTACGGGGCTCAAGGTGAAAATTACCCCATTATAGGCTGGATCAAGCGGCGCCACTTCATTCATTTGGACACATGGCGCTCATCCAACAGCAGATACCGATTCGCCCTTGAAGGACCGCGATTAGATCGTGGATGATGATCGGATGGTGATGGTTGCGACGCATCCAACGGTTGACGATCAAACTGGGGCCTCCTTCTTCATTCGGCGACAAGGAGGGGCTGAGGAAGAACATGGAAGGAACTCACAGGAGGCAAGTTTCTTCCGACGAAATCACCCTCCCCCGTCGGTCTTCCGCTGCTCCAAAGGGGCTTCAAACGCTCCTGGGGCCTTCGTTTGTCGATCGAGGGCTACAATATGCTCAAGCATGGGTTAGAGCTCCTCCGCGAGGTCGAGGAAGTGCAAGGGTCCCAGGTACCCGATTCTCAGCAAAATCAACCCCTTAGGGGGGGTCCTTTGGCGCACCAGACCTGCAAAAACGTTACGCGCAAGAAAAGGAAGGGTATGGGGCCTTGTTTGGTGGGGAAAATTGGAAGGTGGAGTCGAGTGGAGGTCTCCGACGAAGGTGGCGGTAGAGAACCTGATATCTAGATCGAGTATCGATCTCGGTGAGCGAAAGCGTGTGGGGCGTAGGGAAGAGAGAGGGGAATGAGATTGAGGTGGAAACATGGGTCAGATACGGGCGAATCACGGTGGGAAGGGCTCGCCAGAGTGGAGCTCCGGTAAATTACGAGTAATTGTTTCTACGCTAAAATGCTACACTACGTATTAATTTAATTGCAGAATTAAAAGGCACGAACAAAAATCTATCTAAAATGAGTAAAGGTGCAACTCGTACATAGCCGGAGGCTAAGGAGCAGGACGGTCGTCGGAGCGCCGTCATGGGCGCACCTCCTTCCTCCGCGAGCATCCACAACCTCCAGGGATGCACTACCTGTCACGTAGTGACCTGATTGGACAAAGGAGGGAGCTCTAGGGCTAGGGAAATGACCAAATTTGAGGAAGGAGATGCATGTTTTTATTTATAGCACAAATACAGTACCCTTATTGACTGACCAAAATCGACGAATCAAAATTATATACAACAGATTTACAAGCTGGGCATGGATCTATGATGATGGATGATTATTTCCTATGAAGTAAGTGAAGGTGATTTAATGATGTAGTGTGCGGGAAAAATGGATGAAAATGCGAGATTAGATAGGTCACGTCAAGTCAGAAGGCGGGGGAGGCAATTGATTGGAAGTCAACTCGCAACCTGACGTAATTGGTCCATGTCAGGTCGCTACAAAACAAAATAGTTGGGTTATTCGTATTTTATTTATTTAATATAGTAAATGATTTTATTATTTTTTGAGTATACAATAAAAAATGTTTGTGTTTTACTTAATATTTTATTATTATTTTTATTTATTTTTTGACAATATTTATTAGTAGTTAATTTTTATTAGAGTATTTATAGATATATTAGCCTATATTTTATACATTTTTATTTTTATTTTTTAGATTTTATTTTCTTATTTGATTACTTTATTTTATATATTTATAACTTATTTTTGTGAATACAAATATATTTTTGTTATATTTTTACAATTTTATTTGTATACTTAAATAAATAGGTATGTATATTTTATAGGTATATTTATAAGTATTTTACCTATGTATTATATACATCTTTTTATTTTAATGTATTTTATTGGATTTTATTATGGGTTTATATTTTTAGTAGAATATAGATAATATTTATAATATTATAAAGAATAAAGAATAAAAGAATGAGATCCACTTTTATTTATATATAAGTAATAACATATGTATTTTGCCTATATTTTCACATAGACTTATTTTATTTTATTTTTCTTTTTGGTTTTATTTTAGTTTCAATATGCATATATGTTATAAATAATAATTACAAAAATATAAATTTGTGAAAATAATGAATAATTAATAAACTGAATATTTTAATCGGGTCTATTATACAACATGGGTCAAAAACCTAACTTTCACACAGTAACTCCAAAAAATAAAAGACCACCACCATTAAATAGCCTGCGAAAAGTTATATATAATTAGAGGTTTTGATATGTTTTGAGTTTTTATTTGAAAGATATGGTTCTGAGAAGTTGGATTTTTGGCTTTTTTATTTTGTGTATAAAATGAACACTGAGTATTATTTTTATACAAACTCAATTTTGTTTTTTAGTCACATTATTATCTACTACTTTCATGTACAAAGTTTCTTCATTTGATGAATAAATGATAAAGAATAAAATAAGTGTTAAAAATGCAGAAATAATGAATAAAAGAATTGGGTTTTTATTCTGTTTTTGGCCCTTAACTCCCCCTACTTTATTCCTTGTCGACCAACTCAATTCTTGACTTAGTCTCGGGGTTTAGGGTCATAAAATATCTTCGATATTTTATTCTTTTTCTTTTCTTCTCTTTATTCTCTAATTTTGGCATTAAAACCATGTTTTATATACAATAAGTACAACAGATAATGGATGCTATTTTTTACAAATAAATATTATTTACATGCATTAGGTAGGGTTTTTAAGGCCAACATAATAGAATAGAGGTGATGAAACGGATATTCATTAGTGATGAATCAGTCTATGAGAGCGATTAAGCGAGCTGGTAGGATCCACTACTCCCAGGAGACTGGCCCAATCCCACAGTTAGATCTTTCCCAACCAGGATGGGTGGGGACCGTTTACCGGCTACCCGATCTGCCCAATCTGCTAAGGAAGTCCCGGATCGATTACCAGCTACCCGGTGAAATCCTCACTGGAGAACGACTAACCACGAGACCAGTACTATAGAGGTAGTTCAGGTGGGGCTCTAGCCTAGTGTGCGGGTCACTCTCTCGCGACATACAAACCAACCAATGAGGGGTGACTCTCCCCAAAACAAAGATTTTAAATGAGGTGAATTTTAGGGTCAAGTTTGCATTAGCAGCGCCAATTTTATGATTTTCTCTTTTTTAGGTATTTTTCAAATGAAAGAAATGCTTAACGAATTTTTCAATCTTCTGATTTATTTTAAGTCCAAAAACTGGGGGAGAAGTCAAAAAAGTCGACGTGAGATCAAACACGATGATGCATACAAAGATAGAGATACGTACCTGACTCTAGCACTCTACATGCAGGGTGATCCGCACATAAATTAAAAGACTGAAAGAAACTAACTATATGATGCACGAAGAAATCGGTCTTAAGACGAGCTATTTCTAATGATCGTGAAGAACAATAGCTAATTGATCAGAGAGAGAGAGAGAGAGAGATCGATGTCCGATCTCAGATGTCGATTGGTGTCCGCCACAACGGATCCTGCATGCGTTGTATACGACCTCTTGCGGCACGTGACCTCTCAATCGATCAAGCTAACTTTTTATTTTGAATTATTAATAAGGTACAATTTTGCTCTATAGGTGCAAGCAATCTATTAGGGATTGGGCCTTAAATTATTTACATCACAATCAATCAAAAATCGTAAGTCTAGGGGCCAAATTTACGAGAATCAAATAGAGAGAAAAATACGATAAAACCAAATCCGCGAAAAACTCATTGAGGTCCCCCGAGCTCACCGGTGCTCGGTGAAATAGACCCCGATAGGTCAAGTCTAGCAAAAGAGTCTAGAGTCTAGAATTATTACAATAACAAATGTTCTGCTGAAAATAAACTAATCTAATCTACTCTACTCTATCTAATATAATTAATGTCTGCTCTTATTCTGCTCCTCCTCGTGTTCGGGTCTCCTCCAAATTGTCCTCGAGCGGTTCCTCGCACAAAATTTGAAATAGAAATCGGTTAGAAAATAATTATAACAAATAGAAATAAAAATATACGAAAGTTTGAAAAAGCAACTACTAAGCCATGCTCCCTGACAAATGCGCCATTCTGACGAGATGGCCCAACCGACACGGGTTAGGGAATCAGATAATCAAAGGGTCATTGCGATTCGGATCACAAGGCCAAGCTCAATCAAGAAAAAGAGAGAGACACACAATCAAAGAATAAATCACTCAAAGCATACGAAAAATATTAGCGGTTTCCACTATTTATTTTAACTTGGTATAACAACCAAGGTCGAACACAAGGAGCAGGAGAAATCTTACGAAGTAGTCGGAATTCAGAAACTAAAATGCATATTTTTTATTGATTTTTAACTTTGCATTTTTTAGTATTTTTAATTAAGGGAGAAAAACAAACTAATACAGAAATTATGCACACAAGCAAGCCTTTTTAATTTTTATTTTGAATTAAAATGCTCAAAAATTAGGAATAAAAATATTTTAGGATTTTTCAAATGTAAAGGTATTTTTGGTAATTTGCTGGGGTTTTTCTGATGTTTTAGAATTTTATAAACATAAAACAAGGGCTAAAAATCCCAACAGTGCACATCCAGGACATATTGTAAATTAAAAATAATTAAAGTGCCCTAATGTCATGGACAATAATTTTATGATAAACTAGAAAAAAAGATACAAATAGGAACTGAAATTGTATTTTCTGATTTTTCTAGAATTTTGTATTATTTTTAGAAGTTTTGAGTCTTTTGTGATTTTTAGGATTTTTGTCAGGGGTTTGAAAGAAAAAATGCTACTGAAAGTAAAGCACACCAAAACACACACTCAATTTTTTTTGGAATTTTTAAAGAGATTTCTCTAATTTTTATGTATTTCTAAAACAGAGAGTAAACTTTTTATGAGTTTTTGATTTTTAGAAAATAAAATACGATACAAAATTAATCCCAAAAATTACAATAAATATTATGTGTTAGCCGGAAATAATAGTAATTTTTATAGAAATTTTGGATTTAATTTTATATTTATTTAATTAAATACACGACACACATATTACATGGACCTACTTGTAATTAAAATAAAATTCAAAGACCAAATATAACATAGATGAAAAGCTTAGGGCCAAGAGTACAAAATGTCCAGAGAATAAACACACATGCTCATTAAACCATGTACAGGGGTATAAGTGCAAATATCAAAAAGTTTTCACTCAAAATATAAATAAAATCTAGGGAATAACCTATAAATACACCAGAAAAGCATGTGGTACGCCACGTGAGTTCACACAATCAGGACTGAAATGCAAATATCCAAAATAACAAGGGTCCACTTGTAAAATATCTAAACTATTTTAAACAATGCCAAATATTTATTGGATTGTCTAGAAAACATAAAAAGAGAGGGTTAAGAATAATTTACCCCTTATTAAGTGCGATCCAATGGCCGATGGCGCTCCACTTATGGATGGACGGCTGAGATGCACGGATACATCTTCGACGATGGATGGTGGAGATGTTGGACACGCGAGCCCATGGCAAGCCATTAAGTAATAAATGTTATTGCAAATATCATTCCCTGATCTAAAATGAAGATTAACTTATTTGCATAATAGGTCCCTTAGTACAATTATGGCTATGTACCATGACCATCTTAATGATCATACAACCGTTGATTAAATTATTGTATCATAGAGGCTGGTGCTTGGATGAGTATCTAAAGAGTTAGATTGAGGACTCATCAAGCACCGTCAAATGATTGTTAAGAGATGATCTCCATCCCGAGTAGGAGATGGAAATCCTTTCTCATTTGGCTGATATCTGACCGACCTATTGATAAAGGTCCTCTACATGGGAATAGAGATTCAGAGGTGTCAGATTAGTTAGGTCAAAGAGTTGACTTAACGAGATCGAGATAACCAAAGACCTATGTCGTATGCTATCATGATATTGGCACGCATCCTCTGACCGGAGACAGATGTGTTACTATATGTTTGAGTATGTTCATTTGGTAGACCAATAGGTTGATGACCTAACCAAGGTCTATACACCACCGCGTTGGTGTGCATGCAAGGGCATATGAGTAATACGATCTCTCAAAGGGATCATACAGGTTCATTACTGAATCGGAAGACATGAGCTCACTCATGAGATTATGGGAAGAATCAAATTCCACGCGTGGTCGTCTCTCTTTGGAAGCTTGAATGAATTTGTAAGGTTTGATATATGCTTTTGGAAAGTATATGATCAACACCTAGGTACGATATATGCTTTTGGAAAGTATATGATCGATACCGACTCCCAATGATCAAATGAGAACCTTAATGATAAAATCCTGAAGGAGACAGTCTAAAAAGAGCTAAAACTTCGTATTTGTTCTAGGTCTTCCAGTATGCAGGATGTACATGTATTAGGAATACCTGAGGGTGATGTGATCATAAATGATTGTATAATCATGACGCTTCCATTCTGAGGGAGTGATGAAACAGGTCTGGATTTTGGTGACTCCTCTCGTAGAGAAGTAATATGATCTTAGTCCAATTGTTGGACATTGATTTGAATGTGATTCAGATGTAATGAGAAGATTAGATTTGCGGTCTTGATTTAATCAATCATCTATGGGAGGTCCACAAGATCTGGATTTGAGGTGTAATCTCAATATCCAAGTCACTATACATGGAACAATACAATCGCCCTGTCCTTATCTTCAAGTATCCGCGGAGAAAGCGCATTATCCTTGAAAGAGTTCATGGATAATTTCATTGTTGATATATGTATCCGAGCATTGAGAAAATGGATAATTAAATGTGATTTCATTATCATGAACAATATGAATTTGATTCATGTTATTAGGAGAGTTATATGAGATAGTTAAATGTGATTTAATTATCAAAGATGTGAATAATGTGAATGGGATTCATATTATTTGGGCACATGAGCATAATAGATCCAAGATGATTAAATATGATTTAATTATCATGATATGAATAATGTGGATAGCACTATCCATATTAACAAGATATATTATAAATGTGATTTATAATATATTAAAGAGAGAGAGAGAGAGAGCCTATTGTGACTTATATTTGTTAACTAATTATTGATGTGAATTGGATTCACATTGGATGATTAATTGAAAATATAATTTACATTTTGTTTTGGGATGTGAATGTGATTCACATTTTTCCAATGGCATGATTGTAATATTCACAAGATAATTATGAATTATTGTTGTGAAATAATTTACAACAATTGTTGTTGTAAATCTGGGAGATATCATGAGATAATGAGATCTCATGAGATATTGAGGAGATAGACCCCTTCTCCCCTTTATTTAGGGATAAGGTCAATCTTCTCATTATCTCCAAGATTTGTCAATTGATTTAAATTTGAAATTAATTATATTGGTTTATCAATATAAATTAATTTAATTTAAATCCATTGTTGTTGTGTTTTTACAACAACATCATGACCATTGAAAGAAACACAAATCAATCTCAACCAATGATTGTGTGTTGTCCATGGATTGAGATCCATGGACTCCCAAAACCCTATATAAGAAGAGGCACCCCTTGCTCTTCGAGTAACAAGTTTACAACATCAAATCAATTGCTCTCTCCCTCTCTCTCTACATGCCAAGAGTTCTCTCCCTCTCTCTCATTGTGGCTGTCCACCATGGAGCCATTGAGAGAGTCACCATTGCCGCATCATCATCGTTATGCTGTCGAAGTATTTGCTCGTGGATCTCCTTCTCCTTCGGCGCACTTCGCTCGTGAAGAAGACGTCGGATCTCATGCGACGAGATTAGGAGATTCGCCGCTTGGATCATCAACATGGATTGCGAGAAGGACGCATCTCATCAACGCGCTCGCAAGCGTATCCTCCGTCGGATCGGACTTGAGACAGGAGGTCTCTCATTTAGAGACTCGATCACAACCACACTTCAAGAGGTAAACCTTATACCTGATTGTGGTTTAGATGAAATGATCCAAGAAAGGTTCTTGGATCATGCGATTTCATCACATTAAATTTTTCAAATTCCGCTGCATCGAGCAACTAGTGCGACTAGTCACTCCCGATTGCATTCGATGCGATCCACATGCTTCCGTTATGCGCTTGGGGATCTCCCCATATCCTTCAGGAAATGAGATCCTCAGATGGATCCTACGATCAAGGACCTCCCAATGATGAATGGCTGCGATTAGAACTGGGAGGATGACTGATCGAACGACGGAGAAGAGGGTTGGACGAACAGGGAATAACTCACCGGAGGCGAATTTCAATCAGCGATTGCGTGCTGGTTTGGCATCCTTGTGAGTTGCTGAGATGAGGAACTCATCGGCGAAGGTGCTTCGCAACTGCTGGTCGGCTCAAAAGGGCCCAAGACCAAGAGAAGGGTCCAGGGGAAGCATGCCGTCTTGGAGCTGGTCAACAGTTCCTTCTTGGCCTCCAAACGAGGCCTTCCAGTGCCTTAACCCTGCAGGAAAGAATGGATGCTCGGAGGGTGGCCCGACAAGGGTTAGAGCATGACTAGAATTGAGAACTAAGGGTGGAGGGTGAACGGGGCTGGTCTCCGTCGATGTGGGAGAATAGACCTGCTAAGAGACTCCAGCCCGATGGCTGGAGCCATGTGGAAGGATGCGTAGCAAACGTAGAAGTGGGAGGAAGTCGAAACGAGATATGCAGATGTCGGAGTGCGACGATGAGATGGGAAACAGAGGATGATCGGAGCTGCTCTGTTTGGCGGAGAAATGATTGACTCAATGGAAAATAGAGTGTAGAGGGAGTACCTATGGATGGAGGAAGACACCTGGGAGTGCGGACGATGATCCACGGGGTAATGGCCTCGATAGTCGATGATTGCTAGAGGCTTAGCTCCTCACGGCGGAGCTGAGGAAGAACCTCACCGGACATAAGGGCTTCACGCTAAAAAAGGGGTGCCTCACCCTCTCTCTCGCTCGTTGTCACTCTGGAAAAAGATGGGTGGTACACATAAGGTGGTGGCGCAGCCAGCGATGCTAGAAAAGGGAGGAGGGGGCATGATTTATAGTGCTCCAGGTCCGATAAAGAGGAGGCATGGCCCGCAAACTAAGGTGTGGATCGAGGAGGAAAGAAGCAGGCGAAGATTAGGGATTCATGCTCTCGATTCAAGGCGAAGGATCGGGTGGAATGGTGGTCGGTTCAGATCACTAAAAATGGGAGAAAATCAGGCGAAACCCGATTCGGCGAAGGAGAAGAGGGGGGGACTAGTTGACCTCGATCAACAATATGAGGTGGCCCAATCAGAAGGGGCCGCGGACACGAACAAAAGACGCTACAAGACAAAATAAGGGTAAAAATAAAGATAATTAAATTAAAAGTAATAAATGAATTTAAATGTAGAAATGAATAAAATGAAAAATCTTTTTTTTTCAAGGAATTTTTCTATGATTTTTAATTATTTTTATGAAAAATAACTTAGTGTATATACAATATATAGTATTATATACAAGTATAATATACCTATGTATTATGTACAAGGATTTTTATTTTATTTTATTTACAAAATACCCTAATTTTATATTTTATTTATCTTCAATATATTTTTAGGGATTGATGAATCCATGATCATCACTCTTTATCCTTTTATTTTAGCTAGTTATCTTGGCAAAGCATCGTGCAAATAGATGTAAATACAATAAGTTAGCAATATACATGCATGTGTTAATATTACATAAGTTAGCATGTATTTGTGCAAAATAAAATAATAAAGGAAAAGAAAAAGGAAGGAGGTATTTAGAATAAATACAGAGTGACCCAAACCCCAAGAGCGGGCCAAGCATTGCCTGATCGCCAAATAAAATATGTAGAGAGAGATAGGGCTTATTCTATAATGTACATATCATGTGTATAAATAAATAATTATTTTTGACAAAATAAAAATAAAATAATATTTTTACCTCCTTCTATATATTTCTAAAAATAAAATAAAAATCAAAAAAATAAAATAAAAATAAAAATAAAATTCTCTCTCCCTTGTACATAATACATGTATACATGATTCCTTCTCTATTTATTATATACTTGTAAATAAATAATAAAAATAAAATAAAAATTATTTTGTACTCCAAAAATTATGTTGTAAATAAATATATAAAATTGGGGTATCTTTGTAAAAATAACAAATTAAAAATAATTGCACAAAATACATAGGTATATTATACCTGTATATAATACACTATACTGTATATAGATTATTTTATTTTCAGAGAAAATAAATAAAATTCATAGAAAAATTCCTTGAAAAATAATAAACATTTTTCATTTTATTTATTTTTAATTTAAATTCATTTATTATTTTTAATCTATTTATCTTTCATT
The DNA here is from genome assembly GCA_037367405.1 of Ottelia alismoides. Classification (NCBI taxonomy): domain Eukaryota; kingdom Viridiplantae; phylum Streptophyta; class Magnoliopsida; order Alismatales; family Hydrocharitaceae; genus Ottelia; species Ottelia alismoides. Next base: position 306,061 of record JAZKJV010005669.1, on the reverse strand, counting down.
TTCCCTGCTATTTTGTCCTGTAGCGGCTTTTGTCCTTTTCCCCCGTCGCTTCTGATTGGTCCATGTCACCTTGTTGACCCATGTCAACCCCCTCTTCCAGGGCTTGACTCGACCCGACTGCTTCACCGGATCGAATTCTACTATTTCTCCCAGGCAGATCACACGTGCCCTCGCCCCGATTTATCTCCCGTGGACCCTCCTAGGATCCAGGACCCTCGCGGATCCCTAGGAAGGCACGTATCTCCTTCGGTTCGCATGCCCTCACCCGATTCTTCTAGCTTCCTGGAAATGCTATAAAGCCTCTCATCCACTCCCCCATGACAACAGCTCGTGCTTCGCTCCCATTTCTAACCCTAGCTACCTCCAGCTAAGTGCATCTTCCTGGAGCACCGCTTGGCGCTCGATTTGGTGCAGCAGAGTCGCCGCTCGACCTTCGTGGCCGGACCTCCCGCGAGTAGCCTCCCCCAACTTTCGCATCGAGGTCGAGGCCATTACCCCGACGTTCACCCGCACCTGGAGCTCAGGAGCACATCCCGATCTTCAGACAACCCTTTTATCCTTCCTGTATTTCCGTTTGTTCGAATCTTTCCATTTATCGCCTTCGCACGTTCTCCTACTCTGACCAATCGGTCGGAGCCGTGTCACCCACTTCTAGCTGCTCCGATCGACCCGCACGCTCACCCCTCATCTCGCTCCACAACCTGATCGCCCTGAGCCTCAATGATGACCGAAAAATCACCAAGACACGGGTGAAAGAAAATAGATCAAGGGTCGTTGCGACCCGGATCTCGGAAGTCAATCGGTCAATCAAGAAAATGAGGTTCAGACCACCAAAATCAAATCAAAATTAAATAAAAGCGATAGCGGTCCTGGCTATTGGATTAGCTTGGTATAGCGACCAGGGTCGAACTCAGGGAGCACGTGATGGTCTTGCGGCCTACGAAGTAGTCTTAAAAAGAAATAAAATAAAATAAAATTCTTTTTGGTGGATTTTTAATTGTTTTTAATTTTTTTGGGTTTTTAATTAATAAGGAAAATAAGAAAACAAGTAAAACAACCAACTTGAAGCAATTATTTAATGTAACAAAGATCACTCAAAAATTCAAATAAAAATGTTTTTATGTATTTTATGTTTTCTACTGTTTTAGTGAATTTTTGGTATTTTTCTGTTTTTTATTTAATTTTCTAAAAATAAAACAATGCAAGAAAATAACAAAAATGTCCAGCCGAGCTTGAGGGATTTAGATAAAATATCTAAAAATCCCTAAAAAGCTTGGAGGTAATTTTCTTGTATAGAAGAAGGAACAAGGAAAATTTAGGCACTGAAATTATTGTTTTTGGATTTTTAAATTAATTACTAGGATTTTTATAAAGTTTTTAGTGTTTTTCCATTTTTATGTGTTTTATATAATAAAAAATGACCAAAATTGGTCAGAAAATCAAGCAAGGCAAAATACATAGTAGCTAATTTTTTTTGTAATTTTTAAATGAGGTTAAATATTTTTCTATGATTTTTCAAGTCAGATAGTAAAGAAAAAGGCTGTTTTTGAATTTTTAAAAATAGCAAATAAAAGCAAAAATGTCTCCAAAAATTCTAGAAAATTTTACAACATGGCAGGAGCCATGTATCCAATTTTCATTGAATTTGGATGAGTTTGATATTTTATTCAAAATCAAAACCTAAGTATAGTGCATAGGGACCTGTACGTAAATACCAGAAGTTCCAGGGGGTCCGATGCAAAAATCCCAAGAAGTCACGTGCGAGATGCATGTCTGGGGCACACAGGGACCTAATTGCAAATAAACTAAGGTCCTGGGACTATTTAATAACATGTATTAAAAGTCCGAGGGCCTTAGTGTAAAATACCCAAAATATACGCACATGCACAAATAAATCACGCACATGGGTATAAATGCAATTATCTAAAAGTTTTCATTCATTCATGAACATACCAGAACTACAAGGCTATCAATGCAAATATCCCAGACAAAGACGTGTCGATGCACGTGACACACTACAGGCAGGGGTATACATGCAAATAGCAGAAAAGATAATGTCCAAAGTGCAATTTACCTAACGCAAATAAAATTCTAAAAATATTTACAGGACTAAAACGAAACTAAACTAAAGCTAAGGGCCTAAGGGAATATTTACCCTTTATTAAGTAGGCCGTCGGATGAGCGCCACGTGTGCTGATCGACGGCTGAGAACGGGGTGGCGCCGAACGCTGGAATCCTCGGGCTGATCGAACGGCCAAGGCGTCGCCACGTGGAAGATCGAACGGACGTGAGGCTCTGTGGCTAAACCTCGTTGAACGAACGGTCCGGATCGCTCCTCCAAAGATCTGACGCTGCTGGGGGCTCCTCAAATGAACAACTGGGATGCAAAATGGAGCTGGAGGTGCATCAGACGGTAGCTGGAGGTCGAGGAAGAACTGATGGCCGGCGACCTTCGCCGGCCCGCTTCGTGCACTCCCGACCTCCTCGCGGGACTCTGATGATCGGAGAAGAAGCTATGTGGGCTCCCGCGTGGAATGGCGGCCTCCGATGACTCAATGGAGCTCTGAGGAGCTCTGGAGAGTCCGGCGGAGGCGAAGCTGCTGGACCAGATGGTCCAAGCCCTCAGATGGGCTCGGATGTCCCTGCAAAATGCACCAGCAGACTCGCGGGTCGAGGGCAAATTGCCTCGACCCTGTGAGAGGGGGTGACGGTGGTCGGTGAGGCGGGGCGGTCGAGCTCCGGCGAGGGGTAGATGGTGGAGCTCGAAACCCCAGATCCTGTGCGAGCTGGGTTGAATGGAATGGCGGAGAACGTGCGCGAAGGAGAGGCGATCATGATGGAAGGGTCCGATGATCGAGGCGAAGGCGGATGTGGCCGGAATCGAAGATGGACGGCGACGGCGAGATTTGGGTGAAACTAGAAATTAAAGAACATGAAGAGAAACTAGGGCTACCTGGGTGGACGAGTCGACTGTGGATGAGCTGGGCTAGCTCTGGGTCGTTGCCTCGCAGGACGTCATGGCCCGAGGCTCGAGCTCCTGCTTCAGGCGGAGCACGGCGGCGCTAGCTCGCCGGATCTGAGGTCCGGTCACCTTCACCTCTCTTTGACACCACCAGCGGAGAGCTGTCACCTCAGGGAAGGCAGTGGAGGTCACGGGAATGAAAGGTGGGGAGCCAAAGATGAGGAAATGGGTGGCGGAGCTCGGCTCTTATATGGTGGAAGGTCCGGGAAGAATGGCTCGGGTCCGGCTCGATGGAGCACGAATCCCTAGGCACAATGTCGGGCGAGGTTCCCCGATGATGGGAGTGTAATTAGGACCCTGGGTTTGGGTGCCTGGAGATCGGATCGAGTGTGGAATAAATGGGGAAGTCGGGTCGGTCACTCAAGATCCGTGGGAGGTGGTCCACAGGGAGGAGTTGATCGGGGGGTCAACATTCCCCCGTGGACCAATGAGAAGCAACCACGTCAAAAAGATTTATAAAATCAATTAAAAATAGGAAATGGTTGAATTATTAAAAACTCAAAACACAAAAAATGTTTATTTTATTTTTTCTATTTTTTGGTGATTTTTATATGATTTTTCAAAATAAAAATAGGGTATTTACATAATAGGGCTATATATAGGTATATGTACAATATAGGATTTTTATTTTTGATTTTTAATTAGTTATTTTTATACATTTTTATTCCCATTTTATATTTTTTTATTTATAGTATAAAATTAGGAATAAAAGGGTATTTTTATTTTATTTTTATTATTAATATACAAAGGTGAAATAGATATATACATCTATGTACATGGTATATTTACAAGGTTATTTTTGATTTTTAATTTTGTTCTTCTTATTTTGTTTTTGTTTTTGTTGTTTTTATTTTATTTATTTACAACATAAAAGATAAAATATATACAAAATTTTTGGAATTTTAATTTATTTATTTATAAGATGAAATAAATATAAAGATGGTTGTATGTACATGATGAATATATACAAAAGTGACTCTTTTTATTTTCTTTTTAATTTTTTCTATTTTTGTTTTGATTTTTATATTTACAAATATTCACAATATATACAAACCATTTTTATTCTATTTTTAGAGGAAAATATATTTATTTTATTTACATGTATATTTACACACATGAGCCCCTATCTCCCTCTACTATGGCTTTTATGCGGTCAGGCCCATGCTGAGCCCTCCCTTGGGTTAGGTTGTTCAATATTTATTCTAAATATTACCCTCTTTTTCTTTTTAATCTTTATTCTTTTATTTTTGCACAAAAACATGCTAATTATTACTTTTTACACAATGCATGCTTTTGGTAATTATTGGTATTTACAAATATCTACATGGATTTGCAAAGGTTTTTGTAGCTAAAATATAAGAATAAAGAGTGATGAATGAGTATTCATCACTCAACCATCAGGTTGAGATTAGGATCCAGATCTCCCCTACCATCTTCACTGGAGATCGATGCCCGCCTCCCTCCGCTTCTTTGGCTTTGAGTTCCAATAACCCGGACCGTAGCATCGCCCCGAGTCCCAGCTGCCCTTTGTTGGTGAAAGCACGTGCTGAAGACCCCTGATTCCATCCATCCGAGACTCGCCGGAGTAGCTCTAGGTCCTCTTCGTCGTCACGCCCATCCAACCGGTGTCTGCTCCATCGGGTCCGCTCAGTCGACGTGGAAGCCTTCCATGACCCATCCGGTGCTTCTTGATCGACCATCGGAACCTTGGAACACCTCCTGTGCTCCAGTGAAGTTTGCCCCAGTGCTGTTCGTCCAGGCTACTCCAATACCGTTGGATTAGCCCCATACATCCAGATCGCATCCGGATCGCCGGCATAGCAGACCTGTCAGACCGTTGGATGTTAGATCTGACGTCCATTAGCGCCCCACGTCCCTGACCGTTCTGGAGCATCAGATCTGACACCTGCAGTGATCAGAGCCGCACGTCCGCGCCTACACCAGCGGCTTCCACGTGTCCTCACGCGCCTCTCATGTGCTGCAAGGGTATATTGCTCTTTTTACCCTACATTTGTGATGTTTTTTGTTTTAGTCTAAAAATAAAATTTGTAGTTGAACTTATTTGCACTTTAGTCTCTATAGTTTCTGGTATTTGCATTTGAGTCCTTCCTGTCTGGAGACACGTGCTTGATCACGTGAATAGTGATGTTTTTGCATGTTTGGCCCTAGATATTTGTTATGTTAACGTCTGATTGAAAAGTTTTCCTAATTTATACTTATGCCCATATGAACATTTTATTACGCATGTGCTGGAATTGCGTGGAAGTTTTATAAAGACCCCTTGGACTTTTTGTGCATGTTATTATTTAATCCAGAAACTTAAAATAATTACATTAAGTTCCCTACAACCTGTGTGTGTTGTTTTTAATTAAATAGATATCAAATCTACTCTGAAAATTACCAAAAAATTATCAGTATCTCCTACTACTGTGTAATATTTTTTATAATTCTTGTGACATAATTTGAGTTTATTTGTTATTTTCTAAAATTCAAAAAACCTAAAAATTGCTTCTGTCTTCTTTAGAAAATCCCCAAAAAGATATAAAAATCACTTTAAAAATTCTATAAAAATTTTAGAGTTTGTGTTTGGTTTATTTTAATTTCTATAGCTTTTGTGTTTCATTATCTTTTATAAAACACCTAAAAATTACAAAGACTAAAAACCTTATAAAAATAATTAAAAATTGCATAAAAAACAACAAAATGTATCTTCAAGTTATGTAGTTAGATTTTGCTTTCTATTTTCACATAAAATTGCAACCAGGAATTTAGAGGCACTTTAAACATTTTAAAGTTGCCTTTTCATCCAGATCGTACACTGTTTTAATTTTTGTGCTTTCTTTCATTTTTAGAAAATTATATAAAAATCTTAAAAAATCTACAAAATAACAAAAACACTTGAATATTTTAAAAAATATAAAAATATTTTTATTTTGAGTTTTTAAGTATTTTAGACCTTAATAAAAATTGTTGTAGTGTGCTTGCTTTTGTTTTCTTGTTCTTTCTCTTATTAAGAAAATACAAAAAAAATGCAAATTAAAAACCACCAAAATACTTTTTTTCTTCTTTGATTTCTCGACTACTTCGTAGGCTTAGTCCGTGCTCTTTGTGTTCGACCCTGGTGGCTATACCGAGTTAAATAATTAGCAAGACCGCTTATCTTGATTTTCATCCTTGAGTGCTTTCTTTGGTAGTCTACATTTTCTTGATTGAGCTACACTTCGCTGGTTGGGGTCGCAACGACCTTGATCTATATATGGTACTTAACCTCGATTGGTGAAGCACTCGTTAGGGATACAAAATAATTTTTATTATATTTTTACAAATTATTTACATGTATATAATAAATAGTGTATGTGAGGTATATACATGTGTTTTGTACAAATGAGAGGAAGATTTTGTTTTTATTTAATGATTTTTATTTTGTTCTTATATTATTTTAGGAGTATAAACAAGGGAGTAAATAATTTAATTGATTTTTGTCAAAAATAATTATTTATATACATATATAATATGTACAACACAAGGTAGACCCTATCTCTCTCTACTTCTTTTATTTTGCGATCAGGTCAAGGCTTGACCTTCTCTTGGGGTTCGGGTCACTCTGTATTTATTCTAAATACCTCTTTCCTTTTTCTTTTCCTTTATTCTTTTATTTTTGCACAAAACATGCTAATTATGCAATATTAACAAATGCATGTTGAATGCTATGTTATTGTATTTACAGGCATTTACATGCTGCTTTGCTAAGGTAAATAGCTAAAATAAAAGAATAAAGAGTGAGAATCAGGGATTCATCACCCTTCTAGTACATAAGATTGACGAAGAGGCCCAATCGTATGCTACGCACGTAACTTGGGAGACAATTACAATCAAAACCCCTCTAGCTCCTGGAATTCACACGTATACCCTTGATTAGTGGGTAAATTATAGAGGAGCCCCACCAACTTTGTAATATTACATACATGCCCCTATGAAGGTCTATTTTGTGACATTTTTATTTATTTCTCTCGTATTTATGCCCCTAGGATTGATTTGTGGATATCTTGGGCATTATTCATTGGATGCCATCATTCTTTATGCAGTTTCAAGCTAGTGATATTTTTTATCATTTAGAATATTTAATCTCACATTTTGAGACATTTTTTAGCATCTAAATTCAAGAGTTTATTTGTCAATTATGTACCAATTATTCTTGACATTGATTTCTTATTGCTCATAAACTTGTCTAAAATTGAGGGTATTATTTTAGAATTAACTTGAGACCTAATTAATGAATTATTTTGTGAAATCAATTCATTCATTAGAGCTCGAGGATTGAATTGAACTAAATTGTGTGGCCTGCTTTCTTACATTTAATCTTTGAATCCAAAAATTTTAAAAAAAACATTATTCATTCTATCACATTGCATTGCATTATTTTCTTGTATAAACATTTACAAAAGTTTATGCATCATGTTTTCTCAAATTAATTACATCTCTTTTATTTTAAAAACCGATAAAAATTAGCAAAATAAAAAAGAACCATTAAAATTCTTCTTTCTGAAAACCTAACTCCTAGGTTGTTTAAAAGTTAATTCTAGACCCTCATATTACCTCCGTGAGTTTGACCTTGGGACTTGCACAAGTAAAATAAACAAATACCACGTTGGATAAATTATCACACTATTTCTTGTGTGGTCATTTTTGATTGACTTGCTCTCCATCACCTGCTACAAACGACGTTAATTCCATCTAATTAAGAGTGGTAGAGAGCAGGTCTTTCGCAAAGCTAGGTTTGATCAAATTCTTTTCCTTCTTATTAGTTGTAACCTTTGTCTACTAACCTACCTAACTTTTTCATCATTATGACTTATTCCTAAATGTGCATTTAGTTCCAATAGTAGTATGATCTTCTCATTGTGGGACTAAATCCCAACTCCAATCTTATAATCTGGTTTAATTGTTCTTGCATATCATTTACTCATTCCTTTGTCTATGTTTTTAGCATCTATTTGAGATACATAGGCATTTATGACAAAGTTTTTATTTAGTTGAGATCTTATCAGTTCTTTCTCTATCACATCTCCTATTATTTGTTATTTACAGTGATCTTTGTCATAAATCCATTGTTTAAGAGGATTATGAGCATTTATGTCTTGTATGTCTGAGATGTTTATAAAGGATGTTTTTTCTCATCATCTTCTGTTACTTCTTCATAATATTTAATATTTGTAAATTTCCCTTGAAAATTATATGCAAATTATTTGATTTTTAGGTTTTATTTATTGAATACTGAATAGGCTTTATGCGAGTTTAATATCTTACAAAAATGAATTCTTGTCCAATAGCTCAAAATTTATCCCGGTTATCTTTGGCGTTTAAGATTAAATATTAACTTTTTATAAACTTTAAAAAAATAATTTATTTTTGTTTTCTTGCAAATTTAAGGTTTATAATTTGTTTATTTAAAAGAGGATTTATTAAAAATTTCCATGATGTAACAAGTAGTATCGATTGCTTCTGCCTACAAGTGATTAGGGAGTCCATAATCTATAAGCAATATCCTAGTGCATTCTTGCACAATACGATTTTTCATTTTAACAACACCGTTCTATTGTGGTGTTCTAGAAAATAAGAATTCATGTTTCAAGCAATGCTTCTCAGAAAAGTTATTCTTTTTCAAACCCGTCCCTAAGGCAAAGTCGGATTTTTAACAATCTTTGAATTCTTATCCTTTCTTACATGTTTAGTAAACTTTGGATAACATGCAAAGATTCGATCTATGATCTTGAGAAAGAACACCTATGTATATCGTGAAAAACCACAACCAATTGCAAGACAAAACCAGCAATCATTTAAACTTCCTATCTTCATTGGTTAAAAAAAAATCTAAGTATAGAAGTTCTAAGGCCCAGTTGTGTAGAAACAATGCTCTCATTTTAAAAGGAGCTCGTGTGAATTTTTCCTGAGGAGCATATGCTACAGAGGATGTGTGATCTAAAGTTTTTGAAAGGTAGTCCCCTAACCAAGTTTTTCTCGACTAACTTATTAAAGTATTTGTGGTGAAGATGGCCTAAGATTCTATGGCAGAAAGAACACTCTTTATTACCAGTAATCAAGTGATCATACATGTTATTTTATCTATTTCTATAATACCTTTATCTACATATTTTTTTTCTAATTAACATGAATTTATTTGAGGAGACAACAATTATCTTAAAATAATTAGATAAAAATATAACATTAAAAACTTCATTATAAATCTGATTAGTACTTAGTATATTATGTTTTTGACGTTTTACTAAAATTGCATAATTAATATCATTACCAATTATATGGATTGTATGGTTGAAAGTAAACAAAATTGTTTCTCCCTCCATATATTCTAAGTTTATGAATAATTTATTGCATAATTATACATTTAGAACACCTTGAGTCTATGATCCATTGTCCTCTTACGCGGTTTTCTTAAAAGAGTCTTAAAATTTTGAATCCGTTTTACAAATCCTATTCTTATAACTCTTATTCCAATCTTTGAGTTAGCATTGGTCCATTATTTATAATCTACTTTCTCGGTGCCAATAAAATAATTTGAGTTGGAGACTTTATTGCCTATTTAGCTAAGATTTTTTTGAAACACGTGTTTTAAGGGAATTCTAAACATCTTTCTTAACATTGTTTTTTTTCAAACAATTTATCTAGATTAATTTTTCCGTTGGTGTATTTTGATTTAAGTTTTCTAAATTAGTTATTAGTTTTTTTAGTGTTAATTTTCAAATTTACTACTTGTCGTGATGAATAATGTTAACCATAAAACTATTAGCTTCCCTTTTAAATATAATTCTCTAGAGTTATCTTCTTGCATGTTTATTTATGCCTTTATTCTCATTCTTAACATCATAGTAAGAGATAAATAAATCATTTAATTATTTTAATAGTTCAACACAATAAGAACTCGTTTGGTTGCCATGTTACCCTAGGGTAACCTGACATACCCCCTGCAATACTGGGTTGGAATTCCATCACATAACTAACGTGACATTACATCACATTTCTCATTCTAACCATCTCGAAACCTCCTAACCATCCAAACAACTATTCTTCACAGGAGGTTACTCCAACCCAACCCAACCCAGTAACCAAACAAACTCTAAGAGTTATTCATCCATCTTAAATCACCATTGAATTGACGCATGTGCGCTCTTCTTACTCTGAATCGGACTCTGGGCTGGAATCGAAGTCCAATGAGTAATCCCAAATTGATTGGAATGCATTTTAATTGAACCTCTTGACTTTCTTCTTTTGCTTAAATTCTACCTTTATTTCCTTACCCTGACTCCTTTAGTAACGGGAAATCTTTTTAGATGTGTCCTTTGCTTTTGCACTCATAGTAAATAACTATGTCATCTTCTCTTTATTTTTCTTCATAAGTACCTTTTTGTTATTCAGGAATTTTCATGAATCTATGTGTCAAGTGGATCGATCGTATTTTTATTATCATCATCATCTTCTTCTTTTTCATTGTTGGATATGCTTGTGCTTATGCTTTGAATGCTAAGCATTTTTTCTTACTCTCATTTGTTGGATGCTTCTTTTAATTCTTCTAATCTTGCTCTTAGCCATTTGTAAGCAAATCAATTAGTCTGGCTCTGAAGTCTTCCTCAATAAAGTTCTTACCCAATGATTTGAGGTTAATCACGATCTTCATGACTCTAGTGTACATATTTTTTATGCTTTCTTCAGGTATCATCTTGAACCTTTTATATTCCCTTATACTCATAGAGATTTTAAATAGTTTGACTTTTTTAGTTCGTTCATTAGACACTAAAAGGAATTTCCATTTTTCACAAGCTATGAGCACTGAGATACTATGTTGTATTCCTTGGACCTTAACTAAATACCGTAGGGAATATTCATATCCTTCACATTCATCTCAGTTTCCTTCATATGGATTTCATCAAATTCTTCAATAATTTCAACTTTGTAAGGGCTTAGGGTATAGTTTCAGAGACGACGATGGGAAATAAACTGTATGAAGTCGATTTCATCAAATTCTTCAATAATTTCAACTTTGTTAGGACTTAGGTTATAGTTTCAGAGACGACGATGGGAAATAAACTGTATGAACTCCCCATTATGTTTTCCCGAAAGAAGTAATTATTTCCATCAAAGGGAGGAAGTTTGGAGATGAAAATACCTACTGTGATTGAGGTAGCAATGGCTGTTGTACTAATTAAGTAACTGAGTTGTTACGCACTTCAAGTTTGGAGATGAAAAAACCTACGGAATCTGCACCACCCTATCGCAGCACCTCACCATCCCCTTCCAGATACTCGCCTACCCACCGGGGCAGCTCTTCCAGCGATGAGAGACCCCGGACGAGGAGGAAGAGCATGAAGATGAGGAGGAAGGAGAGCTCCTTCAGCGTAAGCGATCGCACATTAGAATCACTGTCCATGAATTTCAGCTATTCTTAAAATATGGTTCAGCTACTTTGTTCCAGTACTCATTGTCCCGGAGTTTCACAGTCTTTCCTTTCCATAGAATTCCTGAAAGAATCTTTTCGGCTTTCCTCACACATTTGAGTGAGCGGTGTGCCGCACGTCAGTCTCTTTGTTCACAGGAATTCGCGTTCGTACAGAAGCACATACAATTATTTCTCCAACAGGAGATGTATAGGACAGACCAACCCTCAGTCCTGTCAATCGTTTCCTCAACGCGACCTCTACGGACAAGTTTGGCTATATGCACAACTGAAGTATACGATGCACAGTCGACCACTTCAAAGAGACTACTCCAGAAAGATACATCAGAACATGCAGACAAACCCCACTCAAATTTATACAACTGACGTATCCTGAAACAGTAGTTATTGCTCCCAGAGGCTAATCCAATATGTGGCATTCTGGATAACCTACGAGTGATGGAGAGCAGTCCCCATGATCGTCACCGTTACCAACTCTGCCGGTGCAAAACAACAAATATCTCTGGAGGTATGTGGATGCAACCCACCACCTCATTCCCAGTTTTAGGTATCGGAAAGAGAACCTTTGAGGTGGGGGTGAAGACCACAGTGTCCATTTAATCTTTGAGTGCTTCCTTGTGTACTTGAAAAACTTTGAAAGGGCACTATCTTTGGATACCGTCGCTTGTTCTTCACCTATCGCCTATGTGTCGAAGTTGAATCGTTTTCGTGGGTTGTGATCTTCTAGGGTGCGACAACACGTGTATTTATCAAAATTCTAAAAATCAGATCGGACGTTGAACCGATAAGTCTTCGATTTGATCCAACCGGGATGGATCATTGATTGATGATCTTAGCATGATGTCATCATTCCTATCGACCTGGAAAAAACCGGACCGAGCTTAGTTTACTAGTCCGATCGATCTAGCCAGTTTATTGAAATGATAAGACCAGATACATATATGTAAGTATGTATTTATGTATCAATGAAATAATTGTTTAAAATGTCAAATCTTTCAATAGAATAACATGATTTTTTATTTCGAGTAAAACTTTACAAAAGTTAGTCTCATTTTCTAGCATTATATATGAATATGTTTTTGTAATCATTTATTTATAGTTGCTTCTAGAAAATTACTCTAAGAAAATAGTCGCACAACTTATATTATAAAAAAGAGAGGGGCATAGTTGATATTGCAGAAGTTAAGAAGGGCACACGTGATAAAAACCATATTATTTCATTATTTAAACCTTTATTTTATGAAAATTTACCAAACCATCAAAATCATGCCAATCCGGGTCAACCTGGTCCGACCACCACCACAATCTGATTTTTCATTTTCCTTTTTTTCTGAAATTAATTACATGAAATTGGTCGAACTGACATTGAAAGAAAAGTAACCTAAGGCAACGAATAATTTAATATTCGTTACCATATCTTCCGTAGTTAAATATATAACAACGGATATTATTCGTTGCTTATTTCTTTAAATTTGCAACGAATAATGGTATTAGTTGCTATACTCCTCACAACGAATCATATAACAACGATTATTCGTTGTCATTTTCTTCTAATCGTTACTAAATTTGACAACGATTAGTGTAAATTTAAATGAATAATTCAACAAAACAATCTTCGTTATATGGATCTTTAACAATGAATATGATATTCGTCGCAAACTACAAGTACAAAAGATTATTTGGCAATGAATAATATTCGTTGTTATATATTTAACATCAGAAGATATGGCAATGAATATTCAAACTATTCATTACCTCAGGTCCAGTTTCTTTGTAGGGCACAGCCGGGTCAGGACTGGTTCCGATCCAACTGGTCTATAAAACCTTGAACTTGTCCGTCTCTTGGATCCTATATCATAAGATCCAACTCGTCAAGGGGAAACCAACATAATTTGTTTCGTGTGAATCTAACTTCATTTCGATTTGTTATGATTTTCAGAAGAAAGAGAAATAACGAGGTTTAAGACGTCATTAACCTGTAATGACTGTCATTAAGACTAATTAAACACGATTAAAGAAATTAATGATAGATTGAGAATCACTAATGACCATTAGCAAATACTAATAAGTTGTTAGCAAAAGTTAAGTGTGAGCTATGAAAGATAAATCATGATTAGTGAAAGTTAATCACAATTAACATTAATTAAGTGTCATTAATGTATCTAGAATACCCTAAAAAGTTCTTACTTAAGCCTTAAGTTTTGGATAAGACTAGGCCAACAATGGGCCAAAACCATGGGCCGTTAATCACGATTAAGGTCTAAACCATGTTTTATTAACCATGGTTAGTGGTTTTCTGGAACCCATAAATACCCCCTCCTCTACCCATTCATTCTCTACGATTTTCACTACCACCACTACCCCAAGGGCTAGGGTCGAGAGGTTGGGAGGAGGAAAGGGAGACAGAGAAGGAACGCAATCGAAGCGCTACCTGGAGAACAAGGAGGAGGAAGGTACGATCCTCTCTTAATTTGCTTTGTAAACTAGGTTTTCAATTCATCTTCTTTTTCCAACTTTGTTTTCAATTCATCTGTCTTTCCGATTCATTTTCTATTGTGGTTCGAGGAGAAATCTGTATAACACCCTACTTAGGTGTGGGCGACTATGCATGTCAGTGAACCCTGTGATTCGTCAGACTTTCACTCATCTATGATGCGTGGTGTCTATCGATTCTCCATCGCTTATGGTTCTATTCTTTCGATTCCATTTTTATAGTTATTTTGATGAAGAAATCTGTGTAATAAACTACTTAGATGTGAGCAGCTATACACATCAATAAACCATGTGATTTGTCACACCTTCACTCACCTAAGATGTATGGTGTCTACCGATTCTTCATCTCTTACAGTTTGATTATATTCTTTCGTATTCACTATTGTTTCCCTCTCGGTGATTTTATAAAGGAAACTCTTTCCATTTTCTTTTAAAATATGTCCCGATATAAGGAGAAATTCTGCCGAAATTTTTATAGAATATATCCTGATATAAGGGGAAACTCTATCGAAATCTCATATAAATATGCCCCAATATAAGGGGAAACTCTGCTGAAATTTTCCTAGAAATATTACCCCATATATGGGGAGCTTTGTTGAGATTTCAAGAGAAAATATTTCATCAAGTTCTTCATTTTCTTCGTGTGTTCTTCGTGTTCTTGGCACGTTCTTAGCGTTTTTGATATGAAAAAGAAATTCGATCATTTCAAGAGTTATAAATCATCCTATTTGAAAAGAATCATGATAAAGCATTGTATACGCGAGAGAGAGCTCAATTAGGTAACGAGATCCTTCCTTTTACTGTTGGGTTTTAGATCGTTGAGATTTTTGATTTTATGTTCTTCACTACAAAGAACCTTAATTTGGCTATTTTTGAGAAAATATGAAAAGTTGCTTTGTGATTTCAATTAAAATAAGGTCTAAACATCAAATTGATGCAGTGGCTTGTAAAGTTATGGTTTATAAGTTAAAATGAGCACAAATATGAGTATATAAATATATGAAGTAATATATATGTGAGGCTATATTCAATGTCGATGATTTTGCAAATCGAACACTTAACAAAAGAATTACATCATGAGAATTGATGTGCATTAAGGTGGTACCTGAAAAGGATGATGTCTTACGTTAAGAATGACTGGGAGTAGAACTACAGGTCAGGCATGAAACCTGTAGGTTTGTCGGAAGGAATCTGTATTGGCATTGCCCGACCTAGGTGGTAGACGGTTGCCCTGTTATGATAAGTGTGCACGAAATGAATGATTTGTAATGCGTGGCACCGGGGGTCAATATATTTAGGTTGAACGACAGAAGATGTAATCATGCCACATGGAGGCATGGGTGGTTCAGTAGCGTCTGGGTCATGATAATATGTATTTAATGCCGCTAGGTTATGTGATTAAATGTTAGCATGTGCTTTTAAGCAATCATATTCTCGAGGATGGTGCGTTCCTTTGTTTGCCAAGCTGAGGATTTGAGACCCTGATTAATAAAAGAAAAGGAAATTATCATGATAGTATTGGAGGATTGGTTGAGGCGACGTGCAACGGCATAAGCTTAGCAGATCAACGCAATCTCAAATCCCGAAGTGTCCACAGCTTCATAGTCTATATAGTGGTGAGGTATTTCCCTGGACTAATTCCTGACATGGAATAGAAAGGCATATGACTTAAACTAATGAGAAGGAATGCAATTTTTCGTGATAACAAGATTTGAAAAAAATACATCATTTCTTTGCTTTTCTCTTCTTCGTTACTTAGAATTCGCTAATTATTATTTTATGATTTATGGAAAATCCATCAAGCGTCGAAGAGCCATCGCAAGGACTTTAGTAATCCAGCCAGCTAACATAGTAGCCATCCAACCGGCCATAGTAGCTTTACTCTATAAGGTAGTTGGTAATCTTTTTGTGTATTTTCTTTTGGGTTGATGTACATGTAAATGATTATAGTGGGATAATGTATCCTGTAAACTTTCTTTGTGAATAGAAACGTGTTGAAATACTTCCTTCTGAGTATTTTTAACTGTAGTCTATTTTTAAATGTTAGTTGTGATTGCGGAATAAATTATTATTGAGTAACCAGATCAAGATATAGGAGGATCCGACGATCTGAAATTTGGGTCATGACATATTGGTATCAGATCTCGGTTACTCCAGTAATTTACTCAATAGTTGATAACTATGAGCGGTATTCAGAAACTAAGGTTGTCTTAAGATCCTTTGTTCTTAATAAGTGACTGCAGCACCATTCGCAAGTTATTGTCCCTTATGTGCATCATGCAAAGATGTGTTGGATGTAACCTTTGTCCTTGATTGATCCCAATGGCAGACCAAGATGTGTCTAGGCAATTAGTGTCTATGATGGCGATGTCCCACGAGATGGAGCAAAGGTAGCATGCATTAGAGCAGAGACTCAATGCCACAATGAGAGATCAAAGTCAACCGACCCGTGAATGCTAGAGCTAAGGGTTATGTTCATCCTTCTTAGGATGATATAGCTATGTAACTCCATGGAGCAGAACCCTACTCCTATCGGAGGAGCCATGTAGGAGACCCTCCTTAGGCAGATTTTTTTTACTTGAATCCTACCATAAATATAAGATTTCGATAGAAGTACAAAACTATTATTTGATTAAAGGACAAGGAGGAAAAGTACTTATAATCCAAGAGATCTTAGATGACTACGTGATGTAGATTATAGGACATCATTTACCAGCTTCTCTACTACTTATTGAAATATGAATAACTTTGATCTCATCCCGGGGATGGACTGTCTAGAAACACATCATGCATACCTTGACTATTTTTAGAAGACAGTAACTTTTCACCTTCCTAACTCGATAGAGTTTCAGTTCATTAGAAAGACATCCAATGATAATGTCAAATACATCTCTACTCTGAAGGCACAACAATTGCTAGAGGAATGATGTCGAGGCTATTTAGCTTATGTATCCACTACATCAGGGTCAGATAGAATGATAGAAGATGTACCTATAGTATGCGAGTTTCTGGATATATTTCCAGAAGAACTACCTGGGTTACCACCTAAGAGAGAGAGAGAGATTGAATTTGAAATCTCTCACACTTGATACTCAGCCTATCTCTATCCCTCCATATTGGATGGCACCAACTGAGTTGCGATATTTAAAAGTACAGTTACAAGAACTGTTAGATAAAGGATTCATTCGTCCTAGTACTTCACCATGGGGTGCACATGTCTTGTTTTTAAGGAAAAAAGATGGGTCAATGCAGTTGTGGATTGATCATAGACAAATAAACAAGAAGACAATATAAAACAAGTATCCTCTACCAAGAATAGATGATCTCGTTGACCAGTTGCAGGGTTCAACTGTGTATTCTAAGATTGATTTAAGATTTGGATACCCTCAGTTGAAGATTAAAGATGCGGATATCCCCAAGACAACCTTTCAAACTAGATATGGACATTATAAATTTTCAGTTATTCCTTTTGGACTAACAAATGCCCCATCAGCTTTCATGGATCTCATGAATAGAGTATTCAAGGAGTTCCTAGAATACTTTGTAGTAGTCTTTATTGACGACGTGCTTATTTACTCCAATGATAAGTACCATCATGAACACCATCTCTGGAAAGCACTTGAAATACTATGGAAGAACCAATTGTATGCTAAAAATAGCAAATGTGACTTCTGGTTGTCTAAAGTATCCTTCCTAAGCCATGTTATTTCTGGAGAATGTATATCAGTTGATCCTACAAAGGTTAGTGCGGTAATTAGTTGGGAACACCCAAAAACTGTCACAAAAATACGATCTTTTCTGGTTTTAGCTGGATATTATCGAGTATTTGTGAAGAATTTTTCATAAATAGCATTGCCAATGACTGACTTACTCAAAAGGAAGTTCTATTTATATGGTCTGATGCATGCGAAGCTAGTTTTCAAACACTGAAAGAATGCCTAACATCTACACATATCCTTACTCTATCCTCTAGGAGTAAAGGGTTTACAGTGTACACTGATGCATCTAAAGAAGGACTTAAGGCAGTTCTTATGCAACATGGTAAGGTAGTTGCGTATGCATCGCGATAGCTCATGACACATGGGAAGAGGTACCCGACACATGACCTTGAATTAGTTGTTGTAGTCTTCACTTTAAAGATATGGAAACACTACCTCTATGGTATTACTTTTGAAATCTTCACTGATCATAAAAGCTTGAATTAGAAAAGAGCTCAATATGAGACATAGACGGTGGTTAGAGCTGTTGAAGGACTATGATTGCACCATCTCCTACCACCCTGATAAGGGGAACGTCGTAGTAGATGCCCTTAGTAGATACCTCTGCTTAAAGTGTTATGGCGTAACCAAGAGTTTGAAGAAGCCATATGGGAACCTGAGGTAGAAATGAGAGAAAAATATCGATACTTGTTTGAATAATATCACTATGTACTGTATATATCTTTATTATAAATGAAATGGTATTCATTTTCTTTAAGATTGTTATGGTTTCAATCCTCTTTAAGATTGTCATGCTTGCATTTCTAGTCTTGAGGACAAGACTTCCTTTAAAGTTGTTATAATTGTAAAATCTTTAACTTGACTGTCTCTCGGATCCTAAATCATAAGATCTGGCTCGTAAAGGGGAAACCAACATAATTTGTTTTGTGTGAATCGAACTTCGTTTCGATTTGTTATGATTTTAGGAAGAAAGAGAAGTAAGGAGGTTTAAGACGTCATTAACCCGTAATGAATGCCATTAAGACTAATTAAATATGAAAAGAAACTAATGATAGATTAAGGATCGCTAATGACCATTAAGCAAAAGTGAGCTGCGAAAGATAAACCACGATTAGTGAAAGTTAATCATAATTAGTGTTAATTAAGCGTCATTAAGAATCTAGAATACCCTAGAAAGTTCTAACTTAAGCCTTGAGTTTTGGATAAGACTTGGCTGAAATCATGGGTTGTTAACTACGGTTAATGTCTAAACTATGGTTTACTAACCATGATTAGTGGCTTTATGGAGCCTATAAATACCCTCCTACCCATTTATTCTCTATGATTTCCACTACCACCACTACCCCAAGGGCTAGGGACGAGAGGTCAGGAGGAGAAGGAACACTAGCGAAGCGCTGCTGGGAGAACGAGGAGGAGGAAGGTACGATCCTCTCTTAGTTTGCTTCGTAAGCTAAGTTTTTGATTCATCTTCTTTTTCCAGCTTTATTTTCGATTCATCTGTCTTTCTGATTCATTTTCTGTTGTGGTTAGAGGAGAAATCTGTGTAACACCGTACTTAGGTGCAGGCGGCTATGCACGTTAGTGAATCATGTGATGCGTCACACTTTCACTCACCTAAGACACGTGGTGTTTACCGATTCTTCATCGCTTATGTTTCTATTCTTTCGATTACATTTTTATATGTATTTTGATGAAGAAATTTGTGTAATACCTTACTTAGGTGAGGGTGGCTATGCATGTCAGTGAATCCTGTGATTCATCACACCTTCACTCACCTAAGATGCATGGTGTCTACCGATTCTTCATCTCTTGCAGTTTGATTATATTCTTTCATATTCGTTGTTTCTTTCTCGATGATTTTATAAAGTAAACTCTTTCCATTTTTTTAAAATATGTCTCGGTATAAGGGGAAACTCTGTCGAATTTTTTTTTATGAAATATATCCCGATATAAGGGGAAACTCTGCTGAATTTTTCATAGAAGTATGTCCCAATATAAGGAGAAACTCTGTCAAAATTTTCCCAAAAATATCACCCCGTATAAGGGGAAGCTCTGCTGAAATTTCAAGAGAAAATATGTTTGTTCATGTTCTTCGTGTGTTCTTCACGTTCTTCGTGTGTTCTTTGCGTTCTTCGTATTTTTCATTTGTTCTTTGTGTTCTGGTACGTTCTTAGTGTTTTTGATATGAAAAATGAAATTTGATCGTTTTAGGAGTTATAAATTATCCTTTTTGAAAAAGAATCATGATAAAGCATAGTATACACGAGAGAGAGCTTGATTAGGTACCGAAATCCTTCCTTTTATTGTTGGGTTTTCATATGAGATCATTGAATATTTTGATTTTATGTTCTTCGCTACAAAGAACGCTAATCTGGCTATTTTTAAGAAACTATGAAAAGTTGCTTTGTGATTTCAACAAAATAAGGTCTAAGCATCGAATTGATGCAGTAGCTTGTAAAATTGCGATTTGGATGTTAAAATGAGCATAAATATGAGTATATAAATATATGAAGTAATATATATGTGAGGTTATACTTAATGTTGATGTATGTAAATCGAATACTTAACGAAAGAATTACATCATGGGAATTTGATGTGTATTAAGATGGATCCTGAAAAAGATGGTGTCTTACGTTAAAAATGATTGGGAGTGGAACTACAGTTCGAGCATGCAACCTGTAGGTTTGTCGGAAGGAACTCGTATTGGTGTTGCCCTACCTAGGTGGTACAAGGTTGCCCTGTTATGATAAGTGTGCATGAAATGAATGATTTGCAATGCATGGTACCGAGTGCCAATATATTCGGGTTGAACGACGGAAGATGTTGTTATACCATGTGGAGGCACGAGTAGTTCAATAGCGGCTGGGTCACCATATCATGTATTTAAAGCCGCTAGGTTATGTGATTAAAGGTTAGCCTGAGATTTTAAGCAACCGGATCCTCGAGGACGGTGTGCTCCTTTGTTTGCCAGGATGAGGGTTTGAGACCCTAATTAATAAAAGAAAAGAAAATTATCAGGGTAGTATTGGAGGATTGGTTTAGGCGACGTGCGACAACATATGCTTACCAGATTAATGCAATCTTCAATCCCGAGCTTCGGAGTCCATATAGTGGTGAGGTAATTCTCTGGACTAATCCATGATGTGGACTAGAACGGAATAAGACTTAAACTAATGGGAAGGAATGAAACTTTTTGTGATTACAAGATTTGAAAAAATACACCATTTGTTTGCTTTTCTCTTCTTCGTTACTTAGCATTCACTAATTGTTACTGTATGATTTATGGAAAACCCAACAGGTGTCGATGAGCCATCGCAAGGACTTTAGTAATCCAGCCAGCTAACATAGTAGCCATCCAGCTAGCCATAATAGCTTTCCTCTATAAGGTAGTTGATAATCTTTTTGTGTATCTTCTTTCAGGTTGATGTACATGTAATGATTATAGTGGGACAATGTATCGTGTAAACTTTATTTGTGAATGGATAAGTGTTGAAATACTTCCTTCTGAGTATTTTTAACTGCAGTATGTTTTTGAATATTAGTTATGATTGCTGAATAAATTATTGCTGGGTAACCAGATCCGGATATGAGAGGATCTGACGGCTCGGAATTGGGGTCTAGAAGGTTCGACCGACCTGTCTGATTTTTAAACCATGGTATTTATCTGGAATAAGTGATTGGTTCCCATTAGGGTTCTGGCTCAAGGATATAATATCATAGCAAGTATAACTGGATTTATTGATAATCACTTAAAATTCTTAGGTTCAAGTTATCAAGTAGTAATCTCGAACTCTTATAATCCATTTCATACCTTACGAGTTTTAGATGCAGGACTGTGTCTGGGGTGGATAACCTCCCCCATTTTTCTTCGCAACATCCTTATTGCGATATAACATATCACTTACAAGGATGCCAGCTGGCCAAATTTGGAATTGGTATTAATATCCCCAAACTTGTACTCATTTATAAAATTACTACCCAAACCTGCTCATTTATTAAATAAGTGATTCCTTTTAGGCACATGTAAACCAGGGACAAATACTAAGCCATAAATTCGTACTTCAGACCAAACTACTAAGGCATTATTACTTTTATTATTTTTCAATTATTTGTCACTTTAGTTGTCAATGTTTTTTAGATTTAATTGATTTTATAATTCTGAAAAAAAATGATTGCAAAATTTTGAACACTAATATTTAATTTTTAGAAAAAAACAACCCTATAAAACTTGTGATTTTATGTAAATAGTCACATAAACATTATATTTAAAATAATGCATTTTTTACAAGCCGAAGAATCTTGTATGTATTTTCTCGTTAATGTGTGAGTAGCTACAAAAGTATTTATGCAAATTTGTTAGTTTACATGAATATTTACATAAAAAGCTCTATTTACAAATATAAATTTGATTGGATTATTTCTATTATTATTCACATTTGATTTGTTAGTGTTTTATATTCTTCTCTATCTTTAAGGACATAATAATACATTTTTCGCAATTCACTAAGATCTATATCTACACACGTATTGATATTTTAAAAGGAATAAATATATGGTAACTAGGGATGCAAAGAGACGTATATTTGTATTTGCCACTATATGTTTTATGCACATTTTGACATTCATATTCTTATCCTTTTTGTATATTGACAACACTTTGATATCCACAAATGTCTGTATACATAAATCTGTTTTCATATAGAAATATAGTTGTAGATTTATTTTTACCTATACATAAGATAACTTTATACCTTCTTTCAACAAATGTGGTATAATTGTTACATAATAAATAAATATATTGAGAATATTTTTATAATGTATAACCCGTCTAATATATGGATAATAAAGGTAATATATAGATTATTTCTAGTATAATTCGAATATGATCGATTATTAGACATAACCCATGGCGATCCATTATGCCATAAAAGTTATTGCGTATCGTTCCTTAATTTGAAATGAAAAATAACATATTTACGTAATAGGTCCCTTATTACAATTAGGGTTACTATGGCCATCTTGATAACATAAACCTCTTGATCTAAAGATTGGATCATAGAGTTTGATGTAAGATTGAATATCAACAGAGGTAGATTGAGGACTCAACCGTATCGCCAAGTGATTATCAAGAAGGGATCTCCAGCCTGAGAAGGAGATGGTGATCCTTACTCCAAAGGCTAACATCCGATCGACCTCTTGATACATGTCCTCCGTATAGGAAGAGATCCAGAGGTGTTGGATGAGCTAAGTCAAGGAGTTGATTTTGCAATATCAAGATAACTAAGACCTATATCGTATGTTGTCGCACATAGGCACACATCCTATGATCAGAGACATATGTCACTACAAGAAAGATTAGAACAGGCGACGGTCAACATCCGTCGCTAACGATAAGTTGACCGTCCCCTCTGATCAATGGGGACGGTCAGATGACCGTCTCTACAGGTCGCGTCGCATTTGGTATAAGAGACGGTAATAATAACCGTCCCCAATACCAACACATAGGCGACGGGCATGACCGTCTCTTAAAAGTTGTCAGGGGGGACGGTCCTGACCGTCCCAAATGATAGGAAGTGAAGACGGTCATAACCGTCTCTATGAACGAAGGGGACGGTCACCATGACCGTCCCCTTTGTTAATTTGCTAACAAAAAAATTTTCATTACCCCCTATTTGATCCTCATTTTCCCCTGTTACAAAAAATCTGTATACATAAAAAAATTACAATCACCAGACATCAATTGCAATCCACATTCATAAAAAACTAGTCCAACAACACATTCATTCAAAACACTACATTAGCCTACATTAAATGTTCAAAATAGTTATACAATATACTAAAGTATCATACAAACTAAGTAAGCTATCCTACTCGTCGTCCTCATCCTCGTCCTCAGCGTTGTCGTCCTCGTCGTCATCCGCATCATCTTCTTCTTCACCGTCATCGTCGTCGCCTAGCCTCACAGCGGTATTATCATCAACTGTTGGGTGGCTAGTCGACGCTCCACCTTGATGTGCCTGCATGAATGCATTGAATATCGCCATTTGTTGGCGCAAATCCTGAATCTCCATATTCATGCTAGACACCTGACTCTCTAGTTCCCTCTCCCTTTGTGTCTTCTGAGAGGTCGAGCCGGTCCCTACTCCATACCAATTCCGTATGGTGGCACCACGACCACCACAACGGATGCGTCCCTGATGCTCTGGACCAGTCGCCTGGATGAAAGCCGCATCAGGAGTAAGAGGTGGATGACTCGTTCCGGTGGGGTCTACAGAGCCAGTGGTTGTGAGCCTGACCATCTCCTCCTACAAATTTATCTAAGTTAAAATTTATTTAATTTGTATTAAATATGCATATATATATATATATTATGAATAACTTACATGAATTGGACCATAGGCAGGATCCACCCAATGAACTTCCCCGCCCACATCGCGGCTCTTGGACCTCTCGAACACTTCCATTCGGCTGGGCACTCTCTCGTTCTCCACTTCCTAATGTGAAAAGATTAGTAAACTTAGGATACCATTTTAAGACATATATAATAGTTATAATTTTAACAGTAATAATAATATAGATTACTTACAAAGTCATCCTTCAGTTGATTCGTGTTTCTTCTCCCCATTCTATGTGTAGACTTGAAACCTTTCCTTCGATTTTCAGCATTTCTCCTTGAGATGCCCTATACGAAGATAGAATTTTAATAAAAGATTTCCAAATGATATATGTATAGAATGCACATTTTTATGTCACTTACCGTATGCTCTTCTCCCATCCAAATATAAACCATCGCCCTCCATTGGTCAGCGGGTACATTCGGAGGACAATTTCCCAAATTAGCTTCCAATGGTAGCTCGGGGTCGAAGTACTTTAAATTGTAAAGAAAATTAATTATATACCTATATGATGAAAAACATGTTTATACTTAAATAAAAAGCAAAGTACTCACTCGGGCCTTCACACGACCTCGATATTTACGCAACATCTCCGCCCCATGGCCTAAAATCAGAGCATCAGTGGCCGGGTCACGGTCCCAGGAAAAACTAGACTGCAAAGTTATCAAAGCAATCATAAATAAGTTTGTATATATATTCAAGAAACAATTTTGTTTGTTATTATTATAAATACCTCCAAATCATGAAGAATGGCATCCTTTATTGACCGCTCCACTAAACGGAAGTCTGTAATGTGGAGAGGGACCCTGGCTCTGCACACCTGCCCCAAGTAAATCTGGAAAACAGCCGAGTTCTCCCCCACCGCATCGCCTCCAACGATCCGCACCCTGAGTGTCTCACCAGGACACAGACGGTCCAACACTCTGCACTGAGATGGGCCTCTACGTCTGGCGCCCGAGCCACTCGATCCGTCAGGATCGGAGGTCTCACTCCCTCGCTGTGCTGTAGGCGGTGCATCCCGGATGCGTCTAGGACGTGGAGGCATATCTGCATATTATAAAACATTCGAATGGATGAACTCATTGACATCCATGGTGGTAGATTGTAAACAATCAGAATCACGGGCCAAATGCTGTAACTCAGACTCATATTACCAAACGGATTGAAACCATCTGAGGCTAATCCCAAACGAACATTTCTCTCATCATTAGAGAACTGCGGATATCTCTGATCAAATTTTATCCATTCTTCTGCGTCGGATGGATGTCTCATAGCTCCATTAGCATCTCGTTTATTTGAACGAGAATGCCAGGTCATCCACTTTGCAGTTTTTTCAGACATGAAGAGACGTTTTAGTCTTGGAATTAATGGGAAGTACCGTAAAATTTTCATCGACTTCTTCTTTCTCTTAAAATCATTTGTTTCTTCTTTATACCGGGAAGCATTACAATATGGACAAAGAACTAGATCTGAATTCTCTCCTCGAAAAAGCATACAGTCATTAACACAAGCATCTATCTTCTCGTATTTCAGACCAAGCGATCGGAATCGTTGCTTCGTCTCTTTCCAATCCTTAGGATAATTCTGAGGATTATTTAATAACTTTCGTATTAAACCCAACACATCTGTCATCATAGCTGCAGTTGATCCGTTCCTTACTTTCATCTTAAACAGCTCTAACAAAAACTGCAAACGCGTCATTTCCACCCCAGTAGCCAATATATCTTCTGCATCTGGCCAACTGCTCGAGAACCTATCATCTGAACCAATGTCTTGTGCCTCAGGTCTTCTTAAATCGTCTATTAGTTCAAATAACTCGTGATCAACATTATTCAATGTTTGGGTAGTCACTCCTGCATCAACGCCCATATCCTCATCCATTCGCACATCTAGACCCTCTCCATGTTCTGTCCAAATAGAGTAATGTAACCAAAATCCGTTGAGGATGAGATGGTTATACACTGCCTCTCTAACATCCCATTTAATATTCTTGCATCTCACACATGGACAATAAATCTTTAGACCACCAAATTTCTTCTCAACTCTCTCTATTTGAAATGCCCAATCCAAGAACGCAATCACTCCTCTCTTATATTGTTGAAAATCATCGTATCTCTTATTCATCCATGATTTATCCATTATACTGCACAATCATAATAAAATCCACCGTTGTGTTATTATAGACAACAAGTTTTCTACCCTAAACCATAATGAAGTGATTAGGATATCTATTGTATACACAAATTATTATGCCTAATCTATTGTATACACAACATAGGGAGAAAACCTATGCTTATTGTGAAGCACCACAATGCTCTCATTCATCTCTAGCCTCAAAAAGTCCGGTCTTCGCTCACCCCTCCTCTGTGCTCAACACACTTGAGCTTAGGAGAAAGCGCTTTGCGGGGCTCGCTGTGGCACAAAGGCTAAGAGATAAATGAGCGACTGTTTAGAGTTTGATCTAGGGTATCTATTATATGATTTCACTATCATTTTAGGATATCTATTGTATAAACAAATTATTATGTGTAATCTATTGTATACACAACCTAGGGAGAAAACATAGGCTTATCGTGAAGCACCACAACTCTCTCATTCATCTCTAGCCTCAAAAAGTCCGGTCTTGGCTCACCCCTCCTCTGTGCTCAACACACTTGAGCTTAGGAGAAAGCGCTTTGCGGGGCTCGCTGTGGCACAAAGGCTAAGAGATAAACCTATGGTATATCCAAATCATTATGCCTAACCTATTGTATACACAACCTAGGGAGAAAACCTAGGCTTATCAACCAAACAAATCATAACTACGGGAAACAAGCAAACCTAAGCATATCATCAAGCAAACCTAGACAAATCATACATATTATATACTAAACAAATCAAGCAAACCTAAGTATATAACCAAAACAACAACATCCAATGGGGAAAAACAACTCTAACAAGAATATCAACTAAAATAAACAAGAATAAAAGTAAAGGAGTGTTGATAGTTACCTGAAATGAAGATTAATGACCTCGGAAAGCAAGAAGGAGCCGGAGGAGACGCCGGGGCGGAGAGGGCGACCTTGGGGCGGCGGGTTTGGAGATGGAAGAATGGGATGAAAACGCAGGTCGAAGGGGTTTTTTTCGATCTGACCAATGGGGACGGTCGTAATGACCGTCTCCATTGGTGACGATCGGCGACGGTTTACTAAAGACCGTCTCCTCTGAGAAGGAAGAGGGGACGGTCAATAAAACTGTCCCCTCTGGACGACCACTTTGGTCCATCGTCAGAGGCGACGCCAACAGAGGAATAAAGGGGACGGTCAGGACCGTCCCCAAAGCCCTTGCAGGGGGCCAAGAACATCCAGTAGCGTGGTCGAGGCAGAGGGGACGGTCACTATAACCGTCCCCTATGGTCGACCTCTTTGGTCCGATCGCTATAAGCGACGCCAACAGAGGACCACTGGGGACGGTCAGGACCGTCCCCAATGCCCTTTTAGAAGAGCCGAAAATGTCCAGTGGCCTGCTCAAACCCGAGGAGACGGTCATCGGTGACCGTCCCCTCTGGTCGACCTCTTTCGTCCAATCGCTGAGGCGACGCCAACAGAGGAATAATGGGGACGGTCATGACCATCCCCAAAGCCCTTACAGGAAGGTCGATAACGTCCAGTAGCCTGGTCAAACCTGAAGGGACGGTCAACGTCGACCGTCCCCTTTGGTCGACCTCCATGGTCCAATCGCTAGAGGCGACGCCAACAGAGGCACAATGGGGACGGTCAGGACCGTCTCCAAAGCCCTTCCAGAAGGGTCGAAAACATCCAGTGGCATGACTCAAGGCAGAGGAGACGGTCATTAGGGACCGTCCCCATTGAGTATGGTTATTGGGGACGGTTGCTTGATGACCGTCCCTAAAAAGAGGCATTAGGGACGGTCGCTCATAAACCGTCGCTAGTTGTCGTCCCTAAATGGGGCAATTCCTGTAGTGTTACTATATGTCTAAGTATGTACTTTAGGTAAACCAATAAGTTGATCACCTAATCAAGGTCTATACACCGACAAGCTGGAGTGTATACAAGGGCATATGAGTAATACGATCTCTCAAAGGATCCTACAGGTTCACTACAGAATCGAAAGACATGAGCTCACTTGTAATATATTGGGATAAACCAAATTCCAACATTGGTCATCTTGTTTTGGAAATAAACATGATGTGAAGGCATGATATATGCTTTTGGAAAACATATGATCGATACCAACTCCCAATGATTGAATGAGAAACTTAACGATAAAACTCTGAAGGAAACAATTCAAATAAGATCAAACCTTCGGGTTTATTCTAGGTCTTCCAGTATGGAAGATTTACAGGTACTGGGAATACTCGAGGGTGATGTGATCTTAATCGATTGTATTAACCATGACGCTTCCATTCCGAGGGAGTGGTGAAATAATTTTGGATTTTAGTGACTCCATTCAGTAGACTAGTTATCCAATCTTAGTCCAAATATTGGACATTGGTATGAATACGATGATGATGCAATGAGAAGATTGGATGTTCGGTCTAACTTGATCAGACATCTCTGAGAGGTCTTTTAGATGTGGATATGAGATTGTCTCACTATCCAAGTCATTATACATGGAACATATAGTCATCAGGTCCTTATCTCCAAGTTCTAGGGAGAAGGTGCACTATTCTTGAAAGAGTTCCAGAATAGTTCCATTAGATGATATCTTGACATTGAAAAAAAAAGAGAAATAATGATGATTATATGGATTCAATTATCATAAATAATGTGGATATGATTCACATTATTTAGACATGTGTAGAGAGACATCGTAGATAATTAAATATGAATTTGATTATCATAGATGAGATTAATGTGGACAACACTATGCATAATAATCATGGGTAATGTGGATGTTATCCACA
Source organism: Ottelia alismoides (assembly GCA_037367405.1). Classification (NCBI taxonomy): domain Eukaryota; kingdom Viridiplantae; phylum Streptophyta; class Magnoliopsida; order Alismatales; family Hydrocharitaceae; genus Ottelia; species Ottelia alismoides. The sequence goes on along the minus strand of JAZKJV010005669.1, from coordinate 277,059 downwards.
ATATCATAAAAAGACTTAATTGTAAATAGGATTCACAATCTAGATGTTAATGTGAATTGGATTCATATTGAACAAATAAATGTAAACTTGATTTACATTTAGTTTTAGATGGATGAATATGATTCATAAATATCAATGGATTATTTTCAATTACCACAAATAATTTGCAAATTTTTAATGATATTTTATTGATAAATAATTCTATGAATAAAGATATGATGTAATGAGATTACATTAAAGAAGATTGGAGAGAGAAGATCTCTCTCCAGTCTTTCAAGGGGGGCACACCTCTAAATGAGGAAGGAGGCTTTCTCCTTTCCTCATTTATGGAAGGAGGCTCTCTCATATTTCCATTTATTCATGAAAATAATTTATTATTAAGATTAAATTTTGAATAAATTAATATAAAATTGATTTATTGATTCTATGTTCTATTTTACCAGGAGCACAAGTTGAATCTTTTAATCTCAACCATCAATTCCCATTAGAAGTGCATTGGGAGTGCATCCTAAATATCCAATTAATTATGAGAAAGAAGCGAACCTTATCTCTATTTTATACAACATATTGGAATGGAATTGTTGCAACAACATCCCTCCCTCTTTATACATCATCTCTCTCTCTCTCTCTCAACTCTTGGTGGACGTCCACCTAAGGTTTGTTGAGAGCTTTGTCGTCGTCACACTGTCATCATACTATCAGACTTACTTCTCAAGGAACTCAGTCTTCTTCGATGCCCCATGCACTTTAAGAAGGCGGTGGATTTCGTACGATGAAATTAGGATGTTCCTCACTCGGATTGTCACCTTGGACTGTGGGAAGCACATGTTTCATCCACCGCAAGCGCTCTCTCGTCAGATTGTACTTGAGACATGAGGCCTCTTCTTTTATAGGCTATGAGATTGCGGTCATGCTTCAAGAGGTAACCCTTATACTTGTCTAATCATGACAAAACGATATGATAATTATTCCCATGTCATGTGGTTTCATCGATTTTTTTAACGCCTGCTGCCCCATCGACTAGTATGGCTAGTCGACCTAGATCGTATGCGATATGATGTCCATGCTTCTGTGATGCGTGAGTCGGTTTTGACTCCCTTCAAGTAGTATCATAGGCTTTGTCAAAGGTCTTGGATGTGATCCAAACCCTAAGGGGACAAGATTTTGCATATCGGGTGCATGAGAACTTTATTTTGCGTAGATGCGATTTCGAATCGATTTTGTTCATATGTGATATGTATACTATTTTGGCCTTTTATGATGAATTTTGGGATACTTAATCATATTTAGAATGTATATAAATAACCCCAAAAGATTCTCCAAAAGGTAGGGACAATCGAGCATTGATTCAGTTATAAAAAGTTCTCACACTGTGACATTTTTGCATGAATTTCAGATCTACCTTGATGAATTTTGGTTATTATTTTCCGATCATGAAACAATTTAAAAATACATTAAGTATGTTAAGAATCAAACCAGCAAATTATTGGAATTTATTTCGTATGATTCCAACTCCATTTTCCCTAGATGTGTGAGATTTAGTGGAGATGGGTCGGAAGGTGATTAGATCATCTTGATGACATCTTTTAATATATTTATATTTCAATATAAATCATGAAAATTATGAATTTTCTCTGATTATATGATGTACATATATTTAGGCAAATGTTTGATAACCATTAACCTTCATTAAATGATTGCTTCATGACAAACCTAAGTTTGAAATTACAATAGTTGTACTTTAACTTTTACATGCAAAATCGACTTATTTGCACGATATGACTAGAAATTTAAGAAATTAAAAATGTTTCAAGATACCTAATTTTTTGAGTGATTATTATATAGTATCATACATGGTCGAAAGATTGATAAAACTTCTTAGTACAATTTTGTACCAATTATATTGTCACGAATTGGAATGGTGATGGTGTCTAGGTCTAGATATGCTAATGGGTAACTTAATTGACATCATGCGCCACATTTGAAGTGGAGGCAATCCCTGTTAGCATAATCTGTTTGACCTGGTCGATCCTTTTCAAGGAGAGATAGCATGAGAAGTCTCTGTGTACTTTAACAAGTAAATTGGAATAATAAAATGTATTAATTGAGGGTGTATACTATAGTAATATCAAGAAAATGGAATATTTGTTGGTTTTATTAGATTAATGTTGATTTAATATGATTAAATTAGTATAATCCATTAAAATACAGAGTCTATAATTTGTAAGATTGGATTTTCCTTGGAAGGGTTGATCATGAGAATGTGACTTAAATGATCAATCAAAATTTGAATGGGATGTGGAGGATCATAAGATGACATGTATGACTTCCCGTCAATACGAAGGGTTCTGTTACTGTGAATTGTTCGACGGAGACACCTATACTAAGTCATAGCTCCGATGTACAAGCGCATATGGATCAGGCACTTTGTTTCTCGAAAGAGTAAGACCGTATGTGTAGTGACCACAATGTTGTTCTCCATATAATTGAGGTGATATTGGATTGCACGTAGTGAGTTCTATTTCTATTGATGGTTGATTCTATTGCCAATGGGTCAACATCACCTTAGGAGTGGTGGGCGCGGGTGTCAAAGACCAAGCTGAGAAGTGCAAGTTGGACTTGAAAGGCGGAGTTCCCGCTTCCTTCACCCAAGTTATATTTTTTCATATCATTGGGGTGTGACAAAGGTGGAAGGTGGATCTTTGGTCTTACTTGAGGTATTTTGGTCAGCACACCTCATGCTTTGAAAGTTTGAAAGGGAATGGATTTCAAGGTAATCAAATCAAGATAACTTTGATTTAAACTAATAATAACCTTAATTAAAGTAAATATATTAATTAAAATTATCTTATTTCAGATAACCTTCATAAAACCTACTCAAATCTATTCTCAATCATAATCAGTATCATGGATTGGATCCATGGTCAAGATGTAGTACTTGCAGTTAAATACACAATGTATGTGGTTGTAATGTGCAAGTTTCCTCGTGATAATGAGGATTGACAATTAAATATACAATAGTACAACAACCTAGGGTTTGTGTGTCTCTCTACAGTCTTGATATCTCATTGAGTGTGCTTTGTAAGTAGCAAGTCGATGATGATCATAATTGTCAAGATGCTTCTAAAGACGAAGGAGCTGTTTTGGCAAATATATGCGCTGTCAACATTTAATCATGACTGACATGGTTCATTGCATTATGCAAAATGGTGGCTTCATAGAAGATTATGTACTCAAAATGTTTGAGTACCTGCCTACCTGAAACAAAGTTTTTATGAGTTAAGTTGGATGTGGATATGACAAGTGTCATCACTCAATTATCTTTGCTCAAGACCTTCATGAAACTTCATAATATTCAATTGTATGAATGAGATGAATAGTCTAGTAAGAAATATATCTTTAGATTGTTTGAAAGTTCAAATTTGTATTCAACGTATAGTGTCTGATGCATCCTTTTCTGGGAATGGTGTAAGATGCAAAGGTATTCAAGGCCTCATACTTATTGATGTATGTGGAGCCTATATACCATACGGAACATTAATAATATGTGATATCCATTGATTATTATTTGTCGTATGAGATTTCTACCTTTCCCATTAGAAGCCTTTGAAACGTTCAAAGATTTCACAATTTTTGTTGAAAAGATAGATAGAAGATGGACATATTCAATCTAACTAAGGTAGCAAGTACTTATTAGATTAATTCAAGGAATACCTTATATAGAAATGGATATTGTTCCTATCTCACTTATCCTAATACTCCTTACCTCAATAGAGTTGTAGAGAGATGCAATTGGATTATGTTTTCACATGATCTAATTAATGACGACTATTAGCATAACTACCTCTTAGTTTAAGGGTGTATACAACAGAGACTGCAACATATATCCTTAATAAGATTCCAAACCAATCTGTACGTAAAATCCCTCATGATCTATGGTTTGGAACCAATGCCGATGTTAGATACTCGAGGATGTAGGGTTGCTTGGTCCATGATAGAAATATGGATGCAAGTAAATGATGTCACGAAAATCCGAGCGACTAAGGCAAAGGTATCTAGATGGTCGTTGCGACCTCAATCACTCAGACGTGCCAATCAAGAAAAATCAGACCACTAATATAGACAAAATCGATCAAAAACGCGATAGCGGTCTCGCTATTGGATTAACCTGGTATAGCGACCAGGGTCGAACTCAAGGAGCACGGGTTGGCCTCTCGGCCTACGAAGTAGTCAAAAAGAGAAATAAAATAAAAAGAGCAAATATTTTTGGTGGTTTTTAATTATTTTATATTTTTTTGGTTTTTTTAATGTATTAAGAAAATAAGAAAAGTAAACAAACACACACTTCAACAAATTATTTAAAGCACTAAAAATCAACCAAAAATTCAAACAAAAATATTTTTATGTGTTTTATATTTTTTTGTGTTTTTGGTGAATTTTTGAGAATTTTCTGATGTTTATTTAATTTTCTAAAAATCAAACAGTAGCGGAAATCAAAGGTACTGTCCAGCCAAGCTAGAAAGGCCTAGATAAAATATCTAAAAGCCCTAAATTAGCTGGGAGGTAATTTTCCTGTAAAGAGAATAAATCAAGGAAAATTTAGGCACCTATTTTATTATTTTTGGGTTTTTGGTTTAATTATTAGAATTTTTATAAGTTTTTCGGTGTTTTTCAATTTTTAGTGGTTTTCAGTGATGAAAAATAGCCAAAATTGGCTAGAAAATCAAACACAACAAAATAGACAGTAGACAATTTATTTTGTAATTTTTAGACACTATTTAATATTTTTTTGTGATTTTTAAATTTAGACAGTAACAAAATTGAATGTTTTTGAATTTTTAAAAATATCAAATGAAATAAAAAATGTCCTCAAAAATCCTCGAAACTTTTACACCATGGCAGGAGCCATGTGTCCAATTTTCGTTGGATTTGGAGGTAATTTGCTATTTTATTCAAAAATAAAGAGAGGGTATAGTGCACAGGGACCAAAGTGCAAATACCCAGGAGACTGGGGGGTCTGGTGCAATTAACCCAGCAAAATACGCGCCACGCGCGTGCCTGGGGCACTCAGGGACCCACATGCAAAGAAAATAAGTCCCGAGGACTTATTGGTAACAGGTACTAAAAGCCTAAGGGCTCATCTGCAAAATACCCACAAATATCACGCACATGCTCAAATAAACCACGCACAGGGGTATAAGTGCAAATAAACTAAAGTTTCATTCAACTGTTAACATCCAGAACTACAGGGGCATGTATTGCAAATAAGCCAAAAAGCACGTGTCGATGCACGTGTCAGACCACACACAAGGGCATAAGTGCAAAATCAACAGAGTACGAGGTCCTCTATGCAAATAACCCTAAAACTAAACAACTGAATTAACTAATTACAGGACTAACTACGAAATAAAATGGCAGAGGGGGCCTAAGGGTAAATTACCCCTTTATTACGCAGACCGCTGGATGCGCGCCACGTGGGGTATCTGATGGCATGGAAGCGTGGTAGCACGTGATCCAACGGCTGAGATCACTCTCCTCAGATCCGACGTCGAAGGCAGCTCCAGGGATGAACGGTCTAGATGACGCCTGGAGCGTGAGAGTGATCGAACGGAGGAGAAGGGTCCTCGAAGAACAGATGACCGGCGAGATTCGCCGGCCCGGTGGCTTCGCTCCGAGGCTCCTCTGCTGCGCCTGAAGGTCGGAGAAGCTCCGCAAGGGTGTCCCGCAGCTGGTGGTGGGCTCCGATGATCCAGCCGAGCTCTGAGGAGCTCGGGCAAGGTCGGCGGAGCTGTGCCTCCTGGCTGAATGTCGAAGGACCTCATATGGCCTTCGTTTGACCTGCAAAGCGATCCAGAAGACTCGCGGGTCAAGGGCAAACTGCCTCGACCCGGTTAGGCGGAGTGGCGGTGGACGGTGGGTCGATATGGCGAGCTTCGGCGAAGGGGGTAGACGGAGGAGCTCGACTCCCAGCTCCTATGCGAGCTGGGTTGGATGGAGGGGTGAAGAAGGTGCGCAGGGAGTCAGCGAAGGCTATGGCAATGCCCGATGATCGAATGGTGGTCGGGAGCGATGGGAATCGACGATGGACGGCGGCAGAGTGATTTGGGCGTAAATGGAAATCAGAGAAAAAGAAAGGCTATCGGAGCTACCTGGGTGGACGAGGAGACTGGGGAGGAGCTGGGGAAGCTCCTGGTCTTCGCCTCGAGGAGCGTCTCCCTCCGAGGCTCGGTGCTCACGCTGGTGTCGGAGCAACGGCGGCTGTGCTCGCCGGATCGATGGATACGCCTCCACTCCTCGCTTCGACGGCGCCGGACGCAAGCTGTCACTCTCGCGAGTGCGCTGGAGCTCACAGGAGGTGGATTCGAATGGCCAAAGATGCGGAATTAGGGTGGCGGAGCTCGAGCTAAATATGGGCGAGGGTCCGGGAAGACGAGGTCGGGTAGGGCGTGGAAGCGCGCGGATCCCGAGGATGAAGCTCCGGCGAGGGTGTCGGATGTGGCATTAAGGAGTCGTACCCAAGGTTTAGGTGGTAGGTGATCGGGTTTAGCGGGGAAAAATCCGAGAAGTTGGGGACCCTCTAAGGACCCGAGTGGAGTGGTCCTGGGGGGGGGGGTTAGTTGACCGGGCGGTCAACATCCCCAGGAGCCAACAGGAATTGGCCACGTGGCATGATCTTAGGAGTGAAAATTAGGGTAGCTAGGGGCCGATTTAGCAAAAACTCAAAACATGAAATATGTTTATTTTATTTTATTTCTAATTTTTAGTGATTTTTAATAATTTTTTCAAAATAAAAATAAGGTATATACATAGTATGTAGTATATAGGTATATGTACACTATAGAGTTTTTTTAATTTTTGATTTTTTTAATTATTATTTTTGTACACTTTTATTCCCATTTTAAATTTTATTTATTTTCATTATAAAATAAGGAATAAAAAGATATTTTTGTTTCATTTTTATTATTTATGTACATAGGTAAAATCAATACATATATACATTTATATACATGGTATATTTACAATATATCCTTGTGTTTTTAATTTTGTTATTTTTATTTGATTTTTGTTTTAATTGTTTTTATTTTATTTATTTACATTATAGAACACAGAATATTTACAAAAATTTTGAAAATTAATTTTATTTATTTACAAGGTTAAATAAATATAGAAGAGTGGTTTATGTACATGATGAAAGTGGTGTTTTTGTTCTTTTTTGATTTTTATCTTTTTTCTTTTGTTTTTTTTTATACTTATAAATATGTACAAGTATTTACAAGCATATTTTAGGCTATTTTTGTGAGGAAAATATTTTTGTTTATTTACATAAATATGTACATACATGAGCCCCTATCTCCCTCTACTTTGGCTTTTATGCGGTCAGGCCCATGCTGATCTCTCCCTTGGGTCAGGTTGCTCAATATTTATTCTAAATATTTCCCTCTTTTTCTTTTTAATCTTTATTCTTTTATTTTTGCACAAAAACATGCTAATTATAGGTTTTTACACAATGCATGCTTTTGGTAATTATTTCTATTTACACATATCTACATGCATTTGCAAAGGTTTTTGTAGCTAAAATATAAGAATAAAAAGTGATGAATGAGTATTCATCACCCCCCTATACTTAACTTTGCTAGTCCCTTAGCAAACACTTATTTGAAAAAGAAGTGAAAAAGAAAGAAAGAAAAAGGAAAAGAGAATGTACATGGATCAAGGCTGATTATTAAAATTGCCTTCATTAAATTGGGGTATGGAGCTCGATCAGATCTTTGGATTATTAATGTGTCAGAACCTTATTTGGACTTAAGTCTAAAACTCAACAGCCTCTAAGTTCCACTATTCTATAACCAAGACTCCTCAATGCTCCAGATCAGAACAAGTCATCAATCACAAACCTTGAAGACCATGAATCTTTTCTTGTCCTGTGGAAGTGAGGTCTAAGCTCTCCACCTCAGAAATGGCAACTTGATAACCCTCCCCAACAAGGTAACTCTATGACCCCAATCTGGCCACTCTTTCCTCGAGGAGCGGGGTATTCCCTTTTAAGTTCAAGTTCAACCGGCTCAAGAAGAGGAGGAAAAAGAGAATGGGTCAAGGCCAGTGTAGCCAAGTACCCTTGGGAGCTTGACCAGTGTAGCCAAGTCTCCCTGCTGCAAGCTACATCAGGTGGATCATGAAACCAAGCTTTGCTTATTGCACTCTATATACATACTCCGGTGGGATTATCATTTTCTCTCAGACCCACCACTTTTTTGGAGTTATTTTCTTTTTGCACATTTTTTTTGTTTTTATGTGCATCTGTACAACATATACATGTGCAGCATATATACAAGGAGTTTTTCCTCTTGAGCCAGTAGACTATCCCTCTTTTGAAGCTTTATTGCAACCCACAACTCCCGTCGTTAGACCTCATGGCAACCAGACCAAGTTGAGACGCACTTCCTTCACTAAAAGAAGAAGAGAGGTTCCGCCTAGAAGTACTACCCTCATATGCTACCCCAAGTCAAGGAAGACTGCCTCCTCACCACCTCATCCGTGGAGAGCTCGGTGCATAGTGCTTGTGTCCAAGTAAAGCCATAATCTATATGAGTCATGTGTTGTTTTTAAGTGCTCTACTTAGGCTCATTGAGATGACATGTGATCATAGCCTAGTGGACTCAAAGAATTAAGTCACCATGGACCTGAAAAGCCTTAAACCTAATCCCTATAATGTTCCTCTTAGAAGTTAGGTGGATTAAGATCTTAATCGAGCTCCATTTCTCAATTTGATTCCAGGCTAGTTTAGATGTCAACTATCATCTAGAAAAACTATATACATATGTACAAAAGATGCTATTTACACAAATTTTACAAACATGCAAAATTTTTGAAAAATATTTTGAAATCATGTATGGATGATGCATGAAGTGCAAGTTTTGCAAAAAGATATTTACACTCATTTACACAAGATTTTTGCAAACTTTTGATCTTCAAAACATTTTGGAAAAATTTTGTACTATATACATAATTTTGATAAGAAAATATTTACACAAACTTTACACAAAAGATTTTTGAAATCATTTTTACAAAAATACTTTGTACACTAGCTATGTATGTGCAAATAAAAGAAGTTTATGTACATGAAAATTTTTTTAATTTTTGTGATTTTTAGCCATTTTATTTATTAACACACTCACACAAAGTACGAGTTATGGCTAAAGTATATATGAAATATATACACACCCCCCTATACTTAGCTCGAACGATGTCCTCAGAGTCAAGAGCGATGAAGAAGAAATAACTCGTGCTAGGTATAGGGAAGTGAAAAGAAAGGCTATATACAAAGAAGAAGAAATGAAATAGAAAAGTCAAGAGGGTCTCGGGTCTTCCCCCTATACTTAGGATCAAGTAATCCTAAGTATAGCAGGCTGTATACTAAGGGAAAAACCGAGTGGAGAATGTACAGGTTCTACCCCCCCTATACTTAGGGTGAAATATCCCTAAGTATAGGCAGAAAAAATAGGGGTAGACAGAAACAAAAGAAATACCCGAAGGTCTCACATCCCCCCTATACTTAGGGTAAAGTGCACCCTAAGTATAGCATAATCACAAGATGAAGAAAGGGATGTGGGACTAAAGAATGTAGTGATATGGACATCTGGATCTATACAAGGCGGAGGAACAGTGAAACTCAGGCGTGAGATGCATTAGATGTGAGTCAAAGACCACATCTCACGCAAAATGAGTAGGGGCAAGATCAGCGACCCGCGGCTCATGATCTAGAAATGGCTTGAGCCGCTGGCCGTTCACTCGAAAGGTACTCTTAGAAGACAACTCGGATATATCAATGCTACCGTTGTCGTGTACCTTTCTGACCAAGTAGGGTCCCTTCCATTTGCTCTGTAACTTCCCTGGAAATAGACATAGCCTCGCATCAAACAGCCATACTCTGTCCAATCTCAAAATGTTTGTGGCTGATATGAGAATCATGCCACTCCTTCACTTTCTCCTTATAATGTAGGCTGTTTGAGAATGTTGTATCTCTAAGCTCCTCCAGGGCTGCTAACTCTACCCTCCTCTGGTCTCCCATACCATCTGGATCCATAAGAATATCTGTAACAGCCCAAAGTGACTTGTGCCTCAGCTCAACAGGTAAATGGCATGGCTTGCCATAAACGAGGCGAAAGGGAGATGTGCCCAATGGTGTCTTGAAAGACGTCCTATATGCCCACAAGACCGAGTCCAAAAGCTGTGACCAATCCTTTCGGTCAGGGCGGACGACTTTCTGCAATATAGTCTTGATCTCCCTATTCGACACCTCGGCTAGACCATTCGTCTGTGGATGGTAAGGTGTAGCAACACGATGGTCTATACCGAACTCGCTAGCAAGGGCCTTCACCTGGTCGTTGATGAAATGAGACCCCCCATCAGAAATCAAAACTCGTGGAACCCCGAACCGCGTGATGATGTGCTTCCTCAGAAATCTGCAAACTCTCCTCGCATCAGCGGCTCGGGCGGGGATAGCCTCAACCCAACGACTAACATAATCCACGGCCAACAGAATGTACTCAAATCCCTGACTCTTAGGGAATGGACCCATGAAATCGATGCCCCATGCGTCAAAAACCTCACAGAAGTGAATGGGCTGCATCGGCATCATATCACGCTGTCCACAAGTGCCCATCCTCTGACAGTCAATACACCTCTTCACGAACTCATCTGAGTCCTTGAAGAGGGTAGGCCACCACAAGCCGGATTGGAGCACTTTCTGTGCCGTTCTCCTCCCAGAATGATGTCCTCCTGCCTCAAGCTTGTGGCAGTAAGTGAGGACGCTATGGTGTTCCTCCTGAGGAATACACCGACGCCAGACACTATCCCCTCCTTCGTGGTAAAGGATGGGATCCTCCCAATGGTAGGACTTGGCCTTCGCAAGGAAGGTCTCAAGCCTCTGCCTGGGCCAATCTTGTGGGACTTTCCCAGCAACGAGAATGTTCACAATATCGACATACCATGGGAGTGAGGCGATAGCAAGGATCGCCTCATCTGGGAAGGTATCTCGAATGGGATCAATCTGCTCAGACTCCTCAGGCTGCTCTAAACGGGAGAGATGATCCGCCACCACATTCTTGACTCCAGGCTTATCCTTAATCTCAATGTCGAACTCCTGGAGTAGAAGGATCCATCTAGTGAGTCTGGCCTTGGCATCCTTCTTTGCCATGAGGTACCTGATGGCGGTGTGATCTGTGTACAAAGTCACTCTAGATCCAATGATATGAGATCGAAACTTATCTAGGGCGAACACTACGGCTAGCATCTCCTTCTCTGTAACCGTGTAATTCCGCTGGGCGGAATCCAATGTGCGGCTAGCGTAGTGAATAGCAAATGGAAATCCATCCCTCCTCTGTCCCAGCACTGCCCCTACGGCAAAATCGGAGGCGTCCGTCATGATCTCAAATGGGAGAGACCAATCAGGCGGCTGGAGGACAGGAGCCTCAATAACACACTGCTGGAGAGTCGCAAAGGACGAAAGGCACTTGTCATCAACAAGGAACTCGGTGTCTTTCATCAAGAGGTCAGTCAACGGCCGTGCAATCCTGCTGAAATCCTGAATAAATCTCCTATAAAATCCAACGTGCCCCAGGAATGACCGAAGCTGCCTCAAATTGGACGGCGGTGTGAGTTTTCTAATGACATCAACTTTGGCCGGATCAACCTCCATGCCCCTGTTGGAGATGATGTGGCCAAGCACCGTCCCTTGAGTCACCATGAAGTGACTCTTCTCCCAAGATAGAACCAAATGGAACTCAATACATCGCTGGAGTACTCGGTCTAGGCAGTCAAGACTGGAGTCGAATCCGTCGCCGTAGACCGAGAAATCGTCCATGAAGACCTCCAAACACTCCCCTACCATGTCCGAAAAGATCGACAGCATGCACCTCTGAAAAGTCGCAGGGGCATTGCATAGCCCAAATGGCATGCGTTGAAAGGCATATGTACCAAAGGGACAGGTAAAGGTGGTCTTCTCCTGATCCTCAGGAGCGATGGCCACCTGGTTGTAGCCCGAGTACCCATCCAGGAAGCAATAATGGCTCTTCCCTGCCAGTCTCTCAATGATCTGGTCAATAAAAGGCAGGGGAAAATGGTCCTTCTTGGTGGCCTGGTTGAGTCTCCTGTAGTCAACACAGACCCTCCAAGAGGTGGGTACTCGTGTAGCAATCTCCTCTCCCGACTCACTGATCACAGTCGTGATGCCCGTCTTCTTGGGCACCACATGCAAGGGGCTAACCCACTTGGAGTCGGAAATGGGATAAATAAAATCTGCACTCCACCATTTTGATATTTCCTTCATCACGACCTCTCTCAGGTTGGGATTTAGTCGCCGCTGGAACTCACGCGACGACTTCGCCCCCTCCTCGAGATAGATATGGTGGGAGCACACTGATGGACTAATCCCATGGAGATCTGCTACGCTCCATCCGATTGCCTTGCGGTTCTTTTCAAGAACCCCCATCAAACGGAATTCCTGCTCTCCAGTCAGATCGGCGGAGATGATGACTGGGTACATCTCTGGCTCGCCCGCAAGGAACCGATACTTCAGCGAAGTAGGGAGCGGCTTCAGCTCTGGACAGCTGGGTGCTGGCAAATCTGGCTTCGGAAGAAGATGTGTGAATGCTGCTAAGTCTGCCGAATCTGCCTGGGAGAAAGAATACGAGCTCTCGCAAACTGGATCTGGAGGAGGCTGCTCAACTGTACTGTCTCTGATCTGCTCTGCATCTACCTCCTCCTCATCTGTCAGCTCAGGTGGACTCAGGTCTGGCATTTGGTCATCACAATCTGCCCAATCAGACTCTGAATCCGAGGGATCTGCATCAAACAAGGTGGCATCAGTACCACCATCACTAACAACCGTGTCGCGGTCGAGAACCGGCTCTGCTGCCTCTGTAGTATCCTGGACCAGGGCTGTGCTCTCCAAGCTCTCCTCTGCTGTCATCTCTGCATCAGTGGTGTCTGGAAATGAGAGGATGGCCTGTGCTGAAGGGTCTGCCCATGCTGCCTCATCATCTGTGATCGCAAAATCACAGTCCTGGTGGATGTCTATCCCAGCGTCTGTCAGCTGCTCTGAATCTGTGCTGGCCTCTGAGCATGCTCTCTCTATGGCTCTGTAGTCCTCGACCGTCTCTATTTGTATACTCTCGCCCTCGACGCGAAAGTATACCTTCCCACTATCATGATCAGTCACCGCCTTGGCTGTGGCCAAGAACGGACGACCAAGGATGATGGGGGTATCGGCCACTTAATCAGGGATCTCCATGTCCAACACTACGAAGTCCACGGGGAATTTCAGGCCCTGAATTGTAACGATAACGTCTCGCAACAACCCCTTCGGCCTCTTGACAGATCGATCAGCAAACTGAAGGACTGTCCTGTTCTGTCTAAGAGTGCCCAACTCGAAGCAGTCGAGAAGGGCTGCCGGAAGAAGGTTGATCGACGATCCGCTATCCAATAGTGTCCGGACGAACCTCTGCTCACTAATCTGGCATCTGACATATGTGGCCCCTGAATCTGGCCTCTTGGCCGGCAGACGGTTCTGGATCGCGAAACACGTGGCTTTCGTCAGCACATGTATCTCTGAATGATGGTTCCTCCTCCTCCTCCTGACTGTGGTCCTATCTCTCAAAGATTGCTGAAGAAGGGGGATGTGCTGCAAAGCCTCCTGAAGGGTCAGCTGTATGTGAAATCTGTCGATCATGCTCTGGCTGAACTCCTCCTGCTCTCTCTTTTTTGGGTTTTTTTTCTCTTTTCTTCCCCTTCCCCATCTGAAGGGCTCTAGGGAAGGGGATCACCGGGTCCTTCGCAGATGAAGGACTAGGAAAAGGCCTAGACGGCTCGACGGTCGGATCCACACATACATCAAGCACCACAGTGGGACCAGAAGAAACTAAACCTTTTCCTTTATTCACAACAGTGTTCTGAGATACATGAGAATGAGAAAAACATCTGATCTCTCTACACAAATACCGGTGGCCTCAGTACCACCACGGGCTGGCTCTGCTGCTAGACATCTTGCGGCCTGGCTTGGCTACTCTGGTGGCATCAGCACCACCTCCTCGAACTGGTGAAACGGCGGCCTCAGTACCGCCGGTGGAATCAGCATCCTTGGTGGCATCAGTACCACCGTCTTCATCATGCGCGGCATTAGTACCGCTCTCCTCCTCCTCATCTGACGCCCTGGGTGTGTCCTCGTGTCGTCGCTCAGATGAGGCGCCGCCTGCTGGTGCTCTACCGCTCCTAAGTGTAACAAAATCAGCATCAATAGATCCGAAGATATATCATCAAATGGATCACTAGGAGTGGCATGCTCAGTGGAAACTACCTGCTCAGATTTCCTCTTGAGGCTATTGGGATTCGGCTCTATCTGTGCAGGGATGGCGGCCTTCCTTCTCACGAGGTCCCGCATCTCCTGGCGGAACTCGTCCATCTCCCATCTGAAGGTAGCCTGCTGGTCCGTGAGGAGGCGGGCTATGTCATCCAAGGCTGGGCTCTCATGGGAGCCCGACGGGTAGCCTCTCTGGTAATGAGGCTGCTGGAACTGCTGCTGGTGCTGCTGAGTGGGGTAGGAGGAAGGATGCTGCTGCTGGCGTGGTGGGTGAGCCTGCTGCTCACGTCTCCAAGATTGTCCCTGCTGCTGATAGGGACGAGGAACGAAGGACGACTGCTGGTGTGACTGATAGGTGATAACAGGCCTGACCACTCGGGTATAAGGTACAGAAATAGGGTCGTTGCGACCCAAGCGATCAGATCGTGTATATCAAGAAAAATCGAACCACTAATGACAAATCAAGCAATCAAAACAAGGAAGCGGTCCTGCTATATGTTTAACCTGGTATAGCACCCAGGGTCGAACTCAAGGAGCACGGATTGGCCGAAGGCCTACGAAGTAGTAAAAATACTGAAAATAAAAGACAAAATATTTTTTTAGTGGTTTTTAATTATTTTTATATTTTTTTGGATTTTTAATGTATAAAGAAAATAAGAAAAACAAAAACAAGCACACTTCAACAATTTATTTAATGCATCAAAAATCAACCAAAAATTAAAACTAAAATATTTTTATGTGTTTTATATTTTTTTATGTTTTTGGTGAATTTTTGATAATTTTCTGATGTGTATTTTATTTTCCAAAAATCAAACAGTAACTAAAACAAGGGGTACTGTCCAGCCGAGCCAAGAAGCCCTAGATAAAATACTTAAGACCTCAAAATGGCCTGGATGTAATTTTCCTGTAAGGTGGAGAAAACAAGGAAAATTTGGGTACCAAGTTTATTATTTTTGGGTTTTTAATTAATTTATTATAATTTTTATGGGTTTTTGAGTGTTTTCAAGTTTTTAGGTTTTTTAAGCAATGCAAAATAGCCAAAATTGGCTAGAAAATCAAAGAACACAAACTAAACAGTAGCTAATTTTTGTAGAATTTTTAGAGGAGTTTTTATATTTTTTTTTGTGATTTTTTAATCTAGACAGTAGCAAAAACTAAGGCTTTTGAATTTTTAAAAATAGCAAACACATTCGAAAATGTCCTCAAAAAGTAACAAAAATCCTACACCATGGCAGGAGCCATGTATCAAATTTTCATCAAATTTGGAGGTGATTTGATATTTTATTCAAAAATAACAAAAGGGTATTGTGCACAGGGACTGGAATGCAAATACCCAAAGTTCTGGGGGTCCCGGTGCAAAATACCCAGCAAAACACGTGCCAAGCGCGTGCCTGGGGCACTCAGGGACCTATATGTAAGGGAAATAAGTCCCGAGGACCTATTGGTAACACGTACCAAAAGTCCAGGGGGCTCGGTTGCAAATAACCTAAAAATTAACGCACATGCGCAAAACAACCATGCACAGGGGTATAAATGCAATTAACTAAAAAGTTTCATTCATTCATAAACGTCCAGAACTACAAGGGCATAGATTGCAAATACACCAGAAGAACACGTGTCGAAGCACGTGACACACTACACACAGGGGCATACATGCAATAAGAAAACAAGATAGGGTCCAAAGTGCAAATGTACCAACGTAAATAAAATACGAAAAATATTTACAAGACTAAAACAAAACAAGACTAAAGCTAAGGGCCTAAGGGATAAATTACCCTTTATTAAGTTGGCCGTCGGATGGGCGCCACGTATGCTGATGAACGGCTGGAAATGGGTGGCGCCCAACGCTGATATCCCTCGGGTTGATCGATCGGTCCAGGCGTCGCCACGTGGGAGATCGAACGGTGGAGAGGTACTGTGGCTAAACCTCGGGCATCGATGGTCCAGATCGCTCCTCAGATGGATCTAACGCTGCTGGTGGCTCCTGAAGCGGACGGTGGCGATCAAAACTGGAGCAGGAGGGCAATCCAACGGCTGCTGGAGGTCCTCGAAGAACAAGAGGCCAACGAACTTCGCCGGCCCAGTACGCGCGCTCCGAGCCTCCGTGGGGGCTTCTGATGATCGAGGAAGCTTCGCCTTGGCCTCCCGCGTCTGTGGGACGTCTCCGATGAATCAACGGAGCTCCGGAGAGCTCTGTCGACTCCGGCGGAGGAGAAGCTCCGGTTCTCAAGTAGGAGGGCCTCAGAAAGCCCTCGATTGACCTGCAAAACGCAACCAAAGAGCTCCTGGGTCGAGGGCAAACTGCCTCGACCCCGTTAGCGGTGGAGCAATTGGACGGTGCGGTGGTGCGGGCGAACCCCGGCGATGCGACGGCGAAGTGGTTCGAACCCAAGCTCCTGTGCGAGCTGGGTTGAACGGAGGGGCGGAGAAGGTGCGCGGGGGAAGGGCGAACGTGATGGGGGATTCTGATGATCGAACGGAAGGGGGAGATGGCCGGAATCGATGATGGTCGGCGACGACGAGATTTGGGGCTAATTGAAAATTAGAGAAAAAGAAAGAACTACAGGTCTACCTGGGTGAAGGAATGGGCTCTGGTCGAGCTTGCGCAGCTCTGGCTCTTCGCCTCAAGGAACGCCGATGTCCGAGGCTCGAGCTCCAATTCAGGGCGGAGCACGGCGGTGATACTCGCCGGATCAGTGGAAACCTCCTCCTCGCCTCGCTGCAACAGGTGGAGACGCTCGCTGTCACTCGTGCGATCACGCTGGAGCTCACAGGGAAGAAGGGGAATGACCAAAGATAGAGAAAATGGGTGGCGGAGCTGGGTATTTAAGTGGGTGCAGGTCCGGCTAGGGCTGGTCGGGTAGGGCTGTGAGAAGCGTGGATCCCGATGTGGATAACCCGGCGAGGGTCTCGGATGCACGAAGAAGAGATAGGACCCGGGGTTTGCGGAGATGGCGAGCAGATCGAGCGCGGAAAAAGAGTAGAAGTCGGGTCGGGCGCGAGATCCGCTGGAGAAGAAGGTCCGCGGAGGGAGTTGACCGGAGGTCAACATCTCCGTGGGCCAATGAGACGCTGCCACGTGGAAAAGATTTGAAAAATCAATTATAAATAGCAAATGGCAGAATTATTAAAAAGTCGAAACAAGAAAGATTTTTGTTTTAATATTTTCTATTTTTTTGTGATTTTTAATTAATTTTTGGAAATAAAAATAAGGTATTTACGTTATATAGCTATATATAGGTATATATACAATATGTAGGCTTTTGATTTTTGATTTTTTAATTATTATTTTTGTATAATTTTATTCCTATTTTTTATTTTATTTATTTATAGAATAAAATAAGGAATAAAAGGGTATTTTTATTTTGTTTTTATTATTTATATACATAGGTAAAATAAATAGATATATACATCTATATACATGGTATATGTACAATGTATTTTGGTATTTTTGATTTTTCTATTTTTATTTTGATTTTTGTTTTGATTCTTTTTATTTTATTTATTTACAAAGTATAACATAGACTATTTGCAAAAAGTTTTAAAAATTAATTTTGTATATTTTCAAAGCTAAATAAATATATATAGGTGTGGTTTATGTACATGATGAAAGGGGTATTTTTGATCTTTTTGATTTTTAACTTTTCTTTTGTTTTTATATCTTTTATAAATATATACAAGTATTTACAAGCATATTTTTGGGTGAGGAAAACATTTTTATTTTGTTTACATAAATATATACACAAGAGCTCCTATCTCCCTCTACTTTGGCTTTTATGCGGTCAGGCCCATGCTGAGCCCTCCCTTGGGTTAGGTGGCTCAATATTTATTCTAAATATTTCCCTCTTTTTCTTTTTAATCTTTATTCTTTTATTTTTGCACAAGAACATGCTAATTATAGATTTTTACACAATGCATGCTCTTGCTAATTATTCCTATTTACACATATCTACATGCATTTGCAAAGGTTTTTTTGTAGCTAAAATATAAGAATAAAGAGTGATGAATGGGTATTCATCACCCCCCTATACTTAACTTTGCTAGTCCCTTAGCAAACACTTATTTGAAAAAGAAGTGAAAAAGAATGAAAGAAAAAGAAAAAGAGGATGTACATGGATCAAGGTTGATTATTAAACTTGCCTTCATTAAATTGGGGTATGGAGCTCGATCAGATCTTTGGACTATAAATGTATCGGAACCTTATTTAGGCTTAAGCTTAAAACCTAACAGCCTCTAAGTTCCACTAATCTATAACCAAGACTCCTCAATGCTCCAGATCAGAACAAGTCATCAATCACAAACCCTGAAGACCATGAATCTTTTCTTGTCCTGTGAATGTGAAGTCTAAGCTCTCCACCTCAGAAATGGCAACTTGACAACCCTCCCCAACAAGGTAACTCTATAACCTCAATCTGGCCACTCTTTCCTCGAGGAGCGGGGTATTCCCTTCTAAGTTCAAGTTCAACCGGCTCAAGAAGAGGGGGAAGAAGAGAATGGGTCAAGGCCAGTGTAGCCAAGTACCCTTGGGAGCTTGACCAGTGTAGCCAAGTCTCCCTACTGCAAGCTACAACAGGTGGATCATGAAACCAAGCTTTGCTTATTGCACTCTATATACATACTCCGGTGGGATTATCATTTTCTATCAGACCCACCACTTTTTTGGAGTTCTTTTCTTTTTGCACATTTTTTTTCTCAGTGCATCTATACAACATATACATGTGCAGCATATATACAAGGAGTTTTTCCTCTTGAGCCAGTAGACTATCACTCTTTTGAAGCTTTATTGCAACCCACAACTCCCGTCGTTAGACCTCATGGCAACCAGACCAAGTTGAGACGCACTTCCTTCACTAAAAGAAGAAGAGAGGTTCCGTCTAGAAGTACTACCCTCATATGCTACCCCAAGTCAAGGAAGACTGCCTCCTCACAACCTCATCCGTAGAGAGCTCGGTGCATAGTGCTGGTGTCCAAGTAAAGCCATAATCTATATGAGTCATGTGTTGTTGTTAAGTGCTCTACTTAGGCTCATTGAGATGACATGTGATCATAGCCTAGTGGACTCAAAGAATTAAGTCACCATGGACCTGAAAAGCCTTAAACCTAAGTCCTATAAGGTTCCTCTTAGAAATTAGGTGGATTAAGATCTTAATCAAGCTCCATTTCTCAATTTGATTCCAGGCTAGTTTAAGTGTCAACTATCATCCAGAAAAACTATATACATATGTACAAAAAGATGCTTATTTACACAAATTTTTCAATCATGCAAAATTTTTGAAAAATGTTTTGAAATCATGTATGAATGATGCATGAAGTGCAAGTTTTGCAAAAAAGATATTTACACACATTTACACAAGATTTTTTCAAACTTTTTGATTTTCAAAACATTTTGGAAAAATTTTGTACTATATACATAATTTTGATACGAAAATATTTACACAAGCTTTACACAAAAGATTTTTGAAATCATTTTTACAAAAATAATTTGTACACTAGCTATGTATGTGCAAATAAAAGAAGATTATGTACATGAAAAAAATTTTAATTTTTGTGGTTTTTAGCCATTTTATTTATTAACACACTCACACAAAGTACGAGTTATGGCTAAAGTATATATGAAATATATACACACCCCCCTATACTTAGCTCGAACGATGTCCTCAGAGTCAAGAGCGATGGAGAAGACATAACTCGTGCTAGGTATAGGAAAGTGAAAAGGAAAGCTATACAAAAAGGAAATGAAAAGTCAAGAGGGACCCAGGTCTCCCCCCTATACTTAGGATCAAGTAATCCTAAGTATAGTAGGCTGTATACTAAAGGAAAACCTGAGTGGAGAATGTACAGGGTCTACCCCCCCTATACTTAGGGTGAAATATCCCTAAGTATAGGTAGCAAAAACAGGGGTAGACAGGAACAAAAGAAATACCCAAAAGGTCTTACATCCCCCCTATACTTAGGGTAAAGTGCACCCTAAGTATAGCATAATCACAAGATGGAGAAAGGGATGTGGGACTAAAGAATGTGGTGATATGGACATCTGGATCTATACAAGGCGGAAGATCAGTGAAACTCAGGCATGAGATGCATTAGATGTGAGTCAAAGACCACATCTCACGCAAAATGAATAGGGGCAAGATCAACGACCCGCGGCTCATGATCTAGAAATGGCTTGAGCCGCTGGCCGTTCACTCGAAAGGTACTTTCAGAAGACAACTCAGATATGTCGATGCTACCGTTGTCGTGTACCTTTCTAACTAGATAAGGTCCTTTCCATTTGCTCTGAAGCTTCCCTGGAAATAATCGTATCCTCGCATCAAATAGCCATACTCTCTGTCCAATCTCAAAATGCTTGTGGCTGATATGAGAATCATGCCACTCCTTCCCTTTCTCCTTATAATGTAGGCTGCTTGAGAAAGCTGCATCTCTAAGCTCCTCCAGGGCAGCTAGCTCTGCCCTCCTCTGGTCTCCCATACCATCTGGATCCATGATAATATCTGTGACTGCCCAAAGTGACTTGTGCCTCAGCTCAACAGGTAAATGGCATGGCTTGCCATATACGAGGCGAAAGGGAGATGTGCCCAATGGTGTCTTGAAAGACGTCCTATATGCCCACAAGACAGAGTCCAAAAGCTGTGACCAATCCTTTCGGTCAGGGCGGACGACTTTCTGCAGAATAGTCTTGATCTCCCTATTCGACACTTCGGCTAGACCATTCGTCTGTGGATGGTAAGGTGTAGCAACACAATGATCTATGCCGAACTCGCTAGCAAGTGCCTTCACCTGGTCGTTGATGAAGTGAGATCCCCCATCAGAAATCAGAACTCGTGGAACCCCGAACCGCGTGATGATGTGCTTCCTCAAAAATCTGCAAACTGTCCTCGCATCAGCGGCTCGGGCGGGGAAAGCCTCCACCCAACGACTCACATAATCAACGGCCAACAGAATATACTCAAATCCCTGACTCTTAGGGAATGGACCCATGAAATCGATGCCCCATGCGTCAAAAACCTCACAGAAGTGAATGGGCTGCATCGGCATCATATCACGCTGTCCACAAGTGCCCATCCTCTGACAGTCAGTACACCTCTTCACGAACTCATCTGAGTCCTTGAAGTGGGTAGGCCACCACAAGCCGGATTGGAGCACTTTCTGTGTCGTTCTCCTCCCAGAATGATGTCCTCCTGCCTCAAGCTTGTGGTAGTAAGTGAGGACGCTATGGTGTTCCTCCTGAGGAATACACCGACGCCAGACGTTGTCCCCTCCTTCGTGGTAAAGGATGGGATCCTCCCAATGGTAGGACTTGGCCTTCGCAAGGAAGGTCTCAAGCCTCTGCCTGGGCCAATCTTGTGGGACTTTCCCAGCGACGAGAAAGTTCACAATATCGGCGTACCATGGGAGTGAGGCGATAGCAAGGATCGCCTCATCTGGGAAGGTATCTCTAATAGGGTCAATCTGCTCAGAATCCTCAGGCTGCTCTAGTCGGGAGAGATGATCCGCCACCACATTCTTGACTCCAGGCTTATCCTTAATCTCAATGTCGAACTCCTGGAGTAGAAGGATCCATCTAGTCAGTCTGGCTTTGGCATCCTTCTTTGCCATGAGGTACCTGATGGCGGTGTGATCTGTAAACAAAGTCACTCTAGATCCTATGATATATGATCTGAACTTATCCAGGGTAAACATTACAGCTAGCATCTCCTTCTCTGTGACTGTGTAATTCCGCTGGGCGGAATCCAATGTGCGGCTAGCGTAGTGTATGGCAAATGGAACTCCATCCCTCCTCTGTCCCAGCACTACCCCTACGGCAAAATCGGAGGCATCCGTCATGATCTCGAATGGGAGAGACCAATAAGGCGGCTGGAGGACAGGAGCCTCTATGACACACTGCTGGAGAGTCGCAAATGACGAAAGACACTTGTCATCGACAAGGAACTCGGTGTCTTTCGTCAAGAGGTCAGTCAACGGCCGGGCAATCCTGCTGAAATCCTGAATAAATCTCCTATAAAATCCAACGTGCCCCAGGAATGACCGTAGCTGCCTCAGATTGGACGGCGGTGCGAGTTTCCTAATGACATCAACCTTGGCCGGATCAACCTCCATGCTCCTATTGGAGATGATGTGGCCAAGCACCGTCCCTTGAGTCACCATGAAGTGACTCTTCTCCCAAGATAGAACCAAATGATACTCAATACATCGCTGGAGTACTCGGTCTAGGCAGTCAAGACAGGAGTCGAATCCGTCACCGTAGACCGAGAAATCGTCCATGAAGACCTCCAAACACTCCCCTACCATGTCCGAGAAGATCGACAGCAAGCATCTCTGAAAAGTCGCAGGGGCATTGCATAGCCCAAATGGCATGCGTCGAAAAGCATATGTGCCGAAGGGACAGGTAAAGGTGGTCTTCTCCTGATCCTCAGGAGCGATGGCCACTTGGTTGTAGCCCGAGTACCCATCCAGGAAGCAATAATGGCTCTTTTCTGCCAGTCTCTCAATGATCTGGTCAATAAAAGGCAGGGGAAATGGTCCTTCTTGGTGGCCTGGTTGAGTCTCCTGTAGTCAACACAGACCCTCCAAGAGGTGGGTACTCGTGTAGCAATCTCCTCTCCCGACTCACTGATCACAGTCGTGATGCCCGTCTTCTTGGGCACCACATGCAAGGGGCTAACCCACTTGGAGTCGGAAATGGGATAAATAAAACCTGCACTCCACCATTTCGATATTTCCTTCATCACGACCTCTCTCAGGTTGGGGTTCAGACGCCGTTGGAACTCACGCGACGGCTTTGCCCCCTCCTCGAGATAGATATGGTGGGAGCACACCGATGGACTAATCCCATGGAGATCTGCTACGCTCCATCCGATCGCCTTGAGGTTCTTTTCAAGAACCCCCATCAAACGGGATTCTTGCTCTCCAGTCAACTCGGCTGAGATGATGACTGGGTACATCTCTGGCTCGCCCGCAAGGACTCGATACTTCAGCGAAGTAGGGAGCGGCTTCAGCTCTGGAATGCTGGGTGCTGGCAAATCTGGCTGTGGAAGAAACTGAGTGAAAGCTGCTAAGTCTACCAAATCTGCCTGGGAAAGTGAAAGCGTACTCTCGCAAACTGGATCGGGAGAAGGCTGCTCAACTGCACTGTCTCTGGTCTGCTCTGCATCTGCCTCCTCCTCATCTGTAAGCTCAGGTTGAATCAGGTCTGGCATCTGATCATCACAATCGGCCCAATCAGACTCTGAATCCGAGGGATCTGTATCAACCGTGGTGGCATCAGTACCACCGTAAAGCAAGGTGGCCACAGCACCACCATCACTAAACATCGTGTTGCGATCAAGGACCGGCTCTGCTGCCTCTGTGGTATCCTGAACCAGGGTTGTGCTCTCCAGACTCTCCTCTACTATCATCTCGGCATCAGCTGTATCTGAATATGAGAGGATGGTCTGTGCTGCCGGATCTGCCCAAGCTGCCTCATCGTCTGTGATCACAAAATCACAGTCCTGGTGGATGTCTGGCTCTGCGTCTGTCCGCTGCTCTGAATCTGTACTCGCATCTGAGCTGGCTCTCTCTCTAGCTATGTAGTCCTCGACCGTCTCTATTTGTATACTCTCGCCCTCGACGCGAAAGTACACCTTCCCGCTATCATGATCAGTCACTGCCTTGGCTGTGGCCAAGAACGGACGACCAAGGATGATGGGGGTATCAGCCACTGACTCAGGGATCTCCATGTCCAACACTACGAAGTCCACGGGGAATTTCAGGCCCTGAATCGTGACGATAACGTCTCGTAATAACCCCTTCGGCCTCTTGACAGATCGATCAGTGAACTGAAGGACTGTCCTGCTCTGTCAAAGAGTGACCAACTCGAAGCGGTCAAGAAGGGCTGCCGGAAGAAGGTTGATCGACGATCCGCTATCTAGTAGAGTACGGTCGAACCTCTGCTCACTGATCTGGCATCTGACATACGGGGTCCCTGAATCTGGCCTCTTGGTTGGCAGTCGGTTCTGGATCGCAAAACACGTGGCTTTTGTCAGCACATGGATCTCTGAAATGTGGTTCCTCCTCCTCCTCCAGACTGTAGTCCTGTCTCTCAAAGAACGCTGGAGAAGGGGGATGTGATGCAAAGCCTCCTCGAGGGTCAGCTGGATGTGGAATCTGTCAATCATACTCTGGCTGAATTCCTCCTGCACTGTCTTTTTTGGATCTTTTTTCTTTCCCTTCCCCATCTGAAGGGCTCTAGGGAAGGGGATCACAGGGTCCTTCGCAGATGAAGGACTAGGAAAAGGCCTAGACGGTTCGACGACCGGATCCACACATACATCATGCACCACAGTGGGACCAGAAGAAACTAAACCTTTTCCTTTATTCAAACCAAAGTCCTGAGATACATCAAAGCGGGGAAAGACAACATCTCTCTCTATACAAACACCGGTGGCCTCAGTACCACCATGGGCTGGCTCTGCTGCTGCTGCTGGTAGACGTCTCGCGGCATCAGTACCGCGGGCTGGCTCGGCTATCCTGGTGGCGTCAGTACCACCTCCTCGATCTGGTGAAGTGGCGGCCTCAGTACCGCCGGTGGAATCAACATCCTTGGTGGCCTCAGTGCCACCGTCATCATCTAGAGCGGCCTCAGTACCGCTCTCCTCCTCCTCATGTGGCGCCTCTGAAGTATCCTCGTGGTGAAGCTCAGATGAGGCGCCGCCACCTGCTGGGGTCCTACCGCTCCTAAGTGTGACAAAATCAGCATCAAATAGATCCGAAGATGTATCAACAAATGGGTCACTAGGAGTGGCAAACTCAATGTGTACTACCTGCTCAGATTTCCTCTTGAGGTTATTCGGATTCGGCTCGATCTGGGCTGGAATGGCGGCCTTCCCTCTCACCAAGTCCCGCATCTCCTGGCGGAACTCGTCCATCTCCCGTCTGAATGTGGCCTGCTGGTCCGTGAGGAGGCGGGCGATGTCATCCAAAGCGGGGCTCTCGTGGGAGCCCGACGGGTAGCCTCTCTGGGGCTGAGGCTGTTGGAACTGGTGCTGCTGGTGAGAGGGGTAAGAAGGAGGGTGCTGCTGCTGAACTGGGTGAGCCTGCTGCTCCTGTCTCCATGACTGTCCCTGCTGCTGATAGGGACGAGGACCGAAGGATGATGGCTGGTGCTGCTGATATGCTGGGGGCTGCTGCTGCGGCTGGTGATCTCTCTGCTGGGAGTACTGCCCTCCCTGTCCTGACGGCTGCTGGGGCTGGGTACCACCACTCCCCCACCTGAATCCGGGATGGTCTCGTCGGATCCCAGGCTGGGGGCGGTCATACCAAATCCCGTTGACATCCATCAACGGCTCTGCATCGTAGGGGGCTGGCAGGAGTACTGCCAGAGGCTGGTCCGGCTGGTAAACAACCATCTGCATCTCTGGAGATGGTGGAGACTGGTAAGTGGGCTGCGGCTGCTGGTACAGCTCCGCCTGTACAAGGTGAACCTGTCTAGGCTGCACAGGAGTGCTGGAGCGCTGGGACGAGCTGCTGCTGCCGGAGTCGCCTCGCGACTGAAGACGGGGCTGAGAAGCCGTCTGTGCCTCCTGGAGACACATGAGCTGGGTCTTCATGTCGCTCAGAACCTGTGCCATCTGTTCCATCTGAGTGATGCTCTAGCACTGCTTCTTCTCAATCAGCTCCATGCGGTCCAACTTCTCGCTGATAATGTCCATGTCCGCAGCTGTCGACTCTGCCTGTGCTGCTGCGGCTGCGGACGAACTGGATGGACCTGCATCGACCCGTGCTATCCGCTGGTACTGCACGGGTCCTGGCTGCTGTGGCTGGGTCTTCTGAGTATACAACCTGGTCTGGGACATCACCATGTAGTTTTCGACCATCTCCTCGTAGATGGCCCAGACCTGGTCGTGGTCCTTGGCAAAGTAGGACCCGCCGCAAGAAGCGTTCACCAGACCCTGAAGCTCTGGCGTCAACCCGCTGAAAAAGCTCTGAACTAGGTTCAGCTTGGAGATGTCGTGGTGCGGGCATCGGTCTAGGAGCTCTCAAAACCTCTCCCATGCCTCGTGAAACTGCTCGTTGGGGAACATGGAGAAGTTGCTGATCAGGGCCCTCGCTGCATTCGTCCGCCCGAGTGGGTAGTACTTGTTCAAGTACTCGGTGCGGAGCTGCTCCCAGGTGTATACAAACCTCCCAAGATGCTTCAGCCAGGTGGCTGCTCTATCTGCCAGTGAAAACGGGAAGGCTATCATCCGGATCGTATCCTGGTCCACGTGGCAATCGTGGACAGTGCTGCAGATCATCAGGAACTCCTGGAGGTGGAGGTGGGGCTCCTCAGTGGCAAGTCCGTGGAAGCGGGGTAGCATCTGCAAGGTGTTCGGGGGGCACTTGAAGTCCCCCACGATCGCCGGCACCACTACCCAGTGATGCATCAGAGTAGATCCGCGATTGTGTAAATCCCGCATCGGTCGTGGTGGTCCTCCTGCCGCGGCGCCTCCCGCTGCGGCGGCTGCGGCTGCTGCTGCGGCTGCGGCTGCTTCGGCTCGTGCCTCTACATCAGGTATCTCCTCAGGCTCGCTCTGCTGGTCTCGCTCTGCTCTGAGCCTCTCCAACTCTCGCCTCATCTCTATCATAAATGCCCCCTTATCGCGTAACTGCTGCTGGACTGTCTCAAGTGATGCGATCAGGGTGGAGTTGATAGCTCCCTGGTCAAGTACAAAATGCTCGGGCTGACGGGAGTGATCATCTGAACTGCCGGCTCCGGCCATAGCGACGTCTGCAAAATCAAAGGAGCCCAACTCAGGTGCTGTCAAATCAATCAGTCTCTCCTCGGGCTCGTGTCTCTCAGGTAGAACAGAAAGGGGGTCGAGGGGGAACAGGGTGGAGTCGTACTCGGGCTCGGAGAGCGGGTCTGAGCTCTCGCGAGCCAACCTAGATGATGAGGTAGACGTGCCCGAAAGCGGTGCAGCCAGAGGCTGCCTAAGAGAGCGTCTACCCATCATCTTGATCTGGCGAGTAAGGCGGATGAGATCTGGAAAAATTATGATCTGAAAACAAACCCCCGGTTCACCAACGCAATGCGAGCTGAAGACCGTGAAAGTTCGGTCAATTTATCTTGTCAATTTTATTTGGTGAACACACAAAATATCAGAGCGCTTACGTGACCTGTTAGGATATCCGATGCTAACCCAACTGACTGGCCCGCACGGAAAAGTCGGTAATCAGTCGGGACTAGCACCGGGGGGCTCTACCTAGGGTGCGGGTCACTCTCTCGCGCATCCAAACCATACAATGAGGGGGTTGCTCTCCCCAAGACAAAATTTTTAGGGTGAGCGGGTTTTAAGATCAATAAGATTAGCCAATCCCAATTTTATGGTTTCACTTTTTAGTCTTTTTCAAATGAAAACAAACGGCCTAACGAATTTTTCGGTTCTCCTGATTATTAAGTCCAAAACAGGGGGAGAAGACGAAAAAGCCGATGCGCGACAAATCAATGATGCATGCAAAGTCAGAAATGCGTACCTTGTCTCCAGCACTCTACATGCAATATGATCCGCGCATAAAAGTAAAGACAGAAAGAAAACTACCTATATGATGCAACGGGGAAAACCGAGTCCTAGACGAGCAATTCTAGCGATGAACCGTCTAACCGGTCACCGACCTCCAAGCCAAAGAGTCCGGTCTTGGCCCGTCCCCTCCTCTGTCCGACAAATCGGGGGTAGGAGTAAGCGCTTTACAGGACGGGCTGCGGCACGTAGGCTACAAAGGTAAGTGAATCGGTTATTTTTATTAGTGATTTTTAGTAGGTCCAATTAACGATCTCTGGGAACAGATAAGCAATTAGGTGTGTGGATCCTACTAATTACGGCACAATCAACAAAAATTCCTATGTCTAGGGGCTCGAGCAAAAACCACGTAAACACCGGAAAAGGCAGAAAGAAAAGAAAAAGAAAGCCGCGAAAAAGCCGCAAAAAACCGCGAAGGTCCTAAGGGTCCCCCGAGCACACCGGTGCTCGGCGAAACAGACCCGCTACGGCACGTCCACAACTGTCCAAGTCCAAGTCCCTGTATTATTACAATAATAATGAATAAAAATAAAAATCTACTCTAATCCTCACCCACTCAGCTCTATCTCACGCTCTCCTGCGGCTCCGCGAAGAAAAGAGCCGCCTCCGAATCCCGCGGTTGCGCCGGCTCTCGAGAGTAGCCGCCTCGGTCCTCGGGCCCTCGCAAGAAACAGCAAAGTGGTCAGAACCAACAAAAATAAGCAAATAATAAGAAAAATAAAATGAAAGAAACTGAGAGTATATATGTAAAAATGCAAAAATAAAATAAACACACAAAATAAGACAAAAACAAAAATAAAAGAAAAAGAAAATAAAACAAAATTAAATAAAAAGAAAATATAAACAAAAACCGTGAAGAGCCGCGAGCTCTGAAAGAGCCGCGAAAAGCCGCGAAAATCAAAATGAAAAGAAAAGAAAAACTACTAAGCCGTGCTCCCCGGCAACGGCGCCATTCTAATAACAGGCCTGACCACTCGGGTATAAGGTACAGAAATAGGGTCGTTGTGACCCAAGCGATCAGACCGTGTATATCAAGAAAAATCGAACCACTAATGACAAATCAAGCAATCAAAACAAGGAAGCGGTCCTGCTATATGTTTAACCTGGTATAGCACCCCGGGTCAAACTCAAGGAGCACGGATTGGCCGAAGGCCCACGAAGTAGTAAAAATACTGAAAATAAAAGACAAAATATTTTTTAGTGGTTTTTAATTATTTTTATATTTTTTTGGATTTTTAATGTATAAAGAAAATAAGAAAAACAGAAACAAGCACACTTCAACAATTTATTTAATGCATCAAAAATCAACCAAAAATTAAAACAAAAATATTTTTATGTGTTTTATATTTTTTATGTTTTTGGTGAATTTTTGATAATTTTCTGGTGTGTATTTTATTTTCTAAAAATCAAACAGTAACTAAAACAAGGGGTACTGTCCAGCCGAGCCAAGAAGCCCTAGATAAAATACTAAGGGCCTCAAAATGGCCTTGAGGTAATTTTCCTGTAAGGTGGAGAAAACAAGGAAAATTTGGGTACCAAGTTTATTATTTTTGGGTTTTTAATTAATTTATTATAATTTTTATGGGTTTTTGAGTGTTTTTAAGTTTTTAGGTTTTTTAAGCAATGAAAAATAGCCAAAATTGGCTAGAAAATCAAAGAACACAAACTAAACAGTAGCTAATTTTTGTAGAGTTTTTAGAGGAGTTTTTATATTTTTTTGTGATTTTTAAATCTAGACAGTAGCAAAAACTAAGGTTTTTGAATTGTTAAAAATAGCAAACACAATAAAAAATGTCCTCAAAAATTCACAAAAATCCTACACCATGGCAGGAGCCATGTGTCAAATTTTCATCGAATTTGGAGGTGATTTGATATTTTATTCAAAAATAACAAAAGGGTACTGTGCATAGGGACTCGAATGCAAATACCCAAAGTTCTGGGGGTCCCGGTGCAAAATACCCAGCAAAACACGCGCCAAGCGCGTGCCTGGGGCACTCAGGGACCTATATGTAAGGAAAATAAGTCCCGAGGACCTATTGGTAACACGTACCAAAAGTCCAGGGGGCTCGGTTGCAAATAACCCAAAAATTAACGCACATGCACAAAACAACCATGCACAGGGGTATAAATGCAATTAACTAAAAAGTTTCACTCATTCATAAACATCAAGAACTACAAGGGCATAGATTGCAAATACACCAGAAGAACACGTGTCGAAGCACGTGACACACTACACACAGGGGCATACATGCAATAAGAAAACAAGACAGGGTCCAAAGTGCAAATGTACCAACGTAAATAAAATACGAAAAATATTTACAGGACTGAAACAAAACAAGACTAAAGCTAAGGGCCTAAGGGATAAATTACCCTTTATTAAGTTGGCCGTCGGATGGGCGCCACGTATGCTGATGAACGGCTGGAAATGGGTGGTGCCCAACGCTGATATCCCTCGGGTTGATCGATCGGTCCAGGCGTTGCCACGTGGGAGATCGAACAGTGGAGAGGTACTGTGGCTAAACCTCGGGCATCGATGGTCCAGATCGCTCCTCAGATGGATCTAACGCTGCTGGTGGCTCCTGAAGTGGACGGTGGCGATCAAAACTGGAGCAGGAGGGCAATCCAACGGCTGCTGGAGGTCCTCGAAGAACAAGAGGCCGACGAACGTCGCCGGCCCAGTACGCGCGCTCCGAGCCTCCGTGGGGGCTTCTGATGATCGAGGAAGCTTCGCCTTGGCCTCCCGCGTCTGTGGGACGTCTCCGATGAATCAACGGAGCTCCGGAGAGCTCTGTCGACTCCGGCGGAGGAGAAGCTCCGGTTCTCAAGTAGGAGGGCCTCAGACAGCCCTCGATTGACCTGCAAAACGCAACCAAAGAGCTCCTGGGTCGAGGGCAAACTGCCTCGACCCCGTTAGCGGTGGTGCAAGTGGACGGTGCGGTGGTGCGGGCGAACCCCGGCGATGCGACGGCGAAGGGGTTCGAACCCCAGCTCCTGTGCGAGCTGGGTTGAACGGAGGGGCGGAGAAGGTGCGCGGGGGAAGGGCGAACGTGATGGGGGATTCTGATGATCGAACGGAAGGGGGAGATGGCCGGAATCGATGATGGTCGGTGACGGCGATATTTGGGGCTAATCGAAAATTAGAGAAAAAGAAAGAACTACAGGTCTACCTGGGTGAAGGAATGGGCTCTGGTCGAGCTTGCGCAGCTCTGGGTCTTCGCCTCAAGGAACGCCGACGTCCGAGGCTCGAGCTCCAACTCAGGGCGGAGCACGGCGGTGATACTCGCCGGATCAGTGGAAACCTCCTCCTCGCCTCGCTGCAACAGGTGGAGACGCTCGCTGTCACTCGTGCGATCACGCTGGAGCTCACAGGGAAGAAGGGGAATGACCAAAGATAGAGAAAATGGGTGGCGGAGCTGGGTATTTAAGTGGGTGCAGGTCCGGCTAGGGCTGGTCGGGTAGGGCTGTGAGAAGCGCGGATCCCGATGTGGATACCCCGGCGAGGGTCTCAGATGCACGAAGAAGAGATAGGACCCGGGGTTTGCGGAGATGGCGAGCGGATCGAGCACGGAAAAAGAGGAGAAGTCGGGTCGGGTGCGAGATCCGCTGGAGAAGAAGGTCCGCGGAGGGAGTTGACCGGAGGTCAACATCTCCGTGGGCCAATGAGACGCTGCCACGTGGAAAAGACTTGAAAAATCAATTATAAATAGCAAATGGCAGAATTATTAAAAAGTCGAAACATGAAAGATTTTTGTTTTAATATTTTCTATTTTTTTGTGATTTTTAATTAATTTTTGGAAATAAAAATAAGGTATTTACATTATATAGCTATATATAGGTATATATACAATATGTAGGCTTTTGATTTTTGATTTTTTAATTATTATTTTTGTATAATTTTATTCCTATTTTATATTTTATTTATTTATAGAATAAAATAAGGAATAAAAGGGTATTTTTATTTTGTTTTTATTATTTATATACATAGGTAAAATAAATAGATATATACATCTATATACATGGTATATGTACAATGTATTTTGGTATTTTTTATTTTTCTATTTTTATTTTGATTTTTGTTTTGATTCTTTTTATTTTATTTATTTACAAATTATAACATAGACTATTTACAAAAAGTTTTAAAAATTAATTTCGTATATTTTCAAAGCTAAATAAATATATATAGGTGTGGTTTATGTACATGATGAAAGGGGTATTTTTGATCTTTTTGATTTTTAACTTTTCTTTTGTTTTTATATCTTTTATAAATATATACAAGTATTTACAAGCATATTTTTGGGTGAGGAAAACATTTTTATTTTGTTTACATAAATATATACACAAGAGCTCCTATCTCCCTCTACTTTGGCTTTTATGCGGTCAGGCCCATGCTGAGCCCTCCCTTGGGTTAGGTGGCTCAATATTTATTCTAAATATTTCCCTCTTTTTCTTTTTAATCTTTTTTCTTTTATTTTTGCACAAAAACATGCTAATTATAGATTTTTACACAATGCATGCTTTTGCTAATTATTCCTATTTACACATATCTACATGCATTTGCAAAGGTTTTTTGTAGCTAAAATATAAGAATAAAGAGTGATGAAAGGGTATTCATCAATAGGCTGGGGGCTGCTGGTGCGGCTGGTGATCCCTCTGCTGGCCATACTGCCCTCCCTGACCGGATGACTGCTGTTGGGACTGGGTACCTCCACTCCCCCACCTGAATCCGGGATGGTCTCGTCGGATCCCAGGCTGGGGACGGTCATACCAAATCCCGTTGACATCCATCAACGGCTCTGCATCGAACTGGGCTGGCGGGAGTACTGCCAGAGGCTGATCCGGCTGGTATACCACCATCTGCAAGTCTGGAGATGGTGGGGACTGGTAAGAGGGCTGTTGCTGCTAGTACGGCTCCGCCTGTACAAGGTGAACCTGTCTAGGCTGCTGAAAGGAGCTGGAGCGCTGGGACGAGCTGCTGCTGCCGTCGGTATCGCCTCGCGACTGAAGACGGGGCTGGGAAGCCGTCTGTGCCTCCGGGAGACACATGAGCTGGGTCTTTCTCAGAGTCTGTGCCATCTGCTCCATCTGAATGATGCCCTGGCACTGCTTCTTCTCGATCAGCTCCATGCGGTCCAACTTCTCGCTGATGATACCCATAACCGCAGCGGACGACTCTGCCTGTGCTGCTGCAACTGCGGATGAACTGGATGGACCGGCATCGACCCATGTTATCCTCTGGTACTGCACGGGTCCTGGCTGCTGCTGGGGTCTCTCCTGAGTGTACAACCTGGTCTGGGACATCACCATATAGTTCTCAGCCATCTCCTCGAAGATGGCCCAGACCTGGTCGTGATCCTTGGCGAAATAGGACCCGCCACAAGAAGCATTCACCAGGCCCTGGAGCTCTGGTGTCAACCCGCTGAAGAAGCTCTGCACAAGGTTCGGCTTCGTGATATCATGGTGCGGGCATCGGTCTGTGAGCTCTCGGAACCTCTCCCATGCCTCATGGAATTGCTCATTGGGGAGCATGGAGAAGTTGCTGATCAGGGCCCTCGCTGCATTCGTCCGCTCGAGTGGATAGTACTTGTTCAAGTACTCGGTGCGGAGCTGCTCCCAGGTGTAGACGAACTTCCCCAAATGCTTCAGCCAGGTGGCTGCTCTGTCTGCTAGGGAGAAGGGGAAGGCAATCATCCGAATCGTATCCTGGTCCACATGGCGGTCGTGGACAGTTCTGCAGATCATCAAAAACTCCTGGAGGTGTAGATGGGGCTCCTCGGTGGCAAGTCCGTGAAAACGGGGAAGCATCTGCAGGGTGATCGGGGGGAACTTGAAGTCCCCCACGATAGCAGGTACCACAACCCAATGATGCATCAGTGTGGATCCGGGTTGTGCAACTCCCGCATCGGTCTCGGTGGTCCTCCTGCCGCGGCGGCTGCTGCTGCTGCGGCTGCTGCGGCTCGTGCCTCTGCATCTGGTCCGTCCTCAGGCTCGCTCTGATCTCTCTCTGCTCTGAGTCGCTCCAACTCTCTCCTCATCTCAATCATGAAAGCTCCCTGATCCCTCAGCTGATGCTGCACTGTCTCTAACGAGGCGATCAGGGTGGTGTTGATCGCTCCCTGGTCCATCACAATGTGCTCGGTCCTGGAGCGGTCCTCTTAACTACCGGCCATGACGTCTGCTGCAAAATCAAATGAGCCATACTCAGGTGCTGTCAAATCTGCTAATCTTTCCTCTGGCTCATATCTCACAGAACCGAAAGAAAGGGGGTCGAGGGGGAATAGGGCGGAATCGTACTCAGGCTCGGAGAACTGGTCTAGGCTCTCGCAGGCCAACCTAGATGATTGGGTAGACGTGCCCGAAAGCGGTGTAGCCAGAGGCTGCATAAGAGAGCGTCTACCCATCATCTTGATCTGACGAGTAGTGCGGATGAGATCTGGAAAAACTATGATCAGAATGCAAACCCTCGGTTCACCAACGCAACGCGAGCTGAAGACCGTGAAAAACAAAGGCCTAACAAATTTTTCGGTTCTCCTGGTTATTAAGTCCAAAACAGGGGGGAGAAGAAGAAAAAGCCGATGCGCGATGAAATCAATGGTGCATGCTGAGTCAGAAATGCGTACCTTGCCTCCAGCACTCTACATGCAAGTCATCCGCGCAGAATTTAAAGACTGAAAATAAACTACCTAAATGATGCAGTGGGAAAGCCGAGTCCTAGATGAGCAATTTCTACTCGAAGAGCCGTCTAATCGGTCACCGACCTCCAAGCCAAAGGGTCCGGTCTTGGCCCACCCCTCCTCTGTCCGACAAATCGGGGTAGGAGAAAGCGCTTTACAGGATGGGCTGCGGCACGTAGGCTACGAAGGAGATGAGTCGATTATTTTTATTAGTTGATTATTAGTAGGTCCAATTAGCGCTCTATAGGAACAGGCAAATAGTTAAGTGTGGGGATCCTACTAATTACGGCACAAGCAAGTATAAAATCCTAAGTCTAGGGGCTCGATGAAAACCGCGTAAACACCGGAAAAGGCAGTAAAAAAATGAAAAGAAAACAAAGCCGCGTAAAAAGCCACGAAAAACTCTAAGGGTCCCCCGAGCACACCGGTGCTCGGCAAAACAGACCCGTTAAGAGTTCAAGTCCACAAGAGTGTCTCTGAGTCCCTGTATTATTACAATAATAATCAAAATAAAACCTAATCTAACCTCACCCACTCAACTCTCTCTCTCGCCCTCTCCTGCGGCTCCGTAAAGAAGAGAGCCGCCTCCAAGTCCTGCGGTTGCGTCGGCTCCTCGAAAGTCGCCTCCGCGGTCCTCGGGCCCTCGCAAGAGACAGAGACAAGTGGTCAGACTGAAATAATCAAATAATGATAAAAAAATAAATGGAAATAAAAATAAGGGTATCTATGCAAAAATACAAAATAAAATAAACAATCAAAATAAAACAAAAATAAAAGTAAAAGAAAAAGAAAATAAAACAAAATAAAACCAAAATAAAATATAAACAAAAGCCGCGAAAAATCCGCGAGCTCTGAAAGAGCCGCGAAAAATCCGCGAGCTCTGAAAGAGCCGCGAAAAGCCGCGAAAACAAAAACGAGAAATAAAATCAAAACTACTAAGCTGTGCTCCCCGGCAACGGTGCCATTCTGATGTCACGAAAATCCGAGCGACTAAGGCAAAGGTATCTAGATGGTCGTTGCGACCTCAATCACTCAGACGTGCCAATCAAGAAAAATCAGACCACTAATATAGACAAAATCGATCAAAAACGCGATAGCGGTCTCGCTATTGGATTAACCTGGTATAGCGACCAGGGTCGAACTCAAGGAGCACGGGTTGGCCTCTCGGCCTACGAAGTAGTCAAAAAG
This sequence comes from Ottelia alismoides, assembly GCA_037367405.1. NCBI lineage: Eukaryota > Viridiplantae > Streptophyta > Magnoliopsida > Alismatales > Hydrocharitaceae > Ottelia > Ottelia alismoides. The sequence goes on along the minus strand of JAZKJV010005669.1, from coordinate 241,309 downwards.
AGAAATAAAATAAAAAGAGCAAATATTTTTCGTGGTTTTTAATTATTTTATATTTTTTTGGATTTTTTAATGTATTAAGAAAATAAGAAAAGTAAACAAACACACACTTCAACAAATTATTTAAAGCACTAAAAATCAACCAAAAATTCAAACAAAAATATTTTTATGTGTTTTATATCTTTTTGTGTTTTTGATGAATTTTTGAGAATTTTCTGATGTTTATTTAATTTTATAAAAATCAAACAGTAGCGGAAATCAAAGGTACTGTCCAGCCAATCTAGAAAGGCCTAGATAAAATATCTAAAAGCCCTAAATTAGCTCGGAGGTAATTTTCCTGTAAAGTGAATAAATCAATGAAAATTTAGGCACCTATTTTATTATTTTTGGGTTTTTGGTTTAATTATTAGAATTTTTATAAGTTTTTAGGTTTTTTTCAATTTTTAGTGATTTCCAGTGATGAAAAATAGCCAAAATTGGCTAGAAAATCAAACACAACAAAATAGACAGTAGACAATTTTTTGTAATTTTTAGACACTATTTAGTATTTTTTTGTGATTTTTAAAGTTAGACAGTAACGAAATTGAGTGTTTTTTGAATTTTTAAAAATATCAAATGAAATCAAAAATGTCCTCAAAAATCCTCGAAAATTTTACACCATGGCAGGAGCCATGTGTCCAATTTTCGTTGGATTTGGAGGTAATTTGCTATTTTATTCAAAAATAAAGAGAGGGTACAGTGCATAGGGACCAAAGTGCAAATACCCAGGAGTCTGGGGGGTCTGGTGCAATTAACCCAGCAAAACACGTGCCACGCGCGTGCTTGGGGCACTCAGGGACCCAAATGCAAAGAAAATAAGTCCCGAGGACTTATTGGTAATAGGTACCAAAAGCCCAAGGGCTCATCTGCAAAATACCCACAAATATCACGCACATGCTCAAATAAACCACGCACAGGGGTATAAGTGCAAATAAACTAAAAGTTTCATTCAACTGTTAACATCCAGAACTACAGGGGCATGTATTGCAAATAAGCCAAAAAGCACGTGTCGATGCACGTGTCAGACCACACACAAGGGCATAAGTGCAAAATCAACAGAGTACGAGGTCCTCTATGCAACTAACCCTAAAACTAAACAACTGAATTAACTAATTACAGGACTAACTACGAAATAAAATGGCAGAGGGGGCCTAAGGGTAAATTACCCCTTTATTACGCAGACTGCTGGATGCGCGCCACGTGGGGGTATCTGACGGCATGGAAGCGTGGTAGCACGTGATCCTACGGCTGAGATCACTCTCCTCAGATCCGACGTCGAAGGCAGCTCCAGGGATGAACGGTCCAGATGACGCCTGGAGCGTGAGAGTGATCGAACGGAGGAGAAGGGTCCTCGAAGAACAGATGACCGGCGAGATTCGTCGGCCCGGTGGCTTCGCTCCGAGGCTCCTCTGCTGCGCCTGAAGGTCGGAGAAGCTCTGCAAGGGTGTCCCCGCAGCTGGTGGTGGGCTCCGATGATCCAGCCGAGCTCTGAGGAGCTCGGGCATGGTCGGCGGAGCTGTGCCTCCTGGCTGAATGTCGAAGGACCTCAGATGGCCTTCGTTTGACCTGCAAAGCGATCCAGAAGACTCGCGGGTCAAGGGAAAACTGCCTCGACCCGGTTAGGCGGAGTGGCGGTGGACGGTGGGTCGATATGGCGAGCTCCGGCAAAGGGGGTAGATGGAGGAGCTCGACTCCCAGCTCCTGTGCGAGCTGGGTTGGATGGAGGGGTGAAGAAGGTGCGCAGGGAGTCGGCGAAGGCTATGGCAATGCCCGATGATCGAATGGTGGTCGGGAGCGATGGGAATCGACGATGGACGGCGGCGGAGTGATTTGGGCGTAAATGGAAATCAGAGAAAAAGAAAGGCTATCGGAGCTACCTGGGTGGACGAGGAGACTGGGGAGGAGCTGGGGAAGCTCCTGGTCTTCGCCTCGAGGAGCGTCTCCCTCCGAGGCTCGGTGCTCACGCTGGTGGCGGAGCAACGGCGGCTGTGCTCGCCGGATCGATGGATACGCCTCCACTCCTCGCTTCGACGGCGCCGGATGCAAGCTGTCACTCTCGCGGGTGTGCTGGAGCTCACAGGAGGTGGATTCGAATGGCCAAAGATGCGGAATTAGGGTGGCGGAGCTCGAGCTAAATATGGGCGAGGGTCCGGGAAGACGAGGTCGGGTAGGGCATGGAAGCGCGCGGATCCCGAGGATGAAGCTCCGGCGAGGGTGTCGGATGTGGCATTAAGGAGTCGGACCCGGGGTTTAGGTGGTAGGTGATCGGGTTTAGCGGGGAAAAATCCGAGAAGTTGGGGACCCACTAAGGACCCGAGTGGAGTGGTCCTGGGGGGGGGGGGGGTTAGTTGACCGGGCGGTCAACATCCCCAGGAGCCAACAGGAATTGGCCACGTGGCAGGATCTTAGGAGTGAAAATTAGGGTAGCTAGGGGCCGATTTAGCAAAAACTCAAAACATGAAATATGTTTATTTTATTTTTTTTTCTAATTTATAGTGATTTTTAATAATTTTTTCGAAATAAAAATAAGGTATATACATAGTATGTAGTATATAGGTACATGTACACTATAGAGTTTTTTTAATTTTTGATTTTTTTAATTATTATTTTTGTACACTTTTATTTCCATTTTAAATTTTATTTATTTTCATTATAAAATAAGGAATAAAAAGATATTTTTGTTTCATTTTTATTATTTATGTACATAGGTAAAATCAATACATATATACATTTATATACATGGTATATTTACAATATATCCTTGTGTTTTTAATTTTGTTATTTTTATTTGATTTTTGTTTTAATTGTTTTTATTTTATTTTTTTACATTATAGAACATAGAATATTTACAAAAATTTTGGAAATTAATTTTATTTATTTACAAGGTTAAATAAATATAGAAGAGTGGTTCATGTACATGATGAAAGTGGTGTTTTTGTTCTTTTTTATTTTTATCTTTTTTCTTTTGTTTTTTTTATACTTATAAATATGTACAAGTATTTACAAGCATATTTTAGGCTATTTTTGTGAGGAAAATATTTTTATTTATTTACATAAATATGTACATACATGGGTCCCTATCTCCATCTACTTTGGCTTTTATGCGGTCAGGCCCATGCTGAGCCCTCCCTTGGGTCAGGTTGCTCAATATTTATTCTAAATATTTCCCTCTTTTTCTTTTTAATCTTTATTCTTTTATTTTTGCACAAAAACATGCTAATTATAGGTTTTTACACAATGCATGCTTTTGGTAATTATTTCTATTTACACATATCTACATGCATTTGCAAAGGTTTTTGTAGCTAAAATATAAGAATAAAGAGTGATGAATGAGTATTCATCAGTAAATTGGAATCTGGCACTGGAGAGTGCTATTTAATTAGGCATATAAAGGATGGTATTCTATACCTACTTTATGACCATGAGATTCTCAAAAGATTTCATCTCTAAGGATGGGATTCTTATAGGATGACTTGCATAAGAATCAATATAAGAATGAAGTCATTGGATTCATCAAATCCTAAAAGGATAATGTGGTTCCTAAAATTAGAAACTATAAGGATAATTAAGGATGAAACACTCATACCTCTTCAAATCAGTTTGAGGGTGGTAAGACCACTTAGAAGGTATTGATTCCATGTGTCGAAGAAGTCTGACCATGATACGAATTCATATGATGAAGCTTCTGAGGATCATGACATTGAGAGATGGATGTTAGCAATAAAGTATAAAGTAGACTTCATGAACAAGTGTTGTGTTTGGATCCTCGACGACTTACCTACAAGAGTCGTACCTGTTGGGAATGGATCTTCAAAAGAAAAGGAAATCTGATGAGAAGGTAGAGACCTTCAAAGCACGGCTCGTAGCCAATGGCCATACATAGAGAGAAGACATCACTTGTGATAGGACTTGCTCTCCAGTGACCTTGCTTATGTCTATCATAATATTGCTAGCTATAGCTGCACAACTTGGCTATAACATCTGGAAGATGGAAGTCAGGATTGCATTCCTCTATGAATACCTCAATGAGGATATTCGTATGAAGTAACCCATGGCTTCATAGTTGAGGAAGGCAATATGTGCAAGCTAAAGAACTCTATCTATGGGTTCAAACAATCTTCTTATAGTTGGAACATCCGATTTGTTGAAATTATTAAGGTTATGATTTAAGATAAAATCTTGATGTACCATGTAAAGCTTAGTGGGAGTGTCATTGTATTCATAATGCTAAATGTAGATAAAATCATTTGAAATGATATAAGGATGATAATAAGTGTTTAATAATCGGGTGGTCTCATACCTTTAAGATAAAAGATCTCAAGGATGCCTCTTAGATCTTTCTTCTAAAGTTGTTCAGAAGAAAAGAGAAGATGGCATTGGGATATTCATATGATGGGCACACATTCAGAAAGATCACTTGGGAAATTTCAAGGAAGGATTCTTTCCCTTAAGATATGGTACTGACCTATCTAAAGGGATAACACCTCAAAGTGTTGAGGATGTGAATGCTAAAGTTGCATGACCTTTGTGTATCAATTGTAGGAAGCCTGGTATATGCCAGATATGTACAAAAGCCAGATGTTTGCCATGCAGTGGGAGTGATAAACTGTTATCAATCCAACTATGGAGATAGAACATTTAATTGTTGTAATTATAAACATCTTTAAATATATAAGACTTTAAAAATAGTGATCTCAAAGTCTTATCTTAAAGAATTTAAGACTTTGTAGATGGTGATCTAAAAAAGTCTTACTACAGATACCTTACAAGACTTAAAACTGTCTTAGTATAAGGGGATAGAGATATCCAAGTATAAGGTATTTTGATAAGGATAATTGAAATTCCTTATTTGACGTAATAATTGTTGAGTTGTGGTGCCAAAGGTTAAAACTAACAAGATGTAAGGCACTGTTACTGATTTAACAAGATTGAGTATTGGTTGCAAAAGATGCAACATTCACATTGGATGCGAGCATTGTTATTGTGAGATATGCAAGTATGTAAAAGGACTTAACATATTCTCTCGAGGCAAAGTGATTTCTCAGCTGACCAGGCTATTTATCTAAATAGCTTATGATTAGCACATGAGTGTGGGCTTAAAAATTATCTCATTAGTGGCTCCTTGGGATAGTAGGAGATTGTTGGACATGTGAGTCTACAACGAGTCATTCTGCAATAAAAGTTATTGCATATCATTCCTTAATCTGAAATGAAGAATAACATATTTGCATAATAGGCCCCTTAGTATAATTAGGGTTATGTATCATGGTCATCTTGAAATCACAAATATGTTGATCCAAAGGTTGGATCATAGAGGTCGGTGTATGGTTTAATATCCAAAGAGTTAGATTGAGGACTCAACTGCACCGTTAAGTGATAACCAAGAAGGGGTCATGGTGGACAAGAGACCGGCCTAGGGTTTCTAACAAGGCTGGAACCTAATCATTGTGGTAATTAATCTCCAATCAATAACCAATAAACCCACATATGATAAATAAATCAATAAATGTGAAGTGAGCTAAAATTTGTTATAACTCTGAAATAGATGTATAAAGAGTAAATAGTATAGAGGTAGAACATAAGGAGCAAATAGAGGTAAGTTAGTAATTAATTATTTCTACTAATAATAATGTTCATATTTTTTGCTTTTGTTTGTCTTGTTTTTATGTTAAATTTTAATTATATATAATTTTTATGGATTTTTTATATTATTTTTTATAATTATAATTTTCTTTTTTATTTTCCAAAAAAATTATTTTCTTTTTGTTTTTTAAAATAAAATATATAATTATATATAATAATAAGATATTATGTTTTCTATAAGTGAAATATATCATATATAGTAAATATAGGTTATTGTTTTTTAAATATATGAAAACATACTTAAAATACATGAAATAACATATTTTGTGATTTTTATATTTTGACTTATTTTTGGTAATTTTTATAGTTTTTTACTACTATTTATATATTTTTTTAAAAAATATACACAACGAACATAATAATTATTCAAGATTATTTTAAGTTTAATAAATATAAATAAGTCAAAATTAACCTAAAAATATTTTTAGTGTATAATTTATATAATATAGAAAATTCAAAAATAGAAATTTATATTTTTGTATTTTTTTCATACTTTTTTCTCATTTTATAAGATTTTTAGGGTTTGTGATTTTTATATTTTATAATTTATATTTTTAGTATTTTTTGGACTTGTGGTAAAATATAATAATATAGCTACTATATTTTTGAGGGATTTTTGGAAAGGTTTTACTAATATTTATGGTTTTTTATACATATATAGAATGAAAATGCATTTTTTATTTTTAATTAAATGACTACTTAAAAATTACGCATGAACAAGCATGATATTAAGCACATAGATTAATTTTCCTACAATTTTTAAAGTAATCAAAATATTTCATGTGGAAAAAATAAAAGGAAATGAAATATTACAGGAACATGGATCTAATTACAATTTATAAAAACTTTAAATATATTTAATAATAGTCCATACAATGTTAGGGTACATATGCATAAATTACAGAGCCCCACGTGCCGCTATACGTGAGGTTTGAGGACCTATTTTAAATTTCCAAAAAGCATGAGGTCCTACTTCCATTTTTTTCTAAAAATATTACACTATTTTTGATAATTATTGTACTAATCTTAAATATAAAAATCTGGGAGGGCTTTATGCAATATCCCTAGGAGAGACACGAGAGGCACATGTGCGGTCTGATAACATGGCTCTAGTACAACCACGTGGCTTTACTTAGCTATGAACGGCTCTGGACATGCATCACTTTGTTTAATTTCAATAGCCCAGATTAGATCGGTGTTGTTGTTTGCATCTGATAGTGGAGGAGCAAGGAGGAAGAACAGGGAAGAACAACTTCCACATCTTCCTTGGATCTTTGATTACACGCAGGTCCCATAACCTTCATCTCTTCTCAACAGCTCAATATCTTCCAGGGATCCACTCGTGGCTACAGAATGTCTGAGTTACATCCAGACCTCGCTAATAAGAGGTCTGGAGATCAATGAAGGTCAACGGCCTAGGAGTTCAAGTGGGCATCGATTCTCTTCTCAGGTGGCTTATCTGGACTACAGTACTACAGAAAAAGATTCAAAGGTTCGAGGGCTATCTCCTTGACCTGATACTGAATTAGTAGCACAAGGGGGTGAAATGGCAGTGAGTCTCCATCAAAGGTGGCGGAATGAGACTTACTAGCTGATGAATCCCTGTTCATTACTCTTTATTCTTTTATTTCAGCTAATTATCTTAGCAATGCATAATGTAAATAGGTGTAAATACAATAACTTAGCAAAATGCATGCATGTGTTAATAGTGCATAATTAGCATGTATTCGTGTGGAAATAGTTTGCAAAACTTCTGCATCCATTCATTAATTCATTCAAACATTTTTTAAAATTTTTTGCACATTTTCAAAACTTTGCATAAAAAGATTTTTGTCTATACTTGTACAGTTTTCTGAATCGTAGATTGACATTTAAACTAGCCTGGAATTAAATTGGAAAATGGAGCTTGGTTAAGACCTTAATCTACCAAATTCTAAGAGGAACCTTATAGGGCTTAGGATTGAGACTTTTTCAGGTCCATTAGTGAATTAATTCTTTGAGTCCACTAGGCTATGATCACATGTCATCTTGATGAGACTAAGTAGAACACTTAACAACACACACATGACTCTTACAGACAATGGCTTTACTTGCACCAGCACCTTACACATAGCTCTCTACGGATGAGGTGGTGAGGAGGCAGTCTTCTTTGGCTCGGGGTAGCATACGAGGGTAGTACTTCCAGGAAGAACCTCTCGTCTTCTTTTAGTGAAGGAAGTGTGTCTCAACTTGGTCTGGTAGCATTGAGATCTAAAGACATGAGTTGTGGGTTGCAATAATGTTTCAAAAGAGGGATAGTCTACTGGCTCATGAGAAAAAACTCCTTATGTATATATGCTGCACCATGTAAATATGTTGTACATATGCACATCAAAAAAATGTGCAAAAGAAAGAAAAACTCCAAAAAAGTGGTGGGTCTGATAGAAAATGAAATACCCACCTGAGTGTATATAGACAAATAAGCAAAGCTTGTGTTACCCACTCTCATCTCATGAAGCTTGTAGCAGGGAGACTTAGCTATACTGGTTGGGCTCCCAAGGATACATGACTACACTGGTCATGGTCCATTCTCTTCTTCCTCCTCTTCTTGAGCCGATTCAACTTGAAATTGGAAGGGAATACCCCGCTCCTCGAGGAAAGAGCTGCCAGACTGAGGCATTGGAGTTACCTTGTTAAGGGGGGCTGTTACTTTGCCATTTATGAGGTGGGGAGCTATATATCACTTACACAGTACACAAAAATATTCATGGTCATTAGAGTTTGTGTATGTCGGCTTGTTCTGATCTGGATTATTTATGAGTCTTGACCAAAGACTGGTGGAACATAGAGGCTATTGAGTTTTAAACCTAGGTCCAAATAAGGTTACGACAACCTAATAATCCAAAGGTTTGACTGAGCTCCATACTTCAATTTAAGGAAGACAAGTTTAATAATCAATCTTGATTCTCCTTCTTTTTATTTTTCTTTCTCTTTTCACTATTTTTCAAATAAGTGTTTGTTAAGGGACTAGCAAAGGTAAAGTATAGGGGGGTGATGAATCCATGTTCATCACTCTTTATTCTTTTATTTTAGCTAATTATCTTGACAATGCATCATGTAAATAGGTGTAAATACAATAACTTAGCAAAATGCATACATGTGTTAATAGTGCATAATTAGCATGCATTTGTGCAAAAATAAAAGAATAAAGAATAAAGAAAAAGGAAGGATGTATTTAGAATAAATACTGAGTGACCCAAACCCCAAGAGAAGGCCAAGTATTGGCCTGATCGCCAAATAAAATAAGTAGAGAGAGATAGGGCCCACTCTGTATTATATCCATATCATGTGTGTAAATAAATAATTATTTTTGCCAAAATAAAAATAAAATATTCTCTTTACCTCCTTACTTGTATTGCTAAAAATAAAATAAAAATCAGAAAAATAAATTAAAATAGAATAAAATTGTCTCTCTCACTTGTACATAATACATGTGTATAGGATCCTTTCTCTATTTATTTCATACTTGTAAATAAATAATAAAAATAAAATAAAAATTTTTAAGACCCAAAATTATTTTGTAAATAAATAAAATATAAAAATTGGGGTATGTTTTTTAAAAACAATAGATGAAAAATAAATGTACAAAATACATAGGTATAATATACATGTATATACTACAATATACTGTATATAGATAATTTATTTTTCATAAAAAGAAATAAAAATCATAGAAAAATCCCTTGAAAAATAATAAACATTTTTCATTTTATTCATTTTTATTTTAATTCCATTTATTATTTTTAATCTATTTATTTTTTATTTTTCTTTCTATTTTGTCCTGTAGCCTATCTTGTCTTTTCCTCTGATGCCCGTGATTGGCCCACGTCAGATTGTTGACTCGGGTCAACCCCCTCTTCCAGGGCTTGACCAACCCAAATGCTCCGCCAGACCTTCTTCTTCCAATTATCTCGGGCGGATCGTGCGTACCCATGCCCCGATTCTTCGCCGGCACCTTCCCCGTGGATCCGTGACCCTCACAGATCCTTACGAAGGCACGGATCTCCCTCGGTTCGTGCACTTCTACTCGATTTCTCCAGCCACCTAGGAGCACTATAAGATCTCTTCATCTGCCTCTTCAGGTCGGCAGCTCGTGCCTCACTCCCTCTCGATACCCTAGACACCTTCAGCGTGGTGACAACCATCTGAAGAGCCTCCTGGTGATTGATTTGGTGCAGTGACGCTGATGCTCCACCTTTGTGGCCGGTCCTCCATTGCAAGAAGCCTCCCTCGCCTTCCAACGCTTGGCCGAGGCCATAACCCCGACGTCCACCTTCGCCTGAAGCCGAGGAGTTGATCCAGATCTTCATGTGAGCTTCTTATCCTCCTCCGTTATCATTTCGATTCCAATCTTTCGTTTGTCGCCGCCTTCGCTCCGTCAGCTCCGACCAGCCAGTCAGAGCTCCTTCACCCACATCCAACCGCTCCGATACCTACGCACACTCACCCTCCATCTTCCTCCACGATCTGATCACCCTTATCATCGACCATCTAGTCGATATTAGGCTCGAGGTTTCCCCTATCGCCTTCACCGAAAACCAAACTCCGCTCCCCGTCGCTTCTTTGGGTTTTAGTCTAAATAATCTAGACTGAAGCATAGCTCCGAGTCAGAGCTACTCGTTGCAGGTCCGTCCGTGCACTTAAGGCCCCCAGACAATCCTCTCTAGAGCTCATCGGAGCAGCTCCAGGTGCCCGTCGCCGTCACGCCTATCTGGTCGTTGGAGCTCCGATCCGAGCCATTCACCTGACGAAGAATTGTCCCATGATCACACCGGTGCCTGCTGATCTTCCATCGGGAACGAGGATCTCATCCTTGGCTCTAGCGAAGTTCATCGAGGCGTAGTTCTTCCAGACATCTTCTGCACCATTGGATCGACGTCGCCCTCCAGATTCCATCTTGATCGTCCATCCAGGAGACATGTCAGACCGTTAGATGTCAGATCTAATGGCCCCGTACGCTCCACGTCCCCGACCATCTGAGAATGTCAGATCTGACACCTGACGCGCGCAGAGCCATACGATCGCATCATGCCAGCGGACGACACGTAGCCTCCTACATGCGACTCATGTGCATCGAGGGTATATTTCTCCTTTTACACTGTATTTATTTCACTTTATGTTTTGTTTTTTAAAATAAAATTTATAGTTGAACCTTTTTGCACTCTAGTCCCTATAGTTTCTGGTATTTGCTATCTAGTCCTCCCTGTTTGGAGGACGTGTGTTGTCACACGAGCAGTGGTGATTTTGCATGATCGGTCCTAGACATTTCTTATGTTAATGTTTGAATGAAAGTTTTTCTGAAATTGCATTTATACCCCTGTGAACATTGAATTGATGCATGTTCGAATTTTATTGGTGAATTTGTGGTTTTATACCTGAGTTTTCGTGCTTGTTAATAGTTAGTCCAAGAACTTAAATAAATTACATTTAGGTCCCTATAACCTGTGTTTTTTGTTTTTAATTAAATAAATATCAAAACTACTCCAAAAATTCCCAAAAAATTACACGTGGCTCCTGCTACTATGTAGTATTTTTGATAATTTTTGAGACACATTTTGATTTTATTTGCTATTTTCTAAATTCAAAACCCCTAAAAAGTGTCCCCGTCTATTTTGGAAAATCAATTAAAAACATAAAAATACCTTAAAAAATTTTGAAAAAAATTCGTATATGCTTGTTTCGTCTTGTTTTAATTTCCATGTTATTTTTGTTTCATTATCTTTTACAAAACACCTAAAAATTTAAAAAGATCAAAAACCTTAGAAAAATCATTAAAATTTCATTTAAAAATCAAAAAAATGTTTTTTCAGTTTCTGTAGGTAGGTTTTATTTTATATTTTCATATAAAATTGTTGCCAAGATTTTAGAGGCAACTTAGATATTTTTAATGTGTCTTTTCATCTAGGATGCACATTGCTTGTTGTTTTTCTCTTTCCTTTATTTTTAGAAAATTATATAAAAATCAGAAAACCCAAAACATCTGAATATTTTAAAAAATAAAAATATTTTTCTTTTGAATATTTGAGTACTTTTAGGTCTTTGAATAATTGCTTGAGTGTTGCTTTTGTCATTTCTTTATTCCTTTTCTTAAAAGAAAATCATAAAAAAATTTAAAAATTAAAAACCACCAAAAATACCTTTATTTCTTGGATTACCTGACTACTTCGTAGGATTCATTCCATGCTCCTTGTGTTCGACCCTGGTGGCTATACCAGGTTAAATAATTAACAACACTGCTTGCCTTTGTTTTCGTGTTTGATTTCTTTCTATGGTGGTCTGATTTTTCTTGTTGACCGTGCCTTGTGATTCGGGTCGCAACGACCTTCGATATTACTTAACTCGAGTTGCATTCGCGAAGCATCAGAATGGCGCTGTTGCTAAGGAGCACGGCTTAGTAATCGGTTTTCTGTTTTCATTTTATTTTTATTTTCTTTTTCTTCTTATTTGCATTTATCTTTTTCTTTACTTGCTTTTTATTTTTGTTTTATTTCTTTTTCTTCATTATTTATTTTTATTTTTAACTGTGATCTGACCAGCTTCTGTTTCTCTATTTCTTGCGAGGGTCCGACGAGCGAGGGCGACTTTCTTAGGAGCGCCGAAGCACCCGAGCGAAGCAGAGGCGGCTCGTTTCTGCATCGAGCCGCATGAGAGCATAGGAGAGGAGGAGCAGAAGCCTTGGAGGACTTGCAGTCTTTTTTTCTAGTTTTAGTCCATTGTTATTTGTAATAAACTTGACTTAAACACTTGTACTTGGCAGATTATCGGGGTTTGTTTCGCCGAACACCGGTGTGCTCGGGGGACCTCACCGCGGTTTTTTGCCGATTTTGATTTTTTGAATTTTCTTTTATTTTTGATTCTCAAAGATTTTGGCCCCTAGACTTAGGACTTTTATCTTAATTATGACGTAATTAATTAAGGTCCCAGCCCTAATTATTTGCCTGGACCTATAGATCGTTAACTGGACTTAATTAATTAAATCACAAAGAAAAAGCTGATTTGGTCACCTGAGCGGTCACGTGCCGCTAGAGGCTGTATATATCGTTGGCAGGATCCGTTGTGGTGGACACTGATCAACATCAGAGACCGGACTCCGACCTCTCTTGTTGAACTATTAGCTATTGTGCTTCGCGTGTAGAAATTTTCAGTCTAAGGCCGATTTCTTCTTGCATCATATAGGTAGTTTTATTCCTGTCTTTATTTTATGCGTGGATCACCCTGCATGTAGAGTGCTATTGTCAGGTACACATTTCTGATATTGCATGCATCATAGTGTTCGACCGTGCATCGGCCTTTTCGACTTCTCCCCATGTTTTTGGACTTAAAATAATCAAGAGAATCGAAAAAATTCGTTAGGCATTGTTTGTTATTGAAAAATATCTAAAAAAGAAAAAACCATAAAATTGGGAATGCTAAACACACTTGACCATAAAAGACATTTCACCGAAAATTTTTGTCTTGGGAGACCAATCCCCTCCTTGTTTGGTTTGGATGAGCGAGAGAGTGACTCGCACACTAGGCTAGAGCCATATCCGACCTCTTTTCAGACTACTGGTCTCAGGTTAGTCATTCTCCAGTGCGGATCGCTCCAGTTTTCGGTAAAGTGGGCCACGATATCCTTAACAGAGTGAGTTGATCGGGTAGCCGGTAAACGGTCCACAACTTGTACTGGCTGGGAAAGATCTAGCCTTGGGATCGGGCCAGTCTCCTGAGGGCGTTGGATTCCTACCAGCTCGTTTAATCGCTCTAATAGATTGATTTATCACCTAATAAAATCGACAAGATAAAGGACCGAACCTTTACGGTCATCAGCTCAGCGTTGAGTAGGTGAATTAGGGGTTTGTTTTTACTGATCCTGTGTATTTTCCAGATCTCATCCGCCTTTTCTCCACATCACGATGATGGGCCGGAGGTCCCTTAGACAGCCTCTGGTTGCGCTGCTTTTGAGCACTCCGCCCATTCATCTAGGTTGGTTCACGAGAGCCCAGGCCCGCTCTCCGAACCCGAGTTTTACTCCGCCCTGTTCCCCCTTGACCACCCTTCTACCAGTCCCGTAGTGCCAGAGCAGAGACCACAACATATGTATATTCATTTGACGGCACCTGAGTTCAGGTCTTTTGCCTTTGCAGAGACCATGACCAGTAGCGAGGAGCGCACTGATGGACCCAGCCAGACTCACACTTACATACTTGATCAGTGTGCCATCAGCAACACCCTGTTAGCCTCCCTGGAGACCATGCAGCGTTAGATCAGGGACAAGGGGGCTTTCATGGCCGACATGAGTAGGGAGATGGCTTAGATGCAAGCAGATCGAGAAGAACATAACATAGCCGGTGGAGGAGGAGAGATTCCAGAGCTCGGAGGAGGCGAGGGATGAGATCCAGAGGAGCCAATGGAGCCAGTCCGACCAGCACGCCTGATGAGAGAGTTGCACAACCCTAGTACAACTATAACGCACCGTTGGATCCAGCTGTCGGCTATTCTGGGAGATTTCAAGTCCCTCCTCAGACTATCCAGTTACTGCCCAAATTTCATGGGCTAGCCACCGAGGAGCCGCACCTCCATCTACAAGAGTTTGAGATGATCTGCAGCACGGTCCACGATCGATTTGTGGACGAGGATACCATCAAGATGATGGCCTTTCCGCTCTCCCTCATCGACAGAGTAGCCTATTGGCTGAAGCATTTAGGGAGATACGTGACATCTTGGGAACAGCTCCGTAACGAGTATGTGAATAAGTATTATCCACTCGGCCCGACAAATGAAGCGCGATCCCTCATCAATAACTTCTCCATGCTTCTCAACGAGCAGTTTCATGAGGTATGGGACCGATTCAGAGAGCTTATCGATCGGTATCCACATCACAATATCTCCAAGCCCAACCTCGTTCAGAGTTTCTTATGTGGGATGACACCAGAGCTGCAGGGGCTTGTGAACACATCCTGTGGAGGTTCGTATTTTGCGAAGGATGAGGATCAGGTCTGGGCCATCTACGAGGAGATGGCAGAGAACTATAAAGTCATGTCCCAGACCCGCCTCTACATTCAGGGGAAGCCCACACCACAGGTCGTGACCTATCAGAGAATAGCACGGGTCGATGCAGGTCCTTCTACATCTTCAGCAGCCACAACACAAGCAGAGTCCTCAGATGCTGATATGGGCATTATCAGCGAGAAGCTGGACCGCATTGAGATCATTGAGAAGAAGCAGTGCTAGGGTATGTCGTAGATCGATCAGATGGCATAGACGCTGAGTGACCTGAAGACCCAGAACATGTGTCTCCAGGAGACACAGATGGCTTCTCAGCCCCGTCTCAGGTCACGGGCTGACCCCAACAACAACAACTTGACCCAGCCCTTCGCCCACTACAGACAGGTTCACCACATTCAGGAGGAGTCGTTCCAGCAGTCGCAACAGTAGTATGTCCAGCTACCACTGTCTCAGGACACTCAGATGATAGTATACCAGCCGGATCAGCCCCTGACAGTTCTACCCCCACCCCTTTATGACAAGGAGCTGTTGATGGAAGTCAACGGGATTTGGTATGACCGACCTTAGCCTGGGATCCGCCGAGACCATCCCGGATTCCGATGGTCGACCGGAGGTGCCTCATCCCAGCAACAGCCTCCAGTTCAGGGTGGGCAGTACAACCAGCACCAGCACCAGCAGCAGCCCCATTTCCCACACCAATCATAGCCACAACCACACTACCAGTAGGGTCCTCGTCCCTACCAGCAGGGACAACCGTGGAGGTAGCAACAACAATCTCAGCAGTATTCTCACCAGTATCCCCCTCTTCCTTCCCAGCAGCCGCCTCACTTCCAGAGAGGCAACCTGTCTGGTTCTCATGGGCCAGCCTATGAGAACCCAGCACTTGACGACTTAGCCCGCCTCATTTCTGAGCAGCAGGACACTTTCAGGCGGGAGATGGATGAGTTCCATCGGGATATGAGGGAGATTATCAAGGACAAGGTCTCCATACCCGCTCAGATCGAGCCAAATCCGAACAACTTGAAGAGGAAGTCTGAGCAGGTACAATTTGCAGAGGTTACCACTCCGAGTGATTCATTGGGTGATATTACTGCATATACTTTTGATGCTGACTTTATTACACTTAGGAGTAGTAGGATGCCAGCCGATGGCACCTCGTTTGAGCGACAACACCATGAGGACTCAGGAGCGCCAGACAAGGAGGAGAGCAGTGCTGATGCTTCTCATGATGATGTTGATGACGGTGGTGCTGACACCACCAAGAATGTAGATCCAGCCGGCGGTACTGAGGTCGTCGCTTCTCCGGATGCAGGAGGTGATGCTAATGCCACCAGTTTTTCTGATGTTGAGCTAGAGAGTGGTGTTGATGCCACATGTCCAGATGCCATGGGTGGTACTGAGGCCATCCCTTCTATTCCTGTCGCATTTCTGTCTGTTTCTGTATCTCGGGATCATTTAGAAAAAACAAAAAAATAAAGGAAAGGGTTCTTTACTTCGACTCCATCTGCGATGCCAGGAGATGTTTGTATGGATTTTGTTTCGTCTCAGCAACAGGGACTCGTTCCTAGCCCTCCATCTGAGGAGGGCCCATCCATCCCCTTCCCTCAAATACTCCACTTGGCCAAGGGGAATAAAAAAGAAAATCCAAAAAATCTCGTCAGTTAAAGTTCAGCCAGCAGATAATAGACAGATTCCAGATTCAGATGACTCTAAAGGAGGCCCTTGAGCACATCCCTCTCTTCCAGAGGAACCTTAAAGAGAGGACTACCATTCGCAGGAGGAACAGGAACTACCATGCAGAGATCCATGTGCTCGCTCGTGCCACCTTTTTCGCCATTCAAAACCGTCTGCCCGCCAAGAGACCAGATGCAAGAGCTCCCTATGTCAAATGTCACATCCATGAGCAGAGGTTCGATCGTACTCTATTAGACAGCCGCTCTTCCATCAACCTACTTCCGGCAGCCTTACTCGACCGATTCGAGTTTGGCCCTCTTCGACAGAGCAAGACAGTCCTTCAGTTTGCTGATAGATCTATCAAGAGGCCGAAGGGGTTGTTGAAGGACATAGTCGTCACAATCCAGGGCCTGAAATTCCCCGTGGACTTCGTTGTGTTGGACATGGAGATCCCTGAGTCTGTGACTGATACCCCCATCATTTTAGGACGCTCGTTCTTGGCCATAGCCAAGGCAGTGTTCGACCATGATAGCGGGAAGGTGTACTTTCATGTCGAGTATGAGAGTATACAAATAGAGACGATCGACAAGATTAGAGCGTGAGATTCAGCCCGCTCAGAGTAGCTCAGTGATTCAGAACAGATGACAGAGGCAGAGCGAGACGTCCACCAGGAGTGTCGTTTTGTGATTACAGATGATGAAGCCGCTTGGACCGATCCTGTTTCATGAGCCATGCTCTCACATGCAGATGCCACATATTCACAGATTCCAGTAGAGGAGAGCTTGGAGAGCACACTCTTGGCAGAGGACACAATTGAGGCTGTAAACCATGTTCAGGATAACGAGGCAGTTGATATTTCTTTTGATTCAGGTTCAGATCCCTCGGAGTCAGACATAGATTGGGCCGAGTTTGATGAGTTGATACCGTGTCTGATTCCTACAGAGCCAAAAGCTAGGGTGGAGATTGACCCGATACAGAGTGCAGATACACCAGCAGAGAAGTCTACACCAGTTTTACATGATCAGTGAGAGTTCTCCCATGTAGATTTGGTTGCCATCACTCAAACTTTTTAGAGGCCAGATTTGCCAGCTCCCAGTTGCCCAGAGCTGAAGCTCTTGCCGTAGTCGTTGAAGTATAGATTCCTTGCAGGTGAGCATGAGATGCATCTAGTCATTATCTTAGCAGATTTGACTGGAGAGCAAGAATCTCGTTTGATGGAGGTTCTTGAAAAGAATCGTAAGGCGATAGGATGTAGTGTAGCTGATCTTCAAGGGATAAGTCCGGCCCTGTGCTCCCACCATATCTATCTCGAAGAGTATGCCAAGCCACCGTGTGAGTTTCAGCGACGGTTGAACCCGAACCTTCGAGAGGTTGTCATGAAGAAAATCTCGAAATGGTGGAGCGTCGATTTTATCTACCCCATCTCTGACTTCAAGTGGGTTAGTCCATTACATGTTGTGCCCAAGAAGACAGGCAACACTACAGTTGTGAGTGAGTTTAGAGAGGAGATAACTACCCAGGTTCCCATTTCTTGGAGGGTCTGTGTGGACTACAGACAACTGAATCAGGCCACCAAGAAGGGTCATTTCCCACTGCCTTTTATTGATCAGAATATAGAGAGTCTAGCTGGGAAGAGTCATTACTGTTTTCTTGATGGGTACTCCATCAATAATCAGGTAGCCATTGCACCCAAAGACCAGGACAAGACTACATTCACATGTCCATTTGGGACATATGCTTTCATACGGATGCCCTTTGCTCTATGTAATGGCCCGACGACAACCAAAGGTGTGTGTTGTCCATCTTCTCGGACATGGTGGGTGAGTAATTGGAGGTCTTCATGGATGACTTTTCGGTCTATGGCGATGGGTTTGATGCTTGTCTTAACTGCCTAGACCACGTCCTTCAGCGATGCATCGAGGTCCATCTTGTATTATCTTGGGAGTAGAGTCACTTCATGGTGACTCAAGGGATGGTGCTTGGTCATATCATCTCCAACAGGGGCATGGAGGTTGATCCAGCCAAGGTGGATATCATCAGGAAACTTAATCCACCATCCAACCTGCGACAGTTACGGTCTTTTCTGGGGCATGTCGGTTTCTAACGACGATTCATTCATGATTTCAGCAGGATAGCCCGACCGTTGACTGATTTGCTGACCAAAGACACCGAGTTCATTGTAGATGATAAGTGTCTTGCGTAATTTGAGACTCTCAAGAGCCTAGTTGTTGAGGCTCTTGTTCTTCAGCCGCCTGATTGGTCTCTCCCATTCGAGATCATGACGGATGCCTCCGATTTTGCCGTAGGGGGCGTGCTGGGATAGAGGAGGGATAGAGTGTCATTTGCCATTCACTACGCTAGCCGTACATTAGATGTCGTGCAGGGAACTACACTGTCACTGAGAAGGAGATGCTAGCCATAGTTTTTGCCTTGGACAAGTTCAGACCGTACATCATTGGATCAAAAGTGACCATCTTTAATGATCATACTGCCATCAGGTACCTCATGGAAAAGAAGGATGCCAAAGCGAGACTGACTAGATGGATCCTTCTACTCCAGGAGTTTGATATTAAGATTAAGGATAAACCTGGAGTCAAGAATGTGGTGGCGGATCATCTCTCCCGATTAGAGCATCTTAAGGAATCTGAGCAGACTAATCCCATTTCTGAGACCTTCCCAGATGAGACGATCCTTGCTATTGCCTCGCTCCCATGGTACACCGACATTATGAACTATCTTGTTGCAAAGAAAGTTACACAAGGTTGTCTGAGGTAGTGACTTGAGACCTTCCTTGCTAAGGCCAAGTTCTACCATTGGGAGGATCCCATCCTTTATCATGAAGGAGGGGATAGCATCTGGCATCAGTGCGTTCCTCAGGAGGAGCACCATAGCGTCCTCACATACTGCCATAAGCTAGAGGCAGAAGGACATCACTCTGGGAGGAGAACGACACAGAAAGTGCTCCAATCCAGCCTATGGTGGCCTACCCTCTTCAAGGATTCTGATGAATTCGTGAAGAGGTGTACTGACTGTTAGAGGATGGGCACTTGTGGACAGCGTGATATGATGCCGATGTAGCCCATTCACTTCTGTGAGGTTTTTGACGCATGGGCATCGATTTCATGGGTCCATTCCCTAAGAGTCAGGGAATTGAGTACATTATGTTGGTCGTGGATTATGCTAGTTGTTGGGTTGAGTCCATCCCCGCCCGAACCGCAGATGCTAGGACTGTTTGCATATTTTTGAGGAAGAATATCATTTCACGATTCGGGGTACCTAGAGTTTTGATATCTGACGGGAGGTCTCATTTCGTCAACAAGGTAAGGCCCTTGCTAGCGAGTTCAACATAGACTGTCGAGTAGCCATTCCATATCGTCCTCAGACCAATGGTCTTGCTGAAGTGTCGGACAGGGAGATCAAGACAATATTGCAGACGGTAGTCCGCCCAGACTGAAAGGATTGGTCACGACTTTTGGACTCGGTCTTGTGGGTATATCTGACTTCCTTCATGAGCTCCATTGGGTACATCTCCCTTTCGCCTCGTTTATGGCAAGCCTTGCCATTTACCTGTTGATATTAGGCACAAGTCACTTTGTATTGTCACAGATATATTATTGGATCCATTGCGTATAGGAGATCAGAGGAAGGTAGAATTGGCAGCCTTGGAGGAGCTTAGAGATTCAGCCTTTTCGAGCAGCCTACAATATAAGGAGAGAGTGAAAGAATGGCATGATTCTCATATCAGCCATAAGCAGTTTGAGCCAGATCAGAGAGTATGGTTGTTCGATGATCGACTTAGATTATATCCAGGGAAGTTGCCGAGCAAGTGGAAGGGACCATACCTGGTCCGAAAGGTACATGACAATGGGAGTATTGACATATCTGAGATGTCATCTGAGTCTACCTTTCGGGTTAATGGGCAGCGGCTCAAACCATATCTAGATCATGAGCCACTGGTCATTGACGTCGCCCCTATTCATTTTGCGTGAGATGTGGTCTTTGACTCGCATCTTTTGCATCTCATGCCTGATTATCACTGTCTTCCGCTTTGTATAGATCCATATGTCCATATCATCTCATTCTTCAGTCCAACACCCCAATTTGCATCTTATGATTATGCTACACTTAGGATGTACTTTACCCTAAGTATGGGGGGGTGTCAGACTTTTGATTTCTCTTTTGATTCTTTTTACCTCTGTTTTGCTGCATATACTTAGGGATATTTTACCCCAAGTATAGGGGAGGTAGACCTTGTACATTCTTCCACTCGGATTTCCCTTTATGTACAGTCTGCTATACTTAGGATTACTTAATCCTAAGTATAGGGGGAAACACCGAGATCCTTTCATTCTATTCTTTGATTTGTCGCTGTAGTATAGCTATTCTTTTCACTTCCCTATACTAAGAATGAGTTATGTCTTCTTCATCGCTCTTGATCCAATCTGAGGACATCGTTCGAGCTAAGTATAGGGGGGTGTCGTATATATTTCATATATGCTTTAGGCATAACTCGTATTTTGTGTGAGTGTGTTAATAAACAAAATGGCTAAAATCCTTTATCTAAAAATTGTAAAAATTTAAAAATTTTCTTGTACACAAAATTCTTTCTTACACATACATAGCCATTTATAAAAAATATTTTTGTACAAATGTTTGTAAAAATGTTTTGTTTGTAAAATTTGTGTAAATATTTTGATATCAAAATTATGTATACAATACAAAATTTTTGTAAAATGTTTGAAAAATAGAAATTTGCAAAAACCCTTGTGTAAATGTGTGTAAATAGTTTGCAAAACTTTTGCATCCATTCATTCATTCAAATATTTTTAAAATTTTTTTTGCACATTTTCAAAACTTTGCATAAATAGATTTTTGTATATAGTTGTACAGTTTACTGAATTGTAGATTGACATTTAAACTAGCCTGGAATTAAATTGGAAAATGGAGCTTGGTTAAGACCTTAATCCACCTAATTCTAAGAGGAAACTTATAGGGCTTAGGATATTGACTTTTTCAGGTCCATTAGTGACTTAATTCTTTGAGTCCACTGGGCTATGATCACATGTCATCTTGATGAGCCTAAGTAGAACACTTAACAACGCACACATGACTCTCACAGATAATGGTTTTACTTGCACCGGCACCCTACACATAGCTCTCTACGGATGAGGTGGTGAGGAGGCAGTCTTCTTTGGTTTGGGGTAGCATACAAGGGTAGTACTTCTAGGCAGAACCTCTCGTCTTATTTTAGTGAAGGAAGTGCATCTCAACTTGGTCTGGCAGCATTGAGGTCTAAAGACAATAATGCTTCGAAAGAGGGATAGTCTACTGGCTCAAGAGGAAAAACTCCTTATGTATATATGCTGCACCATGTAGATATGTTGTACATATGTACATCTAAAAAATGTGCAAAAGAAAGAAAAACTCCAAAAAAGTGGTGGGTCTGATAGAAAATGAAATACCCACCTGAGTGTATATAGCCAAATAAGCAAAGCTTGTGTTACCCATTCTCATCTCATGAAGCATGCAACAGGGAGACTTAGCTACACTGGTTGGGATCCCAAGGATACATGACTACACTGGTCATGGTCCATTCTCTTCTTCCTCCTCTTCTTGAGCCGATTGAACATGAACTTAGAAGGGAATACCCTGCTCCTCGAGGAAAGAGTTGCCAGACTAAGGCATTAGAGTTACCTTGTTAAGGGAGGCCGTTACTTTGCCATTTCTGAGGTGGGGAGCTATATACCACTTACACAGTACAAGAAAAGATTCATGGTCATTAGAGTTTGTGTATGTCGACTTGTTCTGATCTGGATTATTGAGGAGTCTTGACCATAGATTGGTGGAACTTAAAAGCTGTTGAGTTTTAAATTTAGGTCCAAATAAGGTTCCGACAAACTAATCATCCAAAGGTCTGACTGAGCTCCATACTTCAATTTAAGGAAGACAAGTTTAATAATCAATGTTGATTCTCCTTTTTTTTCTTTTTCTGTCTCTTTTCACTTCTTTTTCAAATAAGTGTTTGCTAAGGGACTAGAAAAGGTAAAGTATAGGGGGGTGATGAATCCCTGTTCATCACTCTTTATTCTTTTATTTTAGCTAATTATCTTGGCAATGCATCATGTAAATAGATGTAAATATAACAACTTAGCAAAATGCATGTATGTGTTAGTAGTGCATAATTAGCATGTATTTGTGCAAAAATAAAAGAATAAAGAATAAAGAAAAAAGGAAGGAGGTATTTAGAATAAATACTGAGTGACCCAAATCCCAAGAGAAGACCAAGTATTGGTCTGATCGCCAAATAATATAAGTAGAGAGAGATAGGGCCGGCTCTATATTATGCATATATCATGTGTGTAAATAAATAATTATTTTTGCCAAAATAAAAATAAAATTATCTCTTTACGTCCTTACTTGTATTGCTAAACATAAAATAAAAATCAGAAAAATAAAATAAAATAGAATAAAATTGTCTCTCTCACTTGTACATAATACATGTGTATAACATCCCTTCTCTATTTATTTCGTACTTGTAAATAAATAATAAAAATAAAATAAAAATTTATTTAGACTCCAAAAATTATTTTGTAAATAAATAAAATATAAAAATTGGTGTATTTTTTGTAAAAATAATAAATTAAAAATAATTGTACAAAATACATAGGTATAATATACATGTATATACTACAATATACTATATATAGAATAATTTATTTTTCACAGAAATAAATAAAAATCAAAGAAAAATCCATTGACAGATAATAAACAATTTTCATTTATTCATTTTTTAATTTAAATTCATTTATTATTTTTAATCTATTTATTTTTTATTTTTCTTGCCATTTGGTTCTATAGCTTATCTTGTCTTTTCCTCCGGCACCCGTGATTGGCCCACTTCAGATTGTTGACTCGGGTCAACCCCCTCTATTAGGGCTTGACCCGACCCAAATGCTCCAACAGACCTTCTTCTCCCAATTATCCCAGGCTGATCGCGCGTACCCATGCCCCGATTCTTCGCCTGCACCTTCCCCGTGGATCCGTGACCCTCGCGCATCCCTAGGAAGGCGTGGATCTTCCTCGATTCACGTGGTTCTACACAATTTCTCCAGCCACCTGGGAGCACTATAAGATATGTTCATCCGCCTCCCCTGGTCGGCAACTCGTGCCTCACTCCCTCTCGATACCCTAGACACCTTCAGCATGGTGACATCCGTCTGAAGAGCCTCCTGGTGATTGATTTGGTGCAGTGACACCGACGCTCCCCCTTCGTGGTTGGTCCTCCACCGCAAGAAGCCTCCCTCGCCTTCCACCGCTTGGTCGAGGCCATATCCCCGATGTCCACCTTCGCCTGAAGCCCAGGAGTTGATCCAGATCTTCAGGTGAGCTTCTTGTCCTCCCCCATTATCAATTCGATTCCAATCTTTCGATTGTCGCCGCCTTCGCTCCGCCGGCTCCGACCAGCCAGTCGGAGATCCTTCACCCACATCCAACCGCTCTGATATCCGTGCATGCTCACCCTCGATCTTCCTCCATGATCTGATCACCCTGATCATCGGCCATCTAGTCGAGATTAGGCTCGAGGTTTCCCCTATCGCCTTCGCCGGAAACCAAACTCCGCTCCCCATCGCATCTTTGGGTTTTAGTCTAAATAACCTAGACCGGAGCATAGCTCCGAGTTAGAGCTACTCGTTGCAGGTCCGTTCGCGCGCATAAGGCCCCCAGACCATTCTCTCCAGAGCTCGCCGGAGCAGCTCCAAGTGCCCGTTGTCGTCACGCCTATCCGGCCGTTAGATCTCCATCCGAGTCATTCACCTGACGCAGAATCGTCCCACGATCACGTCGGTGCCTGCTGATATTCCATCGGGGCTGAGGATCTTGTCCTTGGCTCTGACGAAGTTCATCCAGGGGCAGTTCTTCCAGACATGTTCTGCGTCGTTGGATTGATGTCTCCCTCTAGATTCCATCTTGATCGTCCATCCAGGAGACATGTCAGACTGTTAGATGTCAGATATAACGGCCCCGTACGCTCCACATCCCTGACCATCTGACACTGTCAGATCTAACACCTGACGCCCATAGAGTCGCACGATCGCATCACGCCATCGGACGACACGTGGCCTCCCATGCGCGGCTCACGCCCATCGAGGGTATATTGCTCCTTTTACCCTGTAGTTATTTCACTGTATGTTTTGGTCTGTAAAATAAAAGTTATAGTGAACCTTTTTGCACTTTAGTCCCTATAGTTTCTGGTATTTGCTATCTAGTCCTCCCTGTCTGGAGGCGCGTGTGTTGTCATACGAGCAGTGGTGATTTTGCATGATCGGTCCTGGACATTTCTCATGTTAATGTTTGAACGGAAGTTTTTCTGAAATTGCATTTATACCCATGTGAACGTTGAATTGACGCATGTGCGGAATTTATTGGTTAATTTGCAGTTTTGTCCCAGACTTTTTGTGCTTGTTAATAGTTAGTCCAGGAACTTAAATAAATTTAATTGTGTAGCATTTTTGATAATTTTTGAGACGCATTTTGATTTTATTTGCTATTTTCTAAAATTTAAAAACCCTAAAAAGTATCCCTGTCTATTTTGGAAAATCAATTGAAAATAGAAAAATACCTTTAAAAATTCTGAAAAAATTCGTATGTGCTTATTTCGTCTTGTTTTAATTTCTATGTGATTTTTGTTTCATTATCTTTTACAAAACACCTAAAAATTGCAAAAGATGAAAAAACTTAGAAAAATCAATAAAAATAAAAAAAATGTTTTTCAGTTTTTGTAGGTTGGTTTTATTTTATATTTTTTTATAAAATTGTTGCCAAGATTTTAGAGGCATTTAGATATTTTTAATGTGCCTTTTCATATAGGATGCACATTGTTTGTTGTTTTCCTCTTTCTTTTATTTTTAGAAAATTATATAAAAATCAGAAAAAACCCATAAAATACCCAAGAACATCTGAATATTTTAAAAACATAAAAATATTTTCTTTTGAATTTTTGAGTACGTTTGGGCCTTTGAATAATTGCTTGAGTGTTGCTTTTGCCATTTCTTTATTCCTTTTCTTAAAAGAAAATCATAAAAAAAATTAAAAAATTAAAAAACATCAAAAATACCTTTATTTCTTGGATTACCTGACTACTTCGTAGGATTCATTCCGTGCTCCTTGTGTTCGACCCTGGTGGCTTGCCTTGATTTTCGTGTTTCATTTCTTTCTATGGTGGTCTGATTTTTCTTGTTGACCGTGCCTTACGATTCGGATCGCAACAAACTTCGATATTACTTAACCCGAGTTGCATTCGTGGGTCATCACTAGCTCGATCTGTAAAGGATCAAGATGATCTTTTGGGTGAAAAAGGTGAAGAAGTGAGGGGGTATATGATGGAGTGTCTTGGGGGTCAAAACAAAGGTGGATATAAGTGGAGGAAAGTGGTCGGATCCTAGTGCTCCGGGGAACATTGATTATAAACTTAAAGCAAACTATCATGAAATTAAACTAAACTAACACTACGACTAAGCTAATGAATCAAAATGCAATTAAACTAACCTTATCTAACAGCTCAACAGTGTTACCTAGAACAGACAAGAACCTCGTCTAAGCTACTCTTCGATGATGGTTGTATCACACCTCGGCAACTCTTTATCCTTTCCGACACGTTAGCATGCCTCCTGTTGTCACCAGGGAGCTCAAGCATAGTTAGGATTGGAGTTATAGTCTTACAAAGGGTTGAAGAGGATCAAAATTAAAAAGGAAGTTGGGGTGGTTATTTAGACACAGAGAATTGGAGATTGTGGGCTGGAGGTTGTGTGATATCAAAATGGAGTTGGTGGAGGTTATGGAGATGGCATGGGAGAGGGAAGTAGGGTGTGCAGAGAGGTGAGGAGGTCGAGGGAGATGGAGATATGGAGGAAGAGTGAAAATTTGGAGAAGATGGCTTCTCCTGAGCTCTGACAGAGTTAGAGCTGAAGGCAGGACAATTGACTGCGGGTTAACTTTTAAAGGGACCTAATTAGTCGATGTAGGACAGCATAAGGACAAAACAGAAATTAAAAATGCTTTATTAATTTGATAATAAATAGTAAATGATTTTTATTATTAAAATTCAAAACCTGAAAAGTGTTAATTATTTTTAAAGTCTTTTTTCATGATTTTTATTTATTTTTACAATTTAATTTATTAGGTGTTATTTTTTACAAGTGTATATATAGGTATATTTACTTATTTTTTATTTTAAATACCTATTATCCTATTTACATGTTTTTATATTTATATTATAATTAAATATATTTTTACATCTTTTTATTTTATTTTTCAGATTTTATTTACATATATATATAAATACATGTACCTACATTTAGGTATAATATACTAACATGTTTTAATGTGTTATATACTTTAAGTGTATTTTTATGGTTTTATTTTGTATTTGTATTTCTAATATATTTTAAATAATATATACAATTATTTAAATATATACAGAGAGTAAAAATACAAGGAATAGAATATATGAATATTATATACAGATACACAGTACAATATTTCCCTAGAAAGCTAGATTTTTGCATTTAAACTCCATTTTTTAATGAAAATACCTTCATAAAGAGATAATTTTATTTGTAATACAATGGATGTAAGTTTGGTTAAATTTGAGTTCATATGGAGAAGATATTGATCCGTGAACTTCAATTTGCAACTTTTTCATCTGGGTGTCTTAGTTGCATTGTGTATTTTTTGGAAATCATCTTTATTATTTTCTTTATATTTTTATGGACAAATTTCATGTTGAAAACTTTATTTTTTTGTGTGTATAATGAAGAATAAAATATAGTAAAATGGGTATTTTTGGGTTGAAAAATTAGGGTTTCTTATACAATATATTGGCCCTTATCTCCCATACTTTATTCCCTGCCCATCAAGCCAATATTGACTTGATCTCAGGGTTTAGGGGCATTCAACATCTTTGATACTTCACTTATATTTTCTTTTATTTATTATGTTATTTTATATTTAAATACAAATAACTATGTATTAATTATGGATGAATAAATTTATACAAGTTATCACTATTTAGAGGTGTTTTGATAGGTATTTAAACATAAAATGGAAGAATAAAGGTCGATAAATGGTTATTCATCACCCCACTATACTTACCTTTGCCAATCCCTTGCAAACATTTAATAGAAAAATAAGTGATGAAAAAGAGGAAATAAAGAAGCAGAAAATAAAGAAAGTAGAATGATAATGATTTTTAAACTTGTTTTCACAAAATCAAAGTTTCGAGCTCAGTTAAGACCTTTGATGAAAAAGAGGAAATAAAGAAGCGGAAAATAAAGATAGTAGAATGACAATGATTTTTAAACTTGTCTTCACAAAATCAAAGTTTCGAGCTCAGTTAAGACCTTTGGATTGTTAATGTGTTCAGAATCTTATTGGAAATAGGATCTGAAACTTAACAGCCCTCAAGTTCCATAATCCTCTGTTCAGGTCATCTCAATAGCTAGGTTAGAATAAGTCTATTCATATGCAAACCCTTATGACTATGAGTCTTACTTGTACAGTGTATGTGGATGTTGCTCTTCTCACCAGAAACAGCAAGGAATGGTCCCCCTTAGTAAGATAACCCTAATCCTGCAATCTATCTACTCTCTTCTCGAGGATCAGAGTATTTGCTTCTAAGTTCAAGTGCAACCATATCAAGAAGAGGGGGTAGAGAGAAGAATGGATTGTGACCGGTGTAGTCACATATCCTATGGAGCTCGATGATGAATACTCATTCATCACTCTTTATTCTTATATTTTAGCTACAAAAACCTTTGCAAATACATGTAGATATGTGTAAATACAAATAATTACCAAAAGCATGCATTGTGTAAAAACCTATAATTAGCATGTTTTTGTGCAAAAATAAAAGAACAAAGATTAAAAAGAAAAAGAGGGAAATATTTAGAATAAATATTGAGCAACCTAACCCAAGGGAGGGCTCAGCATGGGCCTGACCGGATAAAAGCCAAAGTAGAAGGAGATAGGGGCTCATGTATGTACATATTTATGTAAATAAAATAAAGGTATTTTCCTCACAAAAATAGGTTTGTAAATATTTGTATAAAAACAAGATAAAAAGAGAAAAATCGAAAAGAACAAAAATATCACTTTCACATTGTACATAGACTCACCTACATATTTATTTAACCTTGTAAATAAATAAAATTAATTTCCAAATTTTTTGTAAGTATTTTATGTTATATAGTGTAAATAAATAAAATAAAAACAATTAAAACTAAAACAAAATAAAAATAACAAAATTAGAAACACAAAAATATATTGTAAATATACCATGTAAATATAAATGTACATATATATTTATTTTACCTATGTATATAAATAATAAAAATAAAATAAAAATATCTTTTATTCCTTATTATATAATGAAAAAAATAAAATATAAAATGGGAATAAAATTGCACAAAAATAATAATTAAAAAATCAAAAATTAAAAAGCCTATATTGTACAAATACCTATATATAACTATATAGTGTATATACCTTATTTTTATTTCGAAAAAATTATTAAAAATCACTAAAAAATAGAAAAAAATAAAATAAAAATATTTCATGTTTTAACTTTTTGCAAATTCGGCCATTTGCTACCCTAATTTTCACCCCTAAGATCCGGCCACGTGGCCAATTCCTGTTGGCTCCTGGGGATGTTGACCGCCCAGTCAACTACCCCCCCCCCCCAGGACCACTTTGCACGGTTCTTAGCGGGTAAGCCCGCTTCTCGAATTTTTAGCGCTTAAACCCGAATCACATTCGCTCAAACCCCGGGTCCGTTTTGATCTTGACATACCCGAGACCCTCGCCGGAGCTTCATCCTCGGGATCTGCGCGCTTCCACGCCCTACCCGACCTCGTCTTCTCGGACCCTCGCCCATATTTAGCTCGAGCTCTGCCACCCTAATTCCCTATCTTTGGCCATTCGAATCCTTCACCTGTGAGCTCCAGTGAGTGCGCGAGAGTGATAGCTCGTGTCCGGCGCTGTCGAAGCGAGGAGAGGAGGAGAGACCATCGATCCGGCGAGCTTCGCCGCCGCTGCTCCGCCACTAGCAGGAGCACCGAGCCTCGGAGGGAGACGCTCCTCGAGGCGAAGACCATGAGCTTCCTTAGCTCCTCCCCAGTCTCTTCGTCCACCCAGGTAACCTTGTAGGCCTTTCTTTTTCGCTGATTTTCATTTACCCCCAAATTGCTCCGCCGTCGTCCATCGCCGATTCCCATCGCTTCCAACCACCATTCGATCATAGGGCATCGCCATAGCCCTCGCCATCTTCCCGCGCACCTTCTCCGTATCCCCATCCAACCCAGCTCACACTAGAGCTGGGAGCCGAGCTCCTCCGTCTACCCCCTTCGCCGGAGCTCGCCATTTCGACCCACCGTTCATCGTCATCTCGCCTAACCGGGTCGAGGCAGCTTGCCCTCGACCCGCGAGTCTCCTGGGTTGTTTTGCAGGTTGAAGGAAGGCCATCTGAGGCCTTTCGACATCGAGCCAGGAGCTCCGCCTCCGCCGACCTCGTCGGGGCTCTACAGAGCTCGGCTGGGTCATCGGAGGATACCATCAGCTGCGCATCGTCATGCCGGAGCTTCTCCGATCCTCAGGCGCAGCAGGGGAGGCTCGGAGCGAGCGTACTGGGCCGGCGAAGTTCGCCGGCCGCCTGTTCTTCGAAGACCTCCAGCGACCGTCAGATCAGCCTCAGAGCTCCAGATCGTATCCGGGCCGTTCGTTCGTGGAGCTGTAGATAGCGTCAGATCAGAGGAGGTCTGATCCCAGCCGTCAGATCTACACGTGGCTCGGCCCAGACCGTTGGATTAGCCCGAGAACCTCAGCGCTGGAGTGCCACCCGATCCAGACCATCCGATCCAACACGTGGCAACCATCCAGCGGTTCACCTTAATAAAGGGTAATTTACCCTTAGGCCCTCTTAGTTATTTTATTTTGTTTTTAGTCTTGTAAGTATTTAGTGTAGTTGTTTAAGTTTTGGTACATTTGCATAGAGACCCTGGTACTTGCTTTTATTTGCATTTATGCCCCTGTGCGTTGTATGATACATGCTTCGTCACGTGTTTCTCTGGTTTATTGGCAATCCATGCCCTTGTAGTTCTGGTTGTTATTAGTTGAATAAAAGTTTTTACTTATTTGCACTTATACCCCTGTGCGTGGTTTATTTCAACATGTGCGTGATATTTTGGGTTAATTGCAGATAAGCCCTTGGGCTTTTGGTACCTGTTACCAAAAGGCCCTCGGAACTTATTTCTCTTGCAGTTGGGTCCCTGAGTGCCCCAGGCAAGTGTGTGGCACGTGTTTTGCTGGGCTAATTGCACCAGACCCCCCAGACTCTTGGGTATTTGCACTTTGGTCCCTGTGCACTATGCTCTCTCTTTCTTTTTGAATAAAATAGCAAATCACCTCCAAATCCAACGAAAATTGGACAAATGGCTCCTGCCATGGTGTAAAATTTTCAAGGATTTTTGAGGACATTTTTTATTTCATTTGATATTTTTAAAAATTCTAAAACACTTAATTTTGCTACTGTCTATCTTTAAAAATCACAAAAAAAATATTAAATAGTGTCTAAAAATTACAAAAAAATTGTCTACTGTCTATTTTGTTGTGCTTGATTTTCTAGCCAATTTTGGCTATTTTTCATCATAGAAAACCACTAAAAATAGAAAAACACTTAAAAACTTATACAAATTCTAGTAATTAAACCAAAAACCAAAAATAATAAAATAGGTGCCTAAATTTTCCTTGTTTTATTCTCTTTACAGGAAAATTACCTTCCAGCTAATTTGGAGCTTTTAGATATTTTATCTAGGCCTTCTTAGCTCGGCTGGACAGTACCTTTGATTTCAGCCACTGTTTGATTTTTAGAAAATTAAATAAACATCAGAAAATTCTCAAAAATTCGCCAAAAACACTAAAAAATATAAAACACATAAAAATATTTTTGTTTGAATTTTTGGTTGATTTTTATTGCTTTAAATAAATTGTTGAAGTGTGTGTTTCTTTGTTTTTCTTATTTTCTTAATTAGCTAAAAATCTAAAAAAATATAAAATAATTAAAAACCACCAAAAATATTTGCTCTTTTTATTTTATTTCTCTTTTTGACTACTTCGTAGGGCGAGAGGCCAACCCGTGCTCCTTGAGTTCGACCCTGGTCGCTATACCAGGTTAATCCAATAGCAGGACCGCTATTGCGTTTTTGATCGATTTTGTTTATATTAGTGGTTCAATTTTTCTTGATTGTCTGCGCTTGATCGCTTGGGTCACAACGACCTATTTAGTACCTTATACCCGAGTGCTCAAGCCAGACATCACTCGACTAGTGTAGCCAAGTCTCGTGCTGCAGGAGACCTTGAGATTTTGACTTTGAAGCATAATGCCTTGCTTATTTCATACATACTCCAATGGGAATTGAATTTTTCTTTGATTTTAGATTGTCTGTTCTTTTTGGAGTTTTTGATTTTGCATTTTTACTATATATAACAACATTTAGATAATGATTTTTTCTTCTTTAGCCTGTAGATCATCCCTCTTTTGAAGATTTATTGCAACCCAAGGCATCATGTCTTTAGATGTCCATGCCACTAGACCGGGTAGAGGGTGACTGGACACCTATTGGGGTGACGTATGTTTCCACACGTGTGCTTCTTCGAGCTAAAGAATCATGCCCTCACTATCTCCTCAGAGTTGAGCTAAGTGAAGAGTGCATTATCCAAGTTAGGTCATTATCAATAAGAGTCATGCATGCGTCTTGAAATACTCTACTTGGCCTGGTCACGATGACATGTGAACATAGTCTTGTGGACTCAAAGAATTAAGTCTCATTGACCTAAAAAGTCTTATTTCAAGTTCCTATAAGATTCCTATGAAGCTACGTTGACTAAGGTCTAGACCAAACTCCAATCTTCAGATTTTTTTAGACTTGCTCAATTACCACATCATTCTGAAAAAATGCTCATGTAATGCAAGAAAATATTTTTGTGATGTAATTTTTTTATTTTAAACTTTTTACCGTATTTTTCAAAAAGTTTTGTAAATTTTTATGGAGTTTTGAAAATATTTTTTCGATTTTTAGGATTTTTGGAATTTTGCAAATTTTATGGGATTTTTGAAAAGGGTTAGTGGATTAAATTTATTCACATATTTACAAGAATTTACACAAAGAATTTTACACAAGTTATTTACAAGTTTTTATATAAGTATATAAAGAATTTTGTACATAAATGTACATGTATAATTTGAAGAATTTTTACAAGGATATTATCTACATGGTTTTCCAAATAATTTGAAATCATTTTTGCATATATTTGTCAAACATTTTGAAAACATTTTTTGCAAATAATTTTACAAATAATTTTCAACAACATTTTTACAAATATTTTTTACAAACTTTTCATAAAATATTTACAAAGGGATTATTTTTCAGATGGTTTGAAAACATTTTACAAAGATTTTTCAAAGGTTTTCAAAAGATTTTTCAAGATATTTTACAACTATTTTCCAAATCTTTTTGTAACATAGTTTCGAACCATTTCTTTACAAAATGTTTATACATATTTACATGTATTTATTCTTTATTGTTGATTTATTCGTACACCCTTACGCTATATAGTATATTAACCATATTTATTCAAAAATATGAAAGTTCGAGTTATGTCTAATGTACATACAACATATATACAACCCCCTAAACTTAGCTTAAACTTTGTCCTTATAGTGATCAAAGAGCAATAAAGGAGGACATAAATCATGCTAAGTATAGACAATTCTATACTACAAAGGCCCAAAATAAAAGAATGAAACGTCGATCGTCCCCCTACTCTTAGGATCAACTAATCCTAAGTATAACAGACTGTGGGGATGGTCGAGGACTGGAATTCATAGAAATCAACGATTCGGCTTGTCTTCTCCTATAGTTTGGGTAAAATATCCCTAACTTAAAAATATCAACATGTTAGAAGACAATCGAGAGAATAATAAATAATAAATCATTGCACTCATCCCCCCTATGTTTAGTATATGATCATCCTATGTATAACACAAATGAATGGGATGAATGAAATAATTATAATAATAAAAGAATTGAAAAAGAGTGAAAAGAGAAAGAATTGATAAAAAATATTTTTGAAGCACTATCTGAATCTTCTGATGCCGTAATGAGATCTTCTTCAAAAATCAAGTTTATGGAATCGACAACGGAGAGGAAGGTATCATGGTAGATATAAGGCTTTAGCAAATGTCTGTTGATCATAGATGGATGTGTGTCAAATGACAATTTGTATATCAACATTTTTCCATTGTCACACATAGTTCTCACAAGGAAGGGCCATCTCCATTTGCTCTTTAATTTGCTCGGGAATATCTTCAACTTTGCATCAAATAACCAAACCTTTTATCTAGGCTCGAAAGTCTTTCTTTTGATATACTTATAGTACCAACATTTGACTTTCTCCATGTACATTAGGTTGTTATCATTTACGTGATCTCAGAATTCTAGGAGTATGTTCATATCAATCTTTCAGTTTTGACCACCTTGTTGTGAGTCCAAATTGCATACGTTTACCGCCCATAAAGATTTGTGAATCAATTCCACTAGTAGATGTCACGGCTTTCCATAAACAAGGCAATGAAGAGACATACCCAAAGGAGACTTGTAGGCGACCCGATAAGCCTGTAGAACTGAGTGAAGAAACTGAGACCAGTTCTTCCTATCTGTCCTAACAAATTTCTACAAGATTTTTTGATCTCCCTGTTGGATAACTCAGCCAAGCCATTCGATTGCGAGTGGTAAGGAGAAGCGACACGATGATCGATGCCGTACTTCTTTACAAATTTCTTGAGTTCTTTATTGATAAAATGGCTACCACCATCTGAAAGTTAATTTTTGGAATCCCAAACCATGAAATAATGTTGTGCTTGATAGAGAGACAAATGATATGACTATCAGCAGACCGAACGGAAATAGCCTCCACCTAGCGACTAGCATAGTCAATGGCAAGCAACAAGTATTCAAATCCTAAACTGTTATAAAATAGGCCCATAAAGTTAATGGACATAAAACCTCGAACTTGGTCGTCTATCGGATTCTAAATCATAAGACCCATCTCGTCAAGAGGAAACCAACAGAATTCGTTTCGTATGAATCAAACTTCATTTCGAATTATTATGATTTTTGGAAGAAAGAGAAGTACATATGCTTAAGATGTCATTAATCCGTAATGACCATCATTTTGACTAAGTAAACATGATTAAAAAAATTAATGATGAATTGAGAATCTCTAATGACCATTATCAAACAATAATCATTGGTTAGTAAAAGTTATGCATGAGCTACGAAAGATAAATCACGATTAGTGAAAATTAATCACGATTAATGAAAATTAAGCGTCATTAATGAATCTAGAATCCTTTGGAAAGTTCTAACTTAAGCCATAAATTTTGGATAAGACTTGGCCAAAACCATGGGCCAAAACCATGGGCCGTTAACCGCAATTAAGGTCTAAACCATGATTTACTAACCATGGTTAGTGATTTTCTAGAGCCTAAAAATACCCCCATCCATTTATTCTCTACAATTTCCACTACCACCACTTCCCCAAGGGCTAGGGTCGAGAGGTTGGGAGGAGGAGAGGGAGGCGGGGAAGGAGCGCTAGCGAAGCGCTACCGGGAGGATGAATAGGAGGAAGGCACGATCCTCTCCTACTTAGCTTCGTAAGTAAACTCTAACTTGAGCTAGGTTTTCAATTTATCTTCTTCTAGCTTAGTTTTCGATTCATCTTCCTTTTTCGATTCATTTTCTATTATGATTTGAGGAGAAATCTATGTAACACCCTACTTAGATGAGGGTATTTGTGCATGCCAGTGAACCCTATGATTCGTCACACCTTCACTCACCTAAGACGTGTGATGTATACCGATTCTCCATATCTTATAGTTTTATTTTATTCCTTCAGATTCACTATGTTTCTCTCTCGATGATTTTATAGAGGAAACTCTTTATATTTTTCTTTTAAAATATGTCCCGATATAAGGGGAAACTCTACCGAAATTTTTCGAGAAATATCACCCCGTATAAGGGGAAGCACTGCTGAAATTTCAAGAGAAAATATGTTCTTCACGTTCTTCGTGTGTTCCTCATGTTCTTCATGTTCTTCGTTTGTTCTTCACGTTCTTAGAAATTTTGATACCAAAATGAAATTCGATCATTTCAGCAGCCATAAATCATCCTTTCTGAAAAAAATAACAACGCGCACTAGAGAGAGAGAGCTCGATTAGGTAACGAAATCCTTCCTTCTGCTGTTAGATTTTCATATAAGATCGAAGAGATTTCTGATTTTATGCTCCTTGCTACGAAGAACCCTAATTCGGCTATTTCTGAGAAAATATGAAAAGTTGCTTTGTGATTTCAACTAAAATAAGGTCTAAGCATCGAATTGATGTAGTGGCTTGAAAAGTTAAGGTTTGGGAGTTAAAATGAGCATAAATATGAGTATATAAATATATGAATTAATATATATATATATATGAGGCTATACTCAATGTTGGTGATTATGCATATCGAAGACTTAACGAAAGAATTACATTATGGGAAATGTTGTGTAATGAGTTGGATCCTGAAAAGGATGGTGTCTTACGTTAAGAATAACTGGGAGTAAAACTATAGGTCGGGCATGCAACATGTAGGTTTTTCATAGGGAACCCGTATTGGCATTGCCCTACCTAGGTGGTACACGGTTGCCCTATTATGATAAGTGCACGCGAAATGAATGACTTGCAACGCATGGTACCAGTGCCAATATATTCTGGTTGAATGATAGAATACGTGGTCGTACCATGTGGAGGCATAAGTTGTTCAATAGCGGTTGGGTCACGATGAGATGTAATTTAAAGCTGCTAGGTTATGCAATTTAAGGTTAGTCTAAGATTTTAAGCAATTGGGTCCTCAAGGACGGTGTGCTCCTTTATTTATTAGGCTGAGGGTTTGAAACCCTTAATAATAAAAGAAAAGGAAATTATCAGGGTAGTATTGGAGGATTGGTTGAGGAGACGTGCGACATCACAAGCTCACCAGATCAACACAATCTCAAGTCCCAAAGTGTCCACAGCTTTGGAGTCCATTAATGTTGGGGTTCTCCTAGCTAATCCCTGATGTGGAATAGAAAGGAATAGGACTTAAACTAATGAGAAGGAATGAAACTTTTTGTGATAACAAGTTTTAAAAAATTACACATTTGTTTGCCTTTCTCTTCTTTGTTACTTAGCATTCGCTAATTGTTATCCTATGATTTATGGAAAACCCAACCGACGTCAGTGAGCCATCACAAAGACTTTAATAATCCAGCCAGCTAACATCATAGTCATCCATCCAGCCATAGTAGCTTTACTCTGTAAAATAGTTAGTGATCTTTTTGTGCATTACCAATTCAGCTGATGTACATGTAAATGGTTGTAGTGTAACAATGTATCATGTAAATTTTATTTTGTGAATGAAAACATGTTGAAATACTTCCTTCTGAGTTTTTTTTATTTACAGTTTGTTTCTAAATGTTAGTTATGATTCTTGAATAAATTATTGTTGAGTAACCAGATCCGGATATGGGAGGATCAGACGACCCGGAATTGGGGTCATGATAGATTGGTATCAGAGCCTAGTTACTCTAGTAATTTACTCAGTAATTGATAACTATAAGCATGTTGGATATGTGAGCCCACGGTGAGCCATTATGCAATAAATGTTATTGCAAATATCATTCCCTGATCTGAAATGAAGAATAATTAATTTGCATAATATGTCCCTTAGTACAATTAGGGTTATGTACCACGGTTGTCTTAATGATCATACAACTGTTGATTCAATTATTGAATCATAGAGGCTAGTGCTTGGATGAATATCTAAAGAGTTAGATTGAGGACTCATCAAATACTGTCAAATGATTATTAAGAGATGATCTCCATCCTGAGTAGGAGATGGCAATCCTTTCTCACTTGGCTGATATCTGACCGACCTCTTAATGCATGTCCTCTGCATGGGAATAGAGATTCGGAGGTGTCATATTAGTTAGGTGAAAGAGTTGACTTAACAAGCTTGAGATAAGAAAAGTCCTATGTCGTATGCTGTCATGATATAGGCACACATCCTCTGATTAGAGACAGATGTGTTACTATATGTCTGAGTATGTACATTTGGCAGACCAATAGGTTGATGACGTAATCAAGGTCAATACACCGGTGTGCTGGTGTACATATAAGGGCATATGAGTAATAATATATCTTAAAGGGATCATACAGGTTCATTTACTGAACCGGAAGACATGAGCTCACTCATGAGATATTGCGAAGAATCAAATTCCGTGCACGGTCGTCTCGCTTTGGAAGCTTGACTGAATTTGTAGGTTTGATATATGCTTTTGGAAAAGTATATGATCAACACCTGGGTATGATATATGTTCTTTGAAAGCATACGATCGATACCGACTCCCAATGATCGAATGAGAAACTTGATGATAAAACTCTGAAGTAGACAGTGTAAAATTGATCTTATACTTCGGGTTTATTCTGGGTCTTCCAGTATACAGGATGTATAGGTATTAGGAATGCTTGAGGGTGATATGATCATAAATGATTTTATAAACATGATGCTTCCACTCCGAGGGAGTGATGAAACAGGTCTGGATTTTAGTGACTCCTCTCATAAAAGAAGTAATCTGATCTTAGTCCAAATGTTGGGCATTGATCTGAATGTGATTTAGATGTAATGAGAAGATTAGATTTGCAGTCTTGATTTAATCAAGCATCTTTGGGAGGTTCGCAAGATCTGGATTTGAGATGTGATCTCAATATCCAAGTCACTATACGCAGAACAATACAATCTCATTGTCCTTATCTCTAAGTATCCGCGGAGAAAGCGCATTATCCTTGAAAGAGTTCATGGATAAATTCATTGTCGATATATGTATCCGAGCATTGAGAAAAATAGATAATTAAATGTGATTTAATTATAATGAATAATATGAATTTGATTCATATTATTAGGAGAGTTATTTGAGATAATTAAATGTGATTTAGTAATCAAAGATGTGAATAATGTGAATGTGATTCATGTTATTTGGGCACATGAGAAAAGAAGTCCAAGATGATTAAATGTTATTTAATTATCATGGATATGAATAATGTGGATAGCACTATCCATATTAATAAGATATATTATAAATGTGATTTATAATATATTAGAGAGAGCATATTATGATTTATATTTATTGATTAATTGTTAATGTGAATTGGATTCACATTGAATGATTAATTGAAAATATAATTACATTTTCGTTTGGATTGTGAATGAGATTCACATAATTTCAATGACTTGATTGAAGTTTTTCACAAGATAATTGTGAATTATTTTTATGAAAAATATTTACAACAATTGTTGTTGTAAATCTTAGAGATATCATGAGATAATGAGATCTCATGAGATGATTGGTAGTCGTCCTCCCTTTTTAGGGGATGTGGTTAGCCTCCTCATAATCTCCAAGACTAGACAATTGATTTGATATGGAATCAACTTATATTGATTTATCAATATATAATAATTTTAATTAAATTAATTGTTGTTGTGTTTTTACAACAAGATCTTAGCGATTGAAAGAAATGCAAATCAATGTCAACCATTGATTGTGTGTTGTCCATGGATTGGGATCCATGGACTCCCAAAACCCTATATAAGAAGAGGTACCCCTTGCTCTTCGAGATACACATTTATGACAATTAATGAATGCTCTCTCTCCCTCTCTCTTTCTCCACATGCCAAGATTCTCTCTCTCTCTCATAGTGGTCGTCCACCATGGAGCCCTTGTGAGAGTCGTCATCGTTGCAGCATCATCGTTATGCTGCCAGATCATCTACTCGTGGATCTCCATCTCCTTTGGTGCACCTCGCTCGTGAAGAAGATGTTGGATCTCGTGTGACGAGATCAGGAGATCCGCTACTTGGATCATCAATATGGATTGGGAGGAGCACACGTCTCATCAACACGCTCGCAAGCGTCTCCTCCGTCAGATCGGACTTGAGACAGGAGGTCTCTTCGTTTAGAGACTTGATCGCAACCACACTTCAAGATGTAAACCTTATATCTATTGTGGTTTAGATGAAACGATCTGAGAAAGGTTCTTGGATCATGTGGTTTCATCACATTTATTTTTTTTAAATTCTGCTGCATCGAGCAACTAGTGCGACTAGTCGCTCCTGATCGCATTCGATGTGATCCACATGCTTCCATGATGCGCTTGAGGATCTTCCCATGTCTTTTAAGTGGTATCATAGCCAGGTTGAAGGTTTCGGATTCGATCCATAAACCTAGGAAGATTTGGGCTCGTGAGGGTTTGTGAAAATTTTTAATTTTCGCAACCATAATTTGTGATAAATTCCGGCCATGTTTAAAAGCTTTAAACATGAATCTATCACCTGAATAATGTTTCCCATTAAAGAATAAAATCGTGGAATTTTAGTTTGCATAATTTAGATTTCGTTTGCTCAATTTATGATCTTTTTAATGACCATATGTCCACTGTTTCAGGGATGGCGAATAATGACGTAATTAAGGGATTAATTACTGATTTAAAACTCCTGTAAATTTATGCTAATCGCATAGGTTTTGTTTTAATTCAAGTTAGCAAACTTTAAAAACTGATTTTGCTTAATTTAAATTTAAAATGAATGAGATATGCTAATTTTAGTAAGTGGGGATCACTACTGAAAATTACAATCCTAATAATGAACCTTGTGATAGTCATT
Organism: Ottelia alismoides; assembly: GCA_037367405.1. Taxonomy (NCBI): domain Eukaryota; kingdom Viridiplantae; phylum Streptophyta; class Magnoliopsida; order Alismatales; family Hydrocharitaceae; genus Ottelia; species Ottelia alismoides. The sequence goes on along the minus strand of JAZKJV010005669.1, from coordinate 201,087 downwards.
TAAGAAACTTGTCAAATTAATGGTTAATTTCCTGAACTAATTATGGATAATATTTGAGAATTATTTTAATGATAATTGTTCCCTTAAATGATATTACCTCAACCAATAAATGATTAGATACGGTCTAGATCACCAATCGGTTACTTGATACACTTTAACCAAACATGTTACTTGAATAGGTTTGGGAATTTGTCTAGCAAATTTGCTTATAATCAAAAGTATTTTTATTATTATATGGTATAATTTCGATTGAAGAACCGATGAACATCTTAAATACACAATGATTGATTTGGCATTATCTTTTCCTGAGGTGGATATGGTATCTAGTCGGGGAGCGTTGGGATAGCAGGTTGCACCGTGTGCGGTCTATCTCACTCCCGTCGGTACTGGCCATGACAGTGGGTAGAGACTCGATAATGCTGGAGAAATCATGGTGTATTTTCTAATTATTAAAATTCGAATTAATACATACTTTGAGATAATATATATTTTCAAGTAACAATCAAGTTTGTTGATTGAATTAGATTGATAATTGATTTAATGTGATTAAATTAGTTATATCAAATTAAAAAAATTCTATTATGAATAGATGTGTATTTCCCTTGGAAGAATTAATTATATGAATATGATTCATGATAATTAATTGAAATTTGAATAAGAGGTGGAGGATCACATAAGTGACATCCATGGTCTCCCGTCAAGGAGAAGGGCTCCGTCGCCAGATATTGTATGTAGGAAATGCTTGTCCGAAGTGACAACTCCTACATACAATCCATTTGGATCGGGCTCTTCGCTTCTTGAAAGAGTAATGACGTATGCATAGCGACCCCAATATCTGGTCCTCATATTATTGAGGCGATATTGGAATATGTGTAGCGAGTTGTATTCCTATTGATGGCTGGTTCAATTAATGACGAGTCAACATTACCTTAGGGGTGATGGGCCTTGGTGTTAAAGATCGAATTGGGAATGCAAGTTGGACTTGCAAAGCGGAATGTGTTCCCACTTCTTTTTATCTGAGTTAAATGTTCTCATATTATTGGGATGTGAAAAAGATAAGAAAGGAGATCCCAGATCTTGCTTGAGATATAATGGTAAGTATATCTCTTACATTGAAAGTGATTAAGGGAATGAACTTTCAATGTTGACAAGGCAAGACAACTTTGATATAAAAATTCCTAAATCAAAGTAAAATGCGTATATGTATATTTATATATTTATGCAAATTTCTTATTTCAGATAATCCTTCATTAAACCCACTCAATACTATACTCAATAATAACTAGTAAAATATCATGGATTGGAACCATGATCAAGATATTATACTTGCAGTTGGACACATAATGTATGTGATTGCAATATGCAAGTTTCCTCATATTAATGAGGAATGAAAATTAAATAGACAATAAGACAACAACCTAGGATTTGTATGTCTCTATAGTCTTCATCTCTCATAGAATGTGCTTTGGAAGTGGCATGTCGATGATGACCGTAATTGTCAATCAATCCTTATAAAATCTAAGAAAGATGTTCTAGCATAAATATGTGCTCTCGACATTTAATCATGAATGACGTGGTTCACTCCATCAAGTAGGATGGTGGCTCTATAAGAGATGATGTATTCAAATATTTGAGTACCTACCTGAATCTAAGTTTTTAAGAGTTAAGATGTATGTAGATATGATGACTGCCATCATTCTATTATCTATGCTCGAGCCATTCATGAAGCTTCATAATATTCATATTATATGTATTGAATGAAGCATATATAAATGTCGAAATTCTCTTATATTGAAATCTTTTAAATTCAACATAAGAGATCCTTTGTCTTATACAATGGTTGTTTAGAGATGAAAGGAGCATAGTGGAAGCATGGGTCGGACCCAACTTAGAAGGAAAGTTAATGAGTTGGCTGTACTTCTATGGTTTCCACACACATATGCATCCAAAGAGTTGGATAAATGTCAATGCTGCAATAAGACGATGTATTGATAGTATGACTATCAAGTCTATCTAGGATCCTTAGAGAAGGACTCAGATAGTGCATCGAAATAATCTACATTTAATCATTGAAATTGACTTTCTTATCGGATAAGATTAAAAGTCTAATCATTATATCTCATTCTTCTAATAACACTTGCAATTGGTTTCATATATTTTAGGAAACTAAAAAAATTAATCAAGGTTTAATAGTCATCCACATGAGTATTGATGCAATTGTTGCAACAATCTTTGTTGGATAGATAGACTTCATATTTTCAGTGGGAGAGCTCTTAGTTTTAGAAAATGTCTCTACTACCTAGATATTAGAAAACACTCATAGTTTATTTCTAAATGTTAGAAATAGACATGAATTCTGGAATAGACCTATCATAAAGAGTTATGATGGATATATTTTAGATAGTATTCTGATATTTGGAGGACTCTACTAAATAGAAAATTAATGAATGGTTCATTAACATTTTTAATACTGAAAATTAAACCTTATAAGATCAATAGGAGGATGAAGATCATTTGACAATGATCTGGCATCAAACCTTGGACATATATATGTTGATGAGATCAATAGACTAGTAAGAGATGAACTTTAGAATGTCTAGAATTTCAAATCTTACATACTTTTGAATATTGTATTCAAAGTAAAAATTGTCCAATAGACCCTTCTATTGATGTATTGATGTATGTGGATCATCTGTATCATAATAAACATTGATGATATGTGATATCATTTGATGATTAATTGTGATATGAGATTTCTTCACTTCACCTAAGAAAGCTTTGAAATGTTCAAAGATTTCATAATTTTTGGTTTAGAACAAAAGTTTGAAGGAAGATGAAATGAATTTGATCTAACCTAGGCAGCTTGTACCTATTAGATGAATTCAAAAGAATACCTTATGGATATATGAATGCCAGTCCTATCTCAATCGTCCTAATGCACCTAAACTCAATAGAGTTGTAGGGAAATACAATTAGATCATATGTGACATGATTTTATCAATGATGAATATTAACATAATTACCTCTTAGTTTTTAAGGTATATATGTAGTAGAGACTATAATATATATCCTTAAAAAGGTTCCATGCTAGTATGTTGGAATCATGCACCGGAGAGTGCTACTTCATTAGGAAAATAAAGAATGGTATTGGATACCTACTTTATGACCTTAAGATTCTTAAAAGATCTCATCTCTAAGGATGTGATTCTTAGAGGATGACTCTCTTGAGAATCAAGATGAATATGAAGTGAAGGAACTCATTTAATCTTGAGAAGATAATGAGGCTCTTTAAATTGGAAACTAAAAGGACAATTAAAGGTGAAACACTAATACCTCTTCAAATGAGCTTGAGGATGAATTCCATGTGTCGGAGAAATCTGACAATGATCGAACTTCATGTGATGAAGCTTCTGAAGATCATGTCATGGAAAGATGGATTTTAGTAATTAAGTCTAAAGTAGACTTCATATACAAGTGTTGTATATGGTCCCTCGAGGATCCACCTGTATGGGTAAGACCCGTTAAGGTGTAAATGGATCTTCAAGAGAAAGAGGGAACCTAATGAGAAGGTAGGGACCTTCAAAGCACGGCTCGTAGCTATGAGCTACACACTGAATGGAAGACATCGCTTGTGATGAGACTTGCTCTCCAGTGATCATGCTTAAACTCATCAAATTATTGCCAACTATAACTACACAACTTAACTTTGACATCTTCAAGATGGAAGTCAAGATTGCATTCCTCCACGAATATCTCTCTAAGGATATTCACATGAAGTAGCCCCAGGGCTACATGGTTTAGGAAAGCAAGGTGTGCAAGCTAAAGAAACTCCATCTTTGGACTCAAAATAAGCTTCTTGTAGTTAGAACATAAGATTTGATGAAATTATAAATGTTATGATTTCAGATAGAATCTTGATGAGCCATGTGAAGCTTAGTGGGAGTGCCATTGTGTTCATCGTGCTACATGTAGATGATATCCTAATCATTTGGAATGATATAAGGATAATAATATCTGTTTTATAGACTGGCTTTTCCATACCTTGAGATATGATCTCAAGGATACCTATTAGATCTTAGTTCTGAAGATGTTCAGAAGCAAAGATAAAAGGGTATTGGGACCGTCACACTAGTAGTACACCTTGGACATGTTCTATTTTCTGGAAAATTACAAGAAAGGCTTCATCCCCTTAAGATATGGTACTGACCTATCGAAAGGGATACCACCTCAAAGAGTTGAGGAAGTGAGCGCTAAAACTGCTTGCCCTTGTGCATCAGTTCTGAGAAGCCATGTGTATGCTACATGTGTACAAAAGGTAGATGTCTGCCATACAGTGGGAGTAGTAAAATGTTCATAATCCTACTGAGGAGATAAAACACTTGATTGGAGTAATAAAAATATCTTCAAAGATGACAAGACTTTAGAGATAGTGATCTCTAAGTCTTATCTTCAAGAAATTAAGATTTTATAGATAGTGATATAAAAGATCTTAACTGTGGATACCTTAGGAGATAGAGATCTCCAGGAATAAGGGTATTCTTATAAGGATACTGGAAATACTAGTTACAATGATTATTGAGATGTAGTGTCAAGGACACTATGACTGACAAAATTGAGTATTGGTTTCATAACAGCAACTTCCGCATTGGATGCGAGGAGATATGCAAGTGTCGTAAAAGGAATTGGCGTAGTCTCTTGGGAACGGAGTGACTGATCAACTTACCTATCTATTTTTCTAAATAGGATATGATTGTCACATGAGTGTGGGTTTAAATGATTAGCCCATTAATGGCTCTTTGGGCTAGGGGAGATTGTTGGATATGAGAGACCACAACGAGCCATTATGCAATAATTGTTATTGCAAATATCATTCCCTGATCTGAAATGAAGAATAATTAATTTGCATAATAGGTCCCTTAGTACAATTAGAGTTATGTACCATGATTGTCTTGATGATCATACAGTTGTTGATTCAATTATTGAATCATAGAGGCTGGTGCTTGGATGAATATATAAAGAGTTAGATTGAGGACTCATCAAGTACCATCAAATGATTATTAAGAGATGATCTCCAACCTGAGTAGGAGAAGACAATCCTTTCTCACTTGGTTGATATCTCACCGACCTCTTGCTGCAGGTCCTCTGCATGGGAATAGAGATTATGAGGTGTCAGATTAGTTAGACCAAAGAGTTGACTTAAAGAGATTGAGATAACCAAGTCCTATGTCATATGATGTCACGATATAGGCACGCATCCTCTGACTAGAGACAGATGTGTTAGTATATGTCTGAGTATGTACATTTGCCAGACCAATAGGTTGATGACCTAATCAAGGTCTATACACCGGCGCGATGGTGTGCATATAAGGGCATATGAGTAATACAATCTCTCAAAGGGATCATACATGTTCATTTACTGAACCGGAAGACATGAGCTCACTCATGAGATATTGGGAATAATCAAATTCCGTGCACGGTTGTCTTGCTTTGGAAGCTTGACCGAATTTGTAGGTTTGATATGCTTTTGGAAAAGTACATGATCAACACCTGGGTATGATATATGCTTTTGGAAAGCATATGATCGATACCGACTCCCAATGATCGAATGAGAAAATTGATGATAAAACTCTGAAGTAGATAGTGTAAAATTGATCTTATACTTCGGGTTTATTCTGGGTCTTCAGTATGCATGATGTACATGTATTAGGAATGCCTGAGGGTGATGTGATCATAAATGATTGCATAACCATGACGCTTTCATTCTGAGGGAGTGATGAAATAGGTCTGGACTTTAGTGACTCCTCTCATAAGAGAAGTAATATGATCTTAGTACCAATGTTGGGCATTGATCTGAATGTGATTCAGATGTAATGAGAAGATTAGATTTATGGTCTTGATTTAATCAAGCATCTTTGGGAGGTTCGCAAGATCTGGATTTGAGATGTGATCTCAATATCCAAGTCACGATACGTGGAACATAACAATCACATTGTCCTTATCTCCAAGTATCAGCAGAGAAAGTGCATTATCATTGAAAGAGTTCATGGATAAATTCGTTGTTGATATATGTTTTCGAGCATTGAGAAAAATAGATAACTAAATGCGATTTAATTATAGTGAATAATAGGAATTTGATTCATATTATTAGGAGAGTTATCTGAGATAATTAAATGTGATTCAATTATCAAAGATGTGAATAATGTGAATGTGATTCTTGTTATTTGGGCACATGAGAACAGAGATCTAAGATGATTAAATTGGGATTTAATTATCATGGATATGAATAATGTGGATAGCACTATCCATATTAATCAGATATATTATAAATGTGATTTATAATATATTAGAGAGAGCATATTATTATCTATATTTGTTGATTATTGGTTAATGTGAATTGGATTCACATTGAATGATTAATTAAAAATATAATTACATTTTGTTTTGGTTGTGAATGAGATTCACATAATTTCAATGGCTTCATTGAAGTTTTTCACAAGATAATTGTAAATTATTTTTATGAAAAATATTTATAACAATTGTTGTTGTAAATCTTGGATGAGATAATGAGATCTCATGAGATGATTGGTAGTTGTCCCCCCTTTTTAGGGGACGTGGTTAGTCTCCTCATTATCTCCAAGACTAGCCAATTGATTTGATTTAAAATTAACTTATATTGATTTATCAATATATATTAATTTAAATTAATATAATTGTTGTTGTGTTTTTACAACAAGATCTTAGCCATTGAAAGAAACACAAATCAATCTCAACCACTGATTGTTTGTTGTCCATAGATTGGGATCCATGGACTCCCAAAACCCTATATAGGAAAGGGCACCCCTTACTCTTCGACTTACACGTTTATGACAATTAACGAATGCTCTCTCTCCCTCTCTCTTTCTCCATACGCCAAGCCTCTCTCTCTCTCATAGTGGCCGTCTAGCATGGAGCCCTTGTGTGAGTCATCATCGTTGCAGCATCGTCGTTATGATGTCGGATCATCTACTCGTGGATCTCCATCTCCTTCAATGCACCTCGCTCGTGAAGAAGATGTTGGATCTCATGTGATGAGATCAGGTGATCCGTCGTTTGGATCATCAACATGGATTGCGAGGAGCACGTGTCTCATCAACACGCTCGTAAGCGTCTCCTCCGTTGGATTGGACTTGAGACAGGTGGTCTCTTCGGTTAGAGACTTGATCACAACCACACTTCAAGAGGTAAACCTTATACCTATTGTGGTTTAGATGAAACGGTCCGAGAAAGGTTCTTGGATCATGTGGTTTCATCACATTTATTTTTTTTAAAATTTCGCTGCATCGAGCAACTAGTATGACTAGTCGGTCTGATCGCATTCGATGCGATCCGCACGTTTTCGTGATGCGCTTGAGGATCTTCCCATATCCTTCAGAGCGGTATTCAGACACTAAGATTGTCTGAAGATCCTTTGATCTTAATAAATGGCTACAACGCCATTCACAAGTCATTATCTCTTATGTACATCTTGCTAAAACGTATAGAACCTAACCTTTGGCCTTAATTCATCCCAGGATCATGGCAGACCAAGACGTGTCTAGGCAATTAGCGACTACGATGACAATGCTCCAAGAAATGGGACAAAGACAACAGACATTGGAGGAGAGGCTTAATGCATAAGATGAGAGACCCGAGGCATCCAAACCTGTGGATGCTAGAGTTCAGGGTTTTATCCACCTTTCTGAGGAAGAATCTAATTACCATCCTTCCACTAAGTCTGCTCCTACCCCAGTTGAAGGAGCAATTGATAGAGTTCTTCTTTGACATCCAAAACTACTAGACAATTACCGAAAGGGAAAGATTCCTCGATTCAAAGGCATAGAGACACCTGCTAAGGCAAAACTATACATTGATGATGTTAGTAGGATGTTGAGGATAATACATGCACCAGTAGATACTTGGGTGCACTTCGCTGATTACTCCCTAGAAAACTATGGAAGATGATGGTGGAGAGCCATTTCCAAGGAATTAGTAGATCCTTCCATGGGATGTCTTTGAAGAGAGGTTCCGAGCTCACTTCTGTCCCTCCCATTAGGAAGAATTAAAGAGGAGGGAGCTGGCTTCTCTGACCTAGGGTTCCAAGAATGTACGAGATTATCATATTCACTTTAAGGAGCTGCTATGTTACTCCCCAACTCTAGAAGCTTCACCACAGGAATATCTTGCTAAGTTTGTTAGCGAGCTTCAGGGAGATCTTAGAGAGAAGCTTGCAGGTTTTAGAGCCACCACTATAAATGAATCCATGGACATCGCCTCTCGTATTGAGATGGAAATGGATGAAAACTGCCAAAGAAGACGCTCCCATTTTACTGGTGGATCATCCAAACATAAGACAAATTATAACCACAGAGACAGTCACTTTCATCTAGTTGGGTCTAGTATAAGCTCGTCACAGACTTTAGGCCGGGATTTATAAAGAAGAGGGTGTTTCTCTAAACCTCCAATATACTCTTGCGACTCAACAATAGGAGCTAGTACCATTGTGGTTGGATCTTCAGCATAGATAGGAACACGTGTGTGTTATTACTATCATCAAGAAGGCCACAACAAGAACTATTGTCTTAAGTTAAGAGGTTTGGGGTTTAAATCGACCCCAATTAACAGTGTAACATCCACCTCGAGCAATGAAGCAACACGTGGAGGAAGATAAGGTAGAGGTCGTGGCTCACAAGGAGCATCTCCTATGCGACAACCACCACGAAGTATTGTGGGTTCTAGCTTACGAGTTCCTGATGGCCAGCTCAATGCAATCACTGAAGAACAAGCCTACAATTCAGGCACTGTCATACGAGGTAAAACTGTTACTATTCATGGCTTTTCATTACATTCCTTGTTTGATTCTGGTGCTTCACATTCATTTATTGCTCGACGGTTAATACCCACTATGGGTAAGGTACCTGTAGAAGTACAACAATCCTTTCTGATCAAGGGAATAGGAGGAAAAGTGTTTATAATCCTAGAAATTCTGGATAATTATTTAGTATTGATAGTAGGACATCAGTTACCTATTTTACTACTAATTGAAATGGATGACTTTGATCTTATCTTGGGGATGGACTGGCTAGAAAGGCATCATGCATGCCTTGATTGTTTCCGTAAGAGAGTAACCTTTCACATTCCTAACTCGATAGAGTTTCAGTTTTTTAGAAAGACATCCACTAACGATGTCAATTACATATCTACTTTGAAGGCACAACAGTTGTCACGGCAAGAGTGCCAAGACTATTTAGCTTATGTATTTACTACATCAAGGTCAGATAGAATGATAGAAGATGTATCTATATTGTGCGAGTTTCCTGATAGATTTCCATAAGAACTACCTGGGTTACTGATGAGACGCTTTGCAACTCGGTCAAGGAATTAAATAAATCTCTAAAGGTCGTTGTGAACCCAATCACAAAGCTGAATCAACAAGAAAAATTGAGAACCACACAAATAACAGATAAAGCACTCAAAACAATGTCAACGGTCTCCGCTGTTTTATTTTAACCTGGTATAGTGACTAGGGTCAAACTCAGGGAACACGATAAACCTACAAAGTAGTCAACTTTCAGACAAAGAAAAGCATATTTTTATTTTAGTTTTAATTTTGCAAATTTTTATATATTTAAAATAAGAAAATGCAAGCGAGAGAAATAAAGCAATAAGCACTAAAGCAAACCTTTACAATTTTTTTAAGGCAAAAAATGCTCAAAAGTCAGAAACAAAAATATTTCTAGGTTGTTCAAATATTCAGATGTTTTTGGTGATTTTCTGGGATTTTTCCTATTTTTATAAGTATTTATAAAAATCAAACAAAGGCAAACAGGAAAAATAATGTACAGCTTAGACTAAAAGGCAAAATTGAAATACTAAAGTGCCCTAATGTATTGGTTGTGATTTTTATGAAAAAGTAAAAGAAAATATCTAACAATAGAAACTGAAATCCTATTTTTTTTATTTTTTATAATTTTTAATGATTTTTATAATTTTTAAAGTTTTTTTAATTTTTAGGAGTTTTATGATGATTTGAAAACAAAAATGCTACTGGAATTAAAGAACACAAAGACAAGCACATACTAATTTTTTGTAATTTTTAAAACAATTTTTATAATTTTTATGTACTTCATAAACAGACAGAGCAAAAATTACCATAAATATTATGTGTTAGCAGGTGCTAACAATAATTTTTATGGGATTTTTAGAGTTAATTGTATTTCTTTGATTAAAAACAACACATTCAGCTTATAGGGACCTAATTGTAATTATACCAAAGTTCCAGGCCAATTGATAACATATATAAAAAAACATAGGGCGACTAATGCAAAAAGCCCAAGAAACATGTGCGCAACACGTGGACACACCTTACAGGGATGTAAATGTAAATATCAGAAAACATTCATTCCGAACTTAACATACATGAAGTTTAGGAGAAAATACGCAAAAACACCACAAAATCACGTGAACATGCACGTGTCTCAGGTTCAGAAGGACTAAAATGCAAATACTGAAAATATGAGGTCCAGACTGCAAAATATTTGAACTACAACTTTATTTTATTGGACTAAATAGATATGAAAAAAGTGTGAGGGTAAAGAGCAATATACCCCTGCAAAGGCACATGGCGCACTCTAGAGACGTCGTGGTTGTACGACTCTGATCACTGCCTCAGGTTCATCAGACAGTGCAGAGGCTGTCATGGACGTGCGGTTGGATTTGACGGTATTGTGTTGATCTAACGGCCACCGTAGCCTTACTGTAGTGCAGCTGTGATGTGATCTGCCAGGAGGGGCCCAATTCGACGGTAGATGAGGATGCTGGAAGAACAACCCCTGGGAAAACTTCAATCGGCCACTGGAGGCTATCCAGCAGTCTGATTAGTCCACCAAAGGGGTATGTAGCGTCGTGGAGGTGCTCCGCGTATGATGGAGTGTTCTGATGGAGGCGGCAATGGCTAGATGGTCGTGACGGTGAAGTGCCACCTGTGGGAGCTCCACCTGAGCAGCTGGGGGCTCAAAGGGCCTCCTTCACGTGAACCAGGACCTACAGAGAATGGAGGAGACTCGGGGCGTGGCTCCGGTCGACTTTATTGCAAAGATAGGTACGAGAAGCGTGGGGAATGTAATTTGACTCCCAACGGACGTGAAGGAAGGGAGCCGCGACCTTAATCCCGACCTAAGGGCCGATGCTAAGGGAGATAAGACTGCGGTGCAAGGTGGGGCATTTGTATATAGGGCGATCGATATGGACGTGAAGATGAGATGGGGCTCCAACCAGGGTGGTCGGAGTAGCTAAACTGCGATGGAGGGTAAATGAAAGATTCTATGGACATGGAAAGTAGGGTCAAAAGATAGGTTAGCAGAGGGTGTTGATGAACTCAGCAACTTCAGGCGGAGCGGAGAGGCAGGGTCGTGGCCTCGACCGTGCTGCGACAGGTAAGGAGGCTGGACACGACGGAGGACTCTGACCACATAGTTGAGCTGTGTGATTACACTACCAAACTCCAATCTGACGATGCTCTCTGGCAGTTGTCACTCAATCGTAAGTGTATAGGGGTGAAAGAAGGAGTGAGGCACGGGCTACTCAGCTGCGGTGGAGGAGGAGATACTTTATAGGATTCCTAGGAGGCTGGAAAGTTCGAGCGAGAGAGTGCAACCCCTACGAAGATCCGTGCTTTCCTAGGGATCCACGAGGGTCGTGGATCCTAGGAGAAGGCTCATACGAAAAATCAGATCGAGAGCAGGTTGGACCCGATCAGGAAAAATGGGAGAAAAGGCTCCGGCGGAGAGAATCGGGTCGGGCCAGCCCTGGAAGAAGGCGTTGACTAGAGGTCAACATCCGGTCTGGACCAATCAGAAAAATCGAATATACAAAATATTTAGAAATTCAATAAAAAAATAGTAATTGTATTCAAAATAAAAAGTATATAAAACAAAAAATGTTTATTATTTTTCAAACTATTTTTATGTGATTTTTAATTATTTTTATGAAAAATTAATTAGTGTGTATACAATATATAATGTTATATATAGGTATAATATATCTATATATTATGTACAATTATTTATTTTGTTATTTTTACACAATGCCCCAAATTTATATTTTATTTATTTTCAACATATTCTTAGGGGTTGAAAATAATTTTTATTTTATTTTAGAGGTTATTTACATGTATGCATAAATAGGGGATGTTGTTTATATACATGTGTCTTTGTACAAGTGAGGAGGATTTTATTTTTACTTTAATTTAATTTTTCTAATTTTTATTTTTATATTATTATTATAAATATGTACAAGAAGGTGAAATAATAATTTAATTTTATTTTGGTAAAAAATAATTATTTACATATATAGGTAATATGTACAATAGAAAGTAGGCCCTATCTCTCTCCACTTATTTTATTTGGCGATTGGGGTCAAGGCTTGACCTTCTCTTGGGGTTCGGGTCACTCTAAATTTATTCCAAATACCTCCTTCCTTTTTTATTTTCCTTTATTATTTTATTTTTGCATAAATACATGCTAAATATGCAATATTAACAAATGCATGCATAATGCTATGTTATTGTATTTATAGGTATTTACATGTTGTTTTGCCAAGATAAGTAGCTAAAATAAAAGAATAAAAAGTGAGAATCAGGGATTCATCACCCCCTATACTTTACCTTTGTTAGTCCCTTAGCAAACACTTAATTGAAAAAGAAGTGAAAAAAAGAAGAAGAAGAAGAAGAAGAAACAAGGTTGATTATTAAACTTGCCTTCATTAAATTGAAGTATGGAGCTCGGTCAGACCTTTGGGTTATTAGTTTGTCGGAACCTTATTCGGATATAGGTTTAAGACTCAATAACCTCTAAGTTCGACCAATCTATGATCAAGACTCCTTAATAATCCAGATCAGAACATGCCTACATACGCAAACTCTGATTACCATGTATCTTTCCTTGTACTGTGTAAGTGATATGTAGTTCTCCACTTCAGAAATGAAAAAGAAACTACCTCCCTCAACAAGGTAACTCTAATTCCTTAGTCTAGCAGCTCTTTCCTCGAGGAGCGAGGTATTCCCTTCTAAGTTCAAGTTCAACCGGCTCAAGAAGAGGGGGGAAAGAAGAGAATGGATCATGAAAAGTGTAGCCACATATCCTTGGGAGCCCAACCAGTGTAGCTAAGTCTCCCGCTGCAAGCTTCATGAGATGAGAAGATGTAATACATAAGCTTTGCTTTATTTGACTATATACACTCCAACAGGCATTTTATTTTCTATCAGGACTGTCCACTTTTTTTGGAGTTTTCTTTGTTTTGCACATTTTTTTGTGTGCATATGTATAACATATCTACATGGTGCGGCATATACATAAGGACTTTTTCTTCTTGAGCCAGTAGACTATCCCTCTTTTGAAGCATTATTGCAACCCACAACTCCTGTCTTTAGACCTCACTGCTACTAGACCAAGTTGAGATGCACATCCCTCCCTAAAGGAAGACGAGAGGTTCCGCCTAGAAGTACTACCCTCGTATGCTACTCCAAGCCAAAGGAAACTACCTCCTCACCACCTCATCTATGGAGAGCTATGTGTAAAGTGCCGGTCCAAGTAAAGTCATTGTCTATGAGAGTCATGCATTCGTTGTTAAGTGTTCTACTTAGGATCATCAGGATGACATGTGAACATAACCTAGTGGACTTAAAAATTGAGTCACTAATGGACCTGAAAATCTTAACCCCAAATCCTATAAGATTCCTCTGAGAATTAGGTGGATTAAGGTCTTAACAAAGCTCCATTTTCCAATTTAATTCTAGACTAGTTTAAATGTCAACTATGATTCAGAATAATATACAAAAATATATACAAAATACTTTTTATGCAGTTTTTCAAAGTATGCATTTTTTTGAAAATGTGCAAAATTTTTGAAAATGTTTGAATGCATGCATGCATTAGTGCAGAAGTTTTGCAAAATATTTACAAACATTTACACATGGGATTTTGCAAACTTTTATTTTCAAACATTTTTCAAAAATTTTGTACTATATACATAATTTTGATACAAAAATAACTGCAAAGTTTTCACAAGAAAAATATTTTTACAAACATTTATACAAAAATAGTTTTAGAAATAGCTATTTACAAACATGTATGTGCAAGAAAGAATTTTATGTACAAGGAAAAAATTTAAAATTTTGGTGATTTTTAGGTTGTGGTTTTTAGCCATTTATTTATTAACACACTCACACAAAGTACGAGTTATGGCTAAAGTATATATGCAATATATACGACACCCCCTTATACTTAGCTCGAATGATGTCCTCAGAATGATCAAAGAGCGATGAAGAAGACATAACTCGTATTTAGTATAAGGAAGTGAAATGAAGGGCTATACTACTACGACAAATGAATAGAATAAATAGAAGTCGGTGATCCCCCTATACTTAGGATCAAGTAATCCTAAGTATAGAAGACTATACACAAGGGGAAGACTGATGGTTAGAATTTACAGGGTCTACCTCCCTTATACTTAGGGTAAAATATCCCTAAGTATAGGCAACAAACAGAGGTAAAAAGAATCAAAAGAATAATAAAAAATCTGACACCCCCTATACTTAGGGTAAAGTACACCCTAAGTATAACATAATCATAAGATGGAGATGGGGTGTTAGAGAAAGAATGTGCGATATGGACAACTGGATCTATACAAGGGTAGAAGAAGGTGATAATCAGGCATGAGATGTAACTGATGTGAGTCAAAGACCACATTTCATGCAAAATGAATAGGGGCGACGTCAACGATCAGCGGATCATGATCTAGATATGGCTTGAGGTGCTGACCGTTAACGTGAAAGGTGAACTCAGATGACATCTCTGATATGTCGATACTACCATTGTCATGGACCTTTCGGACCAAGTATGGTCCCTTCCACTTACTCTGCAATTTCCTGGAAATAATCTAAGCCTGGCATCGAATAACCATACTCTCTAATCTGGCTCAAACTACTTATGGATGATATGAGAATCATGCCATATCTTCACTCGTTCCTTATACTGGAGGCTACTTGAGAAGGCCGTATCTCTAAGCTCCTCCAAGGCAGCCAATTCTGCCTTCCTTTGATCTTCTATACTCTCTGGATCTAATAATATCTCAGTGATAGACCAAAGTGACTTTATGCTTAATGTCAACAGGTAAATGTCATGGCTTGCCATAAATGAGACAAAAGGGAGACGTTCCCAAAGGTGTCTTGAAGGAAGTTCAATATGCCCACAAGATTGAGTACAAAAGCTGTGACCAATCCTTTCGGTCTGGGCGGACTACCTTCTGTAGTACCATTTTGATCTTCATGTTCGATACTTCAGCAAGACCATTGGTTTGAGGGTGATATGGAGTGGCAACTCGATGGTCTATGCCGAATTCGTTAGCAAGGGACTTTACCTTGTCGTTGATAAAATGAGACCTCCCATTAGATATCAAAACTCTAGACACCCCGATTCGTGAAATGATATTCTTCCTCAAAAATCTTCAAACAGTCTTAGCATTTGCAGTTCGGGTGGGAATGGCCTCAATCCAACGTCTGACATAATCAAAAGCCAATAGAATATACTCAAATCCCTGACTCTTAGGGAATGGACCCATGAAATCAATGCCCCATGCATCAAAGACCTCACAGAAGTGAATGGGTTGCATTGACATCATATCACACTATCAACAAGTGCCCATCCTTTGATAGTCAGTGCACCTCTTCACGAATTCATCAGAATCATTGAAGAGGGTAGGCCACTATAGGCCGGATTGGAGCACTTTCTGTGATGTTCTCCTCCTAGAATGATGTCCTCCTGCCTCAAGCTTGTGGCAGTAAATGAGGATGCTATGGTGCTCCTCCTGAGGAATGCACCGATGCTAGACGTTGTCCTCTCCTTTGTGATAATGAATGGGATCCTCCCAATAATACGACTTGGCCTTCGCGAGGAAGGTCTCAAGTTGCTTTCTGGGCCAACCTTGTGGAACTTTCTTAGCAACAAGATAATTCAAATTGTCGGCATACCATAGAAGCGAGGCGATAACAAGGATTGCCTCATCTGGGAAGGTCTCTATAATTGGCTCAATCTGCTCAGATTCCTCTAGATGTTCTAATCGGGAGAGATGATCTGCCACCACATTCTTGACTCCAGGCTTATCCTTAATCTCAATATCAGACTCCTGGAGTAGAAGGATCCATCTGGTTAATCTCGCTTTGGCATCCTTCTTTCCATGAGGTACCTGATGGCAGTATGATCAGTATAGATAGTCACTTTGGATCCAAGAATATATGATCTGAACTTGTCCAAGGCAAATACTATGGCTAGCATCTCTTTCTCCATGACTGTATAATTCCGCTGAGCAGCATCCAATGTACGGCTAGCGTAGTGAATGAAAAATGGTAAACCGTCCCTCCTTTATCCTAGAACAGCCCCCATGGTAAAATCGGAGGCATTCGGCATGATCTCAAACGGAAGAGACCAATTTGGCGGCTGGAGGACAGGAGACTCAACAACTAGGTTCTTGAGAGTCTCAAAAGATGCAAGACACTTATCATCTACAATGAACTCAGAATCTTTCATTAGCAGATCAGTGAGCGGTTGGGCAATCCTGTTGAAGTCCTGAATAAAATGTCATTAGAAACCAACATGACCCAAAAAAGACCGCAACTACCTCAGTTTGGACGGTGGATTGAGTTTCTTGATGATATCCACCTTGGCCGGATCAACCTATATGTCCCTGTTGTAGATGATATGACCAAGCACCATCCCCTGAGTCACCATGAAGTGACTTTTCTCCCAAGAAAGAACAAGATAGACCTCTATGCAGCGCTGAAGCACTCAGTCTAGGCGATGAAGACAAGCATCAAACCCATCACCATAGACCAAGAAATCGTCCATGAAGACCTCTAAACAATCACCCATCATGTCCGAGAAGATGGACAACATGCACCTTTGGAATGTCTCCTGGGTGTTGCATAGACCAAAGGGCATCCGTCTGAAAGCATAAGTCCCAAACGGACAGGTGAATGTCGTTTTGTCCTGGTCTTCGGGCGCTATGGCCACCTGATTATAGCCCGAGTACCCATCAAGGAAACAGTAATGACTCTTCCCGGCTAGCCTCTCTATAATCTGATCAATAAAAGGCAGCGGGAAATGATCCTTCTTGGTGGCTGGATTCAATCGTCTGTAGTCCAGATAGACCCTCCAAGAAGTGGGTACCCGAGTAGCGCTCTCCTCTCCAGACACTCACAACTGTGGTGATGACCGTCTTCTTGGACACCACATGCAATGGACTAACCCACATGGAGTCTAAGATGGGTAGATAAAATCGATGCTCCATCATTTGGATATATCTATCATTACCACCTCTCAAAGATTCGGGTTCAGCCGTCGTTGGAACTCATGTGATGGCTTGGCATCCTCCTCGAGATAGATATGGTGGGAGCACATGGCTAGACATATCCCCTGGAGATCAGCTACGCTCCATCCTATCACCTTGCGGTTTCCTTCAAGAACCTCCATCAAACGAGATTCTTGCTCTCAAGTCAAATCTGCTGAAATAATGACTGGGGACATCTCATGCTCACCCGTAAGAAATCTATACTTCAATGACTATGGCAAGGCTACAAATCTGAGCAACCGAGAGCTGGAAAATCTGGCTTCTGAAATGTCTGCATGAAGGCAACCAGATCGGGATGTGAGAACTCTCGTTGATCATGAATATCCGGTGAAGATGGCCCTGTTGGTATGTCTGTACTTGGTGCTGGCTCGGTCTCCACCCTAGCTACTGGCTCTGTGGGGATCAGACAAGCAAATAATCATCGAAATCGTCCCAGTCTATGTTTGAATCCGAGGGATCTAAATCAGAAGCACAAGAAATGAAATCTGGTTTACTATCCAGAACGCGGTCGTCAGCCTCAAAAGTGTCCTCAGCCAAGAGTGTGCTCTCCGAACTCTCCTCTAGTAGAAGCTGTAAATCTACATTGTCTCAAGGTGAGAGAAGGGCTCGTGAAATGGGATCGAACCAAGCGGCTTCATCATCGGTGATCACAAAGTCACACTCTTGGTGGACGTCTCGCTCTGTCTCTGTCGTCCGCTCTGCATCTCTGAATTGCTCTGAGCAAGCTGAATCTCACGTTCTAATCTCATCTATCATCTCTATTTGTATACTCTCACCCTCAACGCGAAATTACACCTTCCCTCTATCATGGTCGGACACCACCTTGTCTATGGACAAGAATGTATGTCCTAGAATGATGGGGGTATCGGTCACAGACTCAGGGACCTACATGTCCAACACAATGAAGTCCACGAGAAATTTCAGGCCTTGAATTATGACGACTACGTCCTTCAGCAACTCCTCCGGCCTCTTAACAGATCGATCAGCAAACTAAAGGACTGTCATGCTCTGTCTAAGATGGTCAAACTTGAATTGGTCGAGTAAGGATGTTGGAAGAAGGTTGATGGAAGAGTCGTTATCTAATAGAGTCCGATCGAATCTCTGCTCATGAATGTGGCATCTGACATAGGGAGCTCCTGCATCTGGCCTCTAGGTTGGGAGGCGGTTCTGGCTAGCGAAGCAGGTGGCACGGGTGAGCACATGGATTTCTGCTTGATGTTTCCTTCTCTTCCTACGAATAGTGGTCTTCTTTTGAAGTTCTTCTGGAAGAGAGGGATGTGCTCAAGTGCCTCCTGTAGAGTCAGCTGGATATGGAATCTTTCTATCATCTGTCGGCTGAACTCTAACTGCTGGTTCTTTTTTTGATTTTCTTTTTTATTCCCCTTCGCCAAGCGGAGTGCCTGAGGGAAAGGAATGGCTAGGCTCTCCTCAGATAGAGGGCTAGGAAGAGCTTCCTGCTGCTGAGAGGGAATGGAATCCATACAAGTATCATCATGCATCACATATCGACTCGAAGATGAAAAAACCTTTCCTTTATTGATTTTTTTGTTCTTTTTCATATGGTCCTGAGATCCAGAAAGTGGAGAAAACACAACTGGAGTAGAAATGGTGGCATCAGTACCACCCACGGCATCGGACTTCGTGACATCAGTACTGCGCTCTGGATCAGCATCATATGGTACGGTGGCGTCAGTACCACCAACTCCATCTGGAGAAATGACGAACTCAGTATCGTCGACTGAATCAACGTCATCCTTGGTGGCTTCAGCACCACCATCATCAACATCATTAGCAGCATCAGCACTGTTGTCCTCCTCGTCTAGCACTCCTGGATCATCATGGGGTTGTCGCTCAGACGAGGCACTGCCGACTGGCATCCTACCGCTCCTAAGTGATACAAAATTATCATAAAAAATATATGAAGAAATATCACCCAATGCGGCACTAGGAGTGGTGGTCTCTGTGAATAGTACCTGCATAAACTTCTTCTTGAGGTTGTTCCGATTGGGCTTGATCTGAGCTGGTATGGCAGCCTTTTCCTTTATTATCTCCCTCATCTCCTTGCGAAACTCATCCATTTCCCGCCTAAAGGATTCCTGCTGGTCTAAGAGTAGGCGAGCTAGATCATCAAGGGTTGGGTTCTCATAGGCTGGCCAATGAGAACCAGACAGGTTGCCTCGCTGGAAATGAGGCTGGTGCTGATATTGGTGAGGGGGGATGCTGATTGAACTGCTGTTGAGGTTGTTGCTGCTGCATCCACTGGTGTTCTGCTAGTAGGGACGAGGACCTGAATGGTTATATTGGTGCTAGTGGGAGTAATGGGGATGTTGTTGCGGTTGGCTGCTCGATTCGCCCTGAGCTGGAGATTGCTACTAGGATGATGTGCCTCCATTAGACCACCTGAATCTGGGGTGATCTCAACGGATCCAGGGCTGCTGTCAGTCATACCGACTCTCGTTGACTTCCATCAACGGCTCCTACTTCTACGGGGACAGGGGAAGAACTGCTAGTGGCTGATCCAGTTGGAACACCACCATCTGAGTGTCTTGAGATGGCGGTGGTTGAGAGTACTGGTGCTGCAACTGTTGGACCAGCTCCGCCTGGATGTGGTGAACCTAGCGGTACTAGGGAGAGCTGTTACTGCTAGGATCAGCCGTTGACCTAAGACAGGGCTGAGAAGCTATCTGTGCCTCCTAGAGACACATGATCTGGCTCTTCAGGTCACTCAAAAGTCTGTGTCAATTGGTCAATCTGCATCATGCCCTGGCACTGCTTCTTCTCTATGATCTCTATGCAATGCAACTTCTTACTGATGATGCCAATGTCAGCTGCCGACGACTCTGCATGTGTTATTGCTGACGAATAAGTGGATGGACCCGCATCAACCCGTGTTATCCTCTGATTGGACATGGCCTGTGGAAGGGGCTTCCTCTTTGTATAGACCCTGGTCTAGGACATCAATGTATAGTTCTCGGCCATCTCCTCATAGATGTCTCAGACCTGGTCCTCATCTTTGACAAAGTAGGAGCCCCCACAAGAAGTGTTAACAAGCCCATGCAGCTCTGGTGTCATCCCATTAAAGAAACTCTAGACGAGATTAGGCTTGGATATGTCATGGTGTGGACATCGGTCAATGAGCACACGGAATCGATCCTACGCCTCATGGAATTGCTCATTGGGGATCATGATAAAGTTGTTGATCAAAGCCCTCGCTGCATTGGTCCGACCAAGTGGATAGTACTTTTTCAAGTACTCGGTATGGAGCTTCTCCGAAGTGGTAATATATCTCCCTAAATGCTTCAGCCAGTAGGCTGCTCTATTCACGAGGGAGAACGGAAATGCTATCATCTTTATGGCGTCCTCATCCATAAATATGTCATGGTCTGTGCTGCAGATCATCTCAAACTCCTGTAAGTGCAGATGCGGCTCCTCGGTGGCTAGCTCATGGAACTTGGGTAAGAGCTGAATCATTTGGGGACCGAGCTTGAAGTCACCTAGAATCTCAGGGAGATGGATCCAACGATGGGTGAGGGTTGCACCAGGGTTGTGCAATTGCCTCGTCGGTCGCGGTTGTCTGGCTAGCTTTGGTTGATCCTCCAGGTGTCCATCGGCTCCTCCTCCAGGTGCTAAAATGTCTCTACTGGCTGCTTAGTGCGGCTCTCCTCTATCGGCTCGCATCTATGCTATCTCTCGGTGCACCTCTGCCATGAAGGCTCCCAGGTCTCTAGTCTGTCTCTGCATCATCTTTAGGGAGGCTAGAAGTGTGTTGTTGATGGCGCCCTGATCTAGAACATAGGTCGAGCCCTAGGCTATCCATCGGTGCACTCCTTACTGCTGACCATCTCACGGGTCTCTGCAAATGCAAAAGACCCGAACTCAGGTGCCGTCATATGTACAAATATCTGTACCGGTCTCTTCTCGGGCACCTCAGGACTGGAAGAAGGGTGATCGAGGGGGAACAAGGCGTAATCAAACTCGGGTTCGGAGAGCAGATATAGGATCCCCAGAACCTCCCTAGATGAATGAGGTGGAGTGCTTGAGAGCGGGTCTACCAAAGGTAGTCTAAGGGATCTGTGGCCCATCATCGTGATGTGGGAATAGTGTGGATGAGATCTGGATGCAAACAAGATCAGCAGCCAAACTCCCAATTCACCTACTCAAAGTTGAGCTGATGATCATGAAAGTTCGGTCGTTTATCTTGTCGATTTAATATAGGTGATAATTCAATCTCGTAGAACGATTAAGCGAGCTGTTAGGAACTCGATGCTCCCAAGAGACTGGCCAATCCTAAAGCTAGATCTTTCCCGTCCAGTATGAATTGCGGACCGTATACCGTCTATCCGATCAATTCAATATGTTAAGGATATCGCGGCCCGATTTATTGGAGACCAGAGGGATCCTCACTGGAGTACGACTAAACCCAAGACTAGTAGTCTAATGAGAGTTCACGTGTGGCTCTAGCCTAGTGTACGGGTCACTCTCTCGCTCAAGCAAACCAAATAATGAGGGGGTGACTCTCAGAAAACAAATTTTTAAGCCAGATGTCTTTTAAGATCAAGTTTGCATTAACAATCCCAATTTTATGATTTTCATTTTTTAGGGTATTTTTCAAAAAAACAAATAATGCCTAATGAATTTTTCGATCTCCTAATTATTTTAAGCTCAAAAACAGGGGGAGAAGTTGAAAAGGCCGATGCGTGATTCAAACACTATGATGCATGCAAAGTGAGAGATGCATACCTGTCGCCAGCACTCTACATGCAAGGTGATCCGCGCATAAATTTAAAGACAGAATTTAAACTAATCTAAATAGTGCAAGAAGAAAACGGCCTTAGACGAGCAATTTCTAGAGATCATGAAGCACAATAGTTAACTGATCAAATAGAGAGAGGTTAATGTCTGGTCTCGGATGTCGATCGGTGTCTGCCAAAATGGATACTGCACGTGTTGTATACGGCCTCTAGCGGCACGTGACCTCTCAATCAATCAAGTTAACTTTTTATTATGAGTTATTAATAAGGTCCAATTCTATAGGTGCAAGAAATCTATTAGGGATTGGACCTTAAATTATCTATATCACAATCAAGGAAATTCCTAAGTCTAGGGGCCAAATTCTTCGAGAATCAAAGTGGAAAAAAATGGCGGTCAAAATAAAACTAGCGAAAACCTCAGTGACATCCCTCGAGCACACCGGTGCTCGGTGAAACGGACCCAGACAAGATCAAGTCCAAGAAGAAGTGTCCAAGGTCCAAGAATTATTACAATATTAAATGAGCTAAAATAAATCTAACTACCCTACTCTACTCTATCTAATATAACTAATCCCTTCTCTTCTCTTGTTCCTCCTCAGGTGCAGTTACTCCAACCGAAAGCTGCAATGTCCTCGGGCAGTCCCTCGTACAAAAAGTCAAGCAAGAAGAATGTTAGAAAATCAGTTATATAAGATAGAGATAAAAAGATACAAAAATCTGAAAAGACTACTAAGCCGTGCTCCCCGACAACGGTGCCAATCTAATGAGATGCTTTGCAACTCGGGTTAAGGAATCAGATAAATCTCAAAAGGTCGTTGTGATCCCAATCACAAAGCTGAATCAACAAGAAAATTTGATAACCACACAAACAACAGATAAAGCACTCAAAACAATGTCAGCGGTCTCCGCTATTTTAGTTTAACCTGGTATAGTGACCAAGGTCAAACTCAGGGAACATGATAAACCTACAAAGTAGTCGGTTTTCAGACAAATAAAAGCATATTTTTATTTTATTTTTAATTTTGCAAATTTTTATATTTTCAAAATAAGAAAAGGCAAGCGAGAGAAATAATGCAATAAAGCACTAAAGCAAGCCTTCACAATTTTTATTAAGGCAAAAAATGCTCAAACGTAAGAAATAAAAATATTTTTAGGTTTTTCAAATATTCAGATGTTTTTGTTGATTTTCTGGGATTTTTCTAATTTTTATAAGTTTTTCTAAAAATCAAACGAAGGCAAACATGGAAAACAATGTACAACCTAGACTAAAAGGCAAATTTAAAATACTAAAGTGCCTCAATGACTTGGTTGTGATTCTTATGAAAAAGTAAATGAAAATATCTAACAACAGAAACTGAAATCCTATTTTTTGATTTTTTAGAATTTTAAATGATTTTTATAAGTTTATAAGGGTTTTGTAATTTTTAGGGGTTTTATCATGATCTTTAAAACAAAAATGCTACTAGAACTAAAGCACACAAAGACAAACACACACTATTTTTTGTAATTTTTTAAAAAATATAATTTTTATGTACTTTAGAAAATAGATAGAGCAATTTTTAGGAGTTTTTGATTTTCAGAAAATATCAAATAATACTAAATTAATTCACAAAAATTACCATAAATATTACATCTTAGTAGGAGCTAACAGTAATTTTTATGGAATTTTTGGAGTTAATTAGGTATTTGTTTGATTAAAAAACACACACAGCTTGTAGGGACCTAATTGCAATTATACTAAAGTTACATGCCAATTGATAACATATATAAAAAACACAGAGAAACAAATGCAAAAAGTCCAAGAAACACGCGTGCAACATGTTAGCACGCCTCACATGGGTGTAAATGCAAATATCAGAAAAATTCATTCTAAACATAACATACATGAAGTTTAGCAGAAAATATGCAAAAACACCACAAAATCACATGAACATGCATGTATCTCAGATTCGGAAGGACTAAAATGCAAATAATGAAAATATGAGGTCCAAACTACAAAATATTTGAACTACAACTTTATTTTATTGGAGTAAACAACTACGCATAAAAGTGCGAGTGTAAAAGAGCAATATACCCCTACAAAGGCACGTGGCACACTCTGGAGACGTCGTGCTCGTACGACTCTATCACTGCCTTAAGTTCATCAGACGGTGTAGAGGCTGTCACGGACGTGCAACTGGATTTGACGGTAATTTGCTGATCTAACGATCGCAACAGCCTTACTACCGAGCGGCTGTGATGTGATCTGGTAGGAGGGGCCCAATCCGATAATAGACAAGGATGGTGGAAGAATAGCCCCTGGGAAAACATCAATTGGCCACTGGAGGCGATCCACTGGTTCGATGAGTCTACCAAAGGGGTCTGTAGTGTTGTGGAGGTGCTCCTCGTCTGATGGAGTGTTCTTATGAAGGAGGTAATGGCTAGATGGTCATGACGGTGAAGTGCCACCTGGGGGAGCTACGCCTGAGCAGTTGGGGGCTCAAAGGGCCTCCTTCACGCAAACCAGGACCTGCAGAGGACGTAGGAGACTCAGGGCGTGGCTCCAATAACCTTTATTGCAAAGATAGGTATGTGAATCGTGGGGGAATGGAGTTTGACTCCTGTCGGAGGTGAAGGAAGGGAGTCGCGATCATAATCCCGACCTGAGGGTCAATGCTAAGGGGGATCATATCGATCGATACGGACGTGAAGATTGGTCGATCGATACGGATGTAAAGATGAGATGGGGCTCCGATCAGGGTGGTCGAAGCAGCTGAAATGCGACGAAGGGTAAATGAAAGATTTGATGGACAGGGAAAGTAGGGTTGAAAGATAGGTTACCTGAGGGTGCTGATGAACTCAGCAACTTCAAGCGGAGTAGAGAGGTGGGGTCATGGCCTCGACCATGCTGCGGCAGGCAGGGAGGCTAGACGCGGCGGAGGACTCCTACCACGTAGCTGAACAGTGTGATTACGCTACCAAACTCCAATCCGATGATGCTCTCTGGCAGTTGTCACTCAACTGAAGGTGTCTAAGGGTGAAAGAAGGAGTGAGGCACGAGCTACTCAGCTGCAGAGGCGGAGGAGATACATTATAGGGTTACCAGGAGGATAAAAAGTTCAAGCGAGAGCGCATAACCCTAGGAAGATCCACGCCTTCCTAGGGATCCGCGAGGGTCGTGGATCCTAGGAGAAGGCTCGGGTGAAAAATCAGATTGAGAGCATATCAGACCCGATCATGAAAAATGGGAGAAAAGGCTCCGACGGAGAGAATCGGGTCAGGTCAGCCTTGGAAGAAGGCGTTGACCGGAGGTCAACATCCAGTCTGGACCAATCAGAAAAATCGAATATATAAAATATTTATAAATTCAAAAAATAGTAATTGTATTCAAAATAAAAAGTATATAAAACAAAAAATGTTTATTATTTTCCAAACTATTTTTATGTGATTTTTAATTTTTTTTTTTGAAAAATAAATTAGTGTTTATACAATATATAGTGTTATATATATGTATAATATACCTATGCATCATGAACATTTGTTTATTTTGTTATTTTATAAAAATAATCCCAATGTATATTTTATATATTTTAACATATTCATAGGGTTCATTATAGCTTTTATTTTATTTTGGAGGTTATTTACATGTATAACATAAATAGGGGATGTTGTTTATATACTTGTGTCTTTGTACAAATGAGGAGGATTTTATTTTTACTTTCATTTCATTTTTCTAATTTTTATTTTATTTTTAATTATTATTATAAATATGTACAAGGAGGTGAAATACTAATTTAATTTTAGTTTGGTCAAAAAAATTATTTCCATATATAGGTAATATGTACATTACAAAGTAGGCCATATCTCTCTTTACTTATTTTATTTGGTAATCAGGTCAAGGTTGGCCTTCTCTTAGGGTTCTAGTCACTCTGTATTTATTCTAAATGCGTCCTTCCTTTTTTTCTTTTCCTTTATTCTTTATTTTTGCATAAATACGTGCTAAATATGCAATATTAACAAATGCATGCATAATGCTATGTTATTGTATTTACAGGTATCTACATGTTGTTTTTCCAAGATAAATAGCTAAAATAAAAAAAATAAAGAGTGAGATTCTCAGATTCATCACCCACCTAAGAGAGAGAGATTGAATTTGAAATCTCTCTCACACCTGATATTCAGCCTATCTCTATCCCTCCATATAGGATGGCACCAGCTGAGTTACGAGAGTTAAAGATATAGTTACAAGAACTGTTAGATAAAGGGTTCATTCGTCCTAGTTCTTCACTTTGGGGCGCACCTGTCTTGTTTGTGAGGAAAAAGGATGGGTCAATGCGGTTGTGTATTGACTATAAACAATTAAACAAGAAGACAGTAAAGAACATGTATCCTCTGCCAAGAATAGATGATCTCTTTGAACAGATGCATGGTTCAACTATGTATTCCAAGATAGACATAAGATCTGGATACCATCGGATGAAAATTAAAGATATGTATATCCCTAAGACAACCTTTCAAACTATATATGGACATTATGAGTTCTTACTTATGTCATTTGGACTGACAAATGCCCTAGCAGTCTTCATGGATCTCATGAATAGAGTATTCAAGGAGTTCCTAGATCACTTTGTAGTTGTCTTTATTAATGACATGATTATTTACTCCAAGGATAAGTACCCGCATCAACACCATCTCCGGTAGTCACTTGAAATACTAAGGAAGAACAAATTGTATGCTAAATATAGCTAATGTGACTTCGGGATGTCCGATGTATCCTTCTTATGCCATGTTATTTCTGGGGAAGGTATATCATTTGATCCTACAAATGTTAATGCGATGATGAGTAAGGGACGCCCAAACACTGTCACAGAAATATGATATTTTCTCGTTTTAGCTTGGTGTTATAGAAGATTTATGAAGGAATTTTCACGAATAGCATTGCCAATGATTAGACTGACTCAGAAGGAAGTCCCAATCATATGGTCCGATGCATGCAAAACTAGTTTTCAGACACTAAAAGAGTGCTTAACATCTGCACTTATCCTTACTCTGCCCTCTGGGAGTGAAGGGTTTACAATGTACAATGACGCATCTAAAGAAGGACTTGGGGCAGTTCTTATGCAACATAGCAAGGTAGTTGCTTATGCATCATGACAGCTCAAGACACATGAGAGAAACTACCCAACACATGATCTTGATATGTTGTCGTAGTCTTCTCTTTAAAGATATGGAGACACTACCTCTATGGTATTACTTTTGAATTCACCGATCATAAAAGCTTTAAATATTTGTTTGATCAGAAGGAGCTCAATATGAGACAGAGATGGTGGCTAGAGTTGTTGGAGGACTATGATTGCACCATCTACTACCACCTTGGTAAGGGGAACATCGTAGCAGTTGCCATTATCAGAAGAACTTATTCACCTAGGTTAGTGAGTGCTATGCACTTCTGATGTTTACTATCGATGTTGAGTGAATGGAAACTTATTTATAGTAGTGCCGATACTATAACTATTCCTCACTGATACAAACCAGAGATCTGGGATAGAATATAGAAAGGACAGGAGGATGATCCATTCCTTAAATACTTGAGACAATAACTTGAGAAGAATGAGATAGAGGAATTCCATATACAAGTTGGGTTACTGTATAACCATTATGTACCAAACACACCCGAATTGAGGAAGGAAATCTTATGTGAGGCGCATTGTTCTAGATTATCCATTCATCTAAGAATTATGAAGATGCATAAGGATCTTCGTTCAAACTTTTGGTGGCCAGGAATGAAGAAGGATGTTGTTGAGTTTGTGAATTCATGTT
The DNA here is from genome assembly GCA_037367405.1 of Ottelia alismoides. Classification (NCBI taxonomy): domain Eukaryota; kingdom Viridiplantae; phylum Streptophyta; class Magnoliopsida; order Alismatales; family Hydrocharitaceae; genus Ottelia; species Ottelia alismoides. Next base: position 173,119 of record JAZKJV010005669.1, on the reverse strand, counting down.
TTACCTACCAGCAGGTAAAGGCTTCATACCAAAAGCCACCAGGATTATTGCAACCCCTACCTATACTTGAATGGAAATGGGAAAGAATTTCCATGGACTTTTTTACTGGCTTACCTCAGACGACTGGTGGTAAATATAGTATCTGGGTTATACGATTCAGACTCTAGAGGATATGCTACGTGCATGTGCGTTAGAATGGAAAGGATCATGGGTGAAACATTTGCCTCTTGCACAATTCACCTACAATAATAGTTACCATACAAGTATTGGCAAGGCACTATTTGAAGCACTATATTGACGAAGGATTACTACTCCTTTGAGTTGGCAAGAGGTCGGGATAAAGAACCTTTATTATTCATATAGACTCCAAGAGAGATGGAAAGTTGTAGAGCTTGCTCGAAAAAGACTAATAATTGCTCAAAGTCACCAGAAAAGCTATAGTGATACCAGGCAAAGAGACCTTGAGTTTGAGGTAGGTGACTTTTTATTCCTAAAAGTATAGCCTATGAAGGGAGTTCAGAGGTTTGGCTTGCATGAGAAGTTGGCACCCAGGTTCGTGGGTGAAGAACCCAAAAATTACCCTTTTAATAGTGTCTATTTATTGTAGTATTCAGACAATTAAGGGTTAATCAAAACGACCACTAATTTTAGTTAATTTGTTAAATCAAAGCAAGCGATCAATTTATTAATTTTTTACTTGGGAAATCCAAGGTCAAACTCAGAGAGGCCACTATCTCCTTAGATTGGTTTTTAGTCGATCTCGAGTTTAGGTTCTCAAAGAGGCATTTTTTAATTTTTAAATGCAAAAAATTGGCGATATGCAATTTTGACCAATTTTAAGGATTAAAATGTGAACACTGATCAAACATGGTCTAAAATTTATGAAACTTGACTGAGATATAAATAATGATAAAATGAACACACTATAATTTTTTGGAATTTTTGGATGAAGTATGAATATTTTTGGAATCAATGAATGCAGAACTTGAGATTTTAAATAATTAATTACAATAAATATTAAGTATCCTTATTTTAAGAAAATAAAATTATCTAAGATATATCACTAGGAGATATATCTAAGAAAAATCATAAACTCTAAAAATGTTAAATTTAATACCTATTAAAAATTAATTAATGAAATACACAAAATAATTTTATAGAGCAAAATATGCACGCAAATGCAATTCTTTTTGGGAATGATGCCGAATACAATTAATTCTATTATCCATGAATTTTCAGTAATTTTTGAAGCTATGGTTAATTTAATATGAAATTCTAAGAACAGAGTGGGTAAAGTATGCAAGATTCCACAATAATAAATATTATTAAATAACCACGCATGGTAAAAATATGAAGCCAATGCCACAATATTAAGAAATAATTCTAGAACAAGACACTATTTTTATAATAATAAAATGATGCAATAAATAGACCCAAAATAAAATGACAAGTTAGGGTTCTGTATGCAAGTTTTACAATACTTTCATAAAAAAACTAGTGGAAGGACTTAATTGTAATTACCTAAACCCCTGAGGGGTGTCATGTAAAATTTCCAGAGGGGCATGTACGTCACATGTGACCCTGGAGTGGCTGGACTGGTAGAGGATTAGGCGATACTCGAGGGGGTCATCAGCAATTTCTTTACCCCACACGTGAGAATCACGTGGGCGAGGTCGTCTGGAATAAGGAACACCTCCGGTGGTGCGTTTGTAAAAGACCTCGCCCACACGTGCTCCTCACATGAGAAGGTCTCGGGCTTCCTATGCGGTGTTGTGCAACCGGAGGCATAAGGAAGAAGGCAGAGCAGCAACGATGGAAGCCGAGGCGGAGGGTGGTCCGACAGTTATCGTCGAAGACAGAGCGTGCTCAGGCGATGAAGATCGGTTGTCGTCGTGTCTGTGGAGGAGGAAGCATCCGGTGACCTCTCCGGGAGCAAGCGAAGGCGGGGCTCTTCTTGATCTAAATTGAAGGGCTTCTCGAGAGAGCAACGGAGTCGACGACAATGCGTGGTGTAGGTGTGGCAGGTGATGAACGAGGCTCTTGATCGTAGAAGGAGGGGTGAAGCAGTCGAGCAGGCTGCATGTGGTCGACGGTGCGTCATGAGGAGTAGAATATCAGTGTCAAGCAATGAGGCTGGAGGGTGATGACAATGCGAGATAACAGAGGGTGTGGAGCGTTGCGACATGTGAAGGTGTGGCAGGCAAAGAGAGGATGAAAGAACAGGGGACAAAACAAAAAAAAGGGCAAAGGAATAGGGGAGACGAAGGAAGAAATGCAAGGAGCATAAAGGAAGAAAGAAGGATATGGGTATCACCTAGAGGGCCATCTGGAAATAGAGCACCATTGTGCTCTTGGTGTTCGCCTTCAACCGTGGGCAGTGACACGGGAAGCAGAGCTGATCCTAGTCGAAGAAGCATCAGGGGGACCCTTTGGATCTCACTGAAGCTTGATGGAATCTCATCGTCACTCGACTCCTCTTGTCAGTTCTATCACCGGTGGAAGGAAGAGGGGTTGGGGCTCCTTGTTCTCACGATTGGTGGGTGATCGAACATGGGGGCTCGATGGATCTTATATAGGGAGCAGAGATGAAGAGGCGATGGAGATAAGGATAGAGGGAGGTGGTTGGCCGGAAGTCAGGGACGGAGAGGATAAGGGAGAGATAGGTTGTGGACCTGCCCGAGGAGGACGGAGGTTGCGAAGCTATTGGAGAAGGTGTGCACGAGAAAGTGGGGGACGGTCGGCGGTTGCATGAGCGGGGAAGGTCCGTTGGAGGAGCGTTGACTGGGAGAGGGATGAGGGCAGCACATAAGCAACACGTGCAAGGATTTATTATTTATTATTATTTTTATATTTTTTGAATTAACGAAATAAAAAGAAGGTCAAAAATGAGTGACATGTGGCAACTCCAGGAGCTGCCATGTGTCAACTTCAGAAAAATCGAGAAATAAATTCTAAAGATAAATATGAAAGAAATAGCAAACGACCTCGGATCGAAAAATTTTTGTCATCAAAGTTGCTCATATCGATGAGATCTAAAACTTTTATGAAGAGACCAAGAACAAAAGATGTCATCTGTACAAAAAGGTATTTTGGAAAATAGGAGAATAAAATAAAGTAGACAACGGGAGATATTTGTAAAGACTCACATGAGACACTCAGACTCGGTCAGTTTCTTTGATTTCAATCTTATTTTGGATTTGAATTTTTGTATTTAAATAAAACTTTCATCAAAGAGTATAAGTAAAAAAGAAATAAAAGAAAAAGAGTTAATTATGTACATAAAATATCAGGTTAAAAACCTCTAAAATACACAATGCGCAAAAGAGATCCAAAATCCAACTTTCACATATGAGCTCTGATTTTTATGAAATTAGTCTTCTTTTGAAGGTCTTTGAATGTATATAACTTTAAAAGTGAGTAGAACTAAATCGGACACTGATGAATCTCAGATTCATCACTCTAAATCTCATTAATTAAGCTCCAATCTCTCAAAATCATCAGCATTTATGCATCTATTCTGCATAATTAGCATTCATGCATGTTTTCATAAGAATTGCATTTTAGCACTAATTTCTGCACAAAATAAGAAGCCAAAAACCTCAGCCAAATTTGACCTGTAAATAGCCTAAATTCCCAGATTTTTAACTCATTCATGCTAACTCCGAATCAACCAACACCACCTCCGTTGTGTACATACCACTCACAAGAATAAATGAAAAATACAAAAAAAATAACTAACCCAAATAAGTGGACCAAAAACCCAAACCCTAGTTTCAGTATTTCCGGACTAAAAACTCCATATCTTCCCCATCCAGTGTCTGTTTTGATACTACTCAGTTTTGAACTAATGTACATTCAATTACCTTCAAAACAAGACCAAGTTCAAGTGATTCGGAGCCCATATGTGAAAGTTGGGTTTTGGACCTCTTTTGTATATTTTGTATTTCAGCAGTTTTTGACCTAATATTTTATGAGCATAATTAACCTATTTTAGATTTTTCTTTTTCATTTGTCTTCTTTGATGAAAGTTTTATTAAAATACGTAAAAATCCGAATCCAAATTGAGCTTGAAATCAAAGAAACAAATTTAGTCCAGGTCTTCACTAACCCCCTATGCAAAATTGGTCCTTTTCATAATTTTTTTATTTCCTCTTTTTCTTAATTAATAAAAATCCAAAAAATTATATCAGTGTGTAATTATTTATCTTTATTTTTTCCATATTTTTTCGGATTTTTATCTAGTTTAAAAATGAAAAAAAAATACAAAACCCAAAAATCAAGGTATTCTATGTACATGGGATACCTCAAAAATATCACTTTGTGCATTTGATCGATTTTGGTTTTGATGTCTTAATGAAAGTTGTAGATCTCATCGAGTCGAGCAATTTTTGCGAAGAAACTTTTTCGATCCGAGTCTGGTTGCTATTTATTTTGCATTTTACAAAATCTTTATTTTTTGAATTTTCTGGTGCTGACACGTGGCAGCCCCTGGGGACGTCGCGTGTCAGCCATTTTTGGCTTATTTATTAGTTCATTTTTATTAAAAAAATTAAAAAGCCAACGCACGTGCAAGGCACGTGCCTCCCAGGAACGCACCCAGCACGTGCCACCCCCTCTCCTTCGATCTCGCGCCACGTAGCCCATTATGGGTCATCCGATCATCACCCGATAGGACGGCCCAGAGGTCGCCTTCAACCTCCCAGCATTCCCCCGCGATTTGCACCACCCTTCCCTTGATTCTGTCGCCGCCCCCGTGATCTCCATCGCAAATCTCGCCAATCGCCACCTCCTCCGCATATCTCGCAACTTATTTCCTTCTCCGGCGAGAACCCCCTCTCCTATTTAACACGAGCACCACCTCCAAGAACACCATCCGCCGTTCACCAGAGATTGCGGTGGTGACAGCCCGCATCTCCTATATCGACGAGATCCGAGGATCAAGTATCCTCGTTACAGCCGCGCCCTTCCGCCGCGCCTTTGCCCCGCTCCGGCCTTCGTGGCTGTTGAGCCTACGCCGCCATCGTCGTTCTCCTCCAACTTCGCCTTCACCGTTCTTCACCGCCAACATTCACATCCGCCGGATATGCATCGAGTCAGAAGCCCAAGGCGGTGACAGCGCCTTGGTGGCATCCTTCGCCGGCGAGGTCCAAGGGTGCTACGCCCCTCATCACAGCGCCACAAGGCCGTACTGCCAAGCTCCGTCTCGACGTCGAGCCACCGCCAACGACATCATTGACTGACAACCTCCATCGACGATAGCCACCGCCCACCGCAGCACCTTCGCAACTTCACCACCGACATATCTCCAACGACGATCTTCGCCTCAACGCCTCCGCGACTACGCCTCCGACAAGCATCTCCACCGAGCCATCTTCGACCTCCGCCTTGACGCTGCCACACCACCGCGCTAGGAGCACCACCGCCACTAGCCGTTGGGTCTGTCTCGAGACCCCCCGTACACGTGCGAGGCACGTGCGTCCCGGGGGGACATCAGCACCAACGTCACCAGGGGTCACGTGCAGAGTACATGACCCGCTAGGTCATTTGCACGTAGCCCCCTAGAGAATCCACATTTCGCGCACCAGCCCCTGCCTCCAGCGGGCACGTGCCACGCACGTGCCTCTTTGGACATTTTACAGAAAGACCCCCCTGGTTCTTGGTAATTAAATCTAGGCCCCCATTGCATTTATTTTTGTATTTATTCTCTTTATTTATTGCAATTATACTCCTATGTTCCCTAGTAATTTTGGACCTCTACATGACATTATTTAATTATCCAAAAATAGCATGATGTTCTTCCATTAATTCTCTACTGTTTGACATATTATGGACATTTTTGTGAGTAGTGGTTAATTAATAATTAATTATTTTGTGGAAAATTGCATATTTTTCCCATTTCTCAATCTGAAATTTCTATCTGATTAACCATTGCTTTAAAAATTCCCAGAAAACCACATGTTGTAGAATTAATTGTGTTTGACATTGTGCCCAAAAATAATTGAATTTGCATGCATAATTTGTCCTGTAAAAATCATTTTGCATATTTCAGTGTTTGATTTTTAATAGGTATTAAATCTCAAATTTTTAGGATTTAGGATTTTCTGAGATCCATCACCTAGTGATAGATCTTAGATAATTTTATCCCTTGAAAATAAGTAGGTCTAGTATTTATAAGAATTAAATATTGAAATTCATTTTAATTGCATTTAAAAATTCATAAAAAATTCTCTTGCGTCAAAAAATTCCAAAAATATTACAGTGCATTCATTTCATCATATTTTACATTGTGGCCAAGTTTCATATTTTTCGGACACCGTTTTATCGAATTTTACATTTTAGTCCCTAAAATAGGCCAAAATTACATTATGCATCCTTTATTGCATTAAAAATTCCTAAAAAAGATCGCCTCAAAAACCGCACACGAATTTTGATAGACATAATTATATGTTGTTCCTTTGCCTCCTTGTGTTCGACCTTGGGAATTGCCCAAGTAAAATAAACATAAAACCACATTGATTAAATTGACGAATACTTTGTGTGGTTATTTTCTTGACCGATTCCGATTGCTTACAACGAACAAATCATTTCATCAACATATTATTTTTACGTACGATCACAAATAACAAACATCTTTTTAATGAAGCGAATATCGGACCCATCAAACACTGTATGAGGAATATATGCACATTTTAGTCTATCAATTCTCGAAGTTGGGCTTTGTATCCCGGGCCAATTATTTGAGTTAGTAATTTTTTTGTATTTTTCTTTTAATCTTATTAGTAATATGTACACAATGAAGTTGGTTTCATGTCAGTTGGAGTTAGCATGAATTTGTTAATAATGCATGAAGTTAGGTGAAAATGTGAAGATGATTTTGAATGCAATTATGAGTGCTAAAATGCTGATATTAATTCTAATTGTGTGGATAGTAAAAATGTAGCTGAAATGCAGCTAATTACTCAGGAACGAAGCTTTATTTCATCTTTTAATATGATGAATCAATCCGCCTATGCTTAAACCGTGCCCATCCCCGAGCAACTAAAATGAAATGCAAGAGTGAAATGATTTTGGGTTTCATACCAAGGTTATGAAAAAGGTGAAAATGGAGCTAGACTCGATCTTTGGATTAATAGTGTAGCAGAACTTCTGTGAGAATTAGGGTTTTAAAATCAACAACCCTCGAGTTCTACATATCATTGTAATTGTTCTGGCTTGGAAGTCATCTTAGATCAATCCTTCTCCCAAATTATATCCCATGAACACTGAACAACTGTCTTATGTGTATGAAAGGTTTTAGCTCTTCCCATCAAGAATGTCGGACTACCATGCAAACTTCTCCCCCAATAACTCATCCTCGGAGAGTCAGGTATTTTGTTCTAAGGTCTGTCGCATTATGTTCACAATCGAAAAAGAGGGAGAATTTGGAAGAAGGGGAAAAGAACTGGAGGGTGACCAGTGTAGTCACCTCTCTTTGGTGAAGCCGGCCACTTTATCCAAGTCTCCACAAAGATCTGCAATTTTCTTGAAGCTTGGACCTTTTTGGTCAAGTATTTATTTGGTAATTGGCTTCTTTTTCGTATGGATTTTTGGTAATTCTGCATGGATCTTTTTATGCCCCTACGGATATGGAATCTTTTTTTTCTGTACATGTTTTGGGGTCTAAGAAAAAATTATGCCTAGCCATCCATCCCTTATCTGAAGCTTATTTCAACCCATACTCTGGTCTTTAGATGACCACGCTACCTGAAAAAAAAACCCACACAATCTTCCAACACCCCGTCTGAGTTGAGCTAAGTGCATAGTGCAGGAGTACAGATTAATTCCCTACTCAGAAGCTATACCCAGAATTACAAGACCAGTTTAGTCACTAAGAGTCAAATGCTACACGTTTTCCTACAGAACTCGAAGAATTAAGTCAAAAGACTTGAAGCTTTTAAATACCTCTTTCTCGGTGAAGTTCCTCTGGAAATTAGGTAGATTAAGGTCAAGTCAAGACCACTCTCCACTTCTATTCATAACTTAGTTCAGAACCCAATAACTTCCCACTTTGTATATGCTAGATATGTTATGCATATGAGATGCAATATGAAATGCAGATGTTATGCATATGAGGTGCAAGATGATTTTTTCTTTTATTTCTTCTCATTTTTTTTGTGAATGCAAGGATGATATGCACGAGTAAAGAAATTTTTTCTACTAGTTTTACCCATCCCATAATTATTACATAATATATATATAGAAAAATACGTGCAAGTACGAGCCATGGGTAAAGTCTATATGTAATATATACAAGCCCCCAACACTTAGTGTGTGTTATGTCCTCAGAGCACAAGAAGCGACAAAAGACATAGCTCGTGCTAAGTGTAGGAGAATGAAAAATAAAAAGGAGTATAGAAGTCAATCGCCCCCCTATATTTAGGCTATAGTCATCCTAAGTATTGAAGAAGATAAAAAGGTGGAGCGGTCGAAGTCAAGATGAGAAATGGACAAGTATATACAGGGTGGGCATTGGTTCCCCCTATACTTAGGCTCTTATCAGCCTAAGTACAAGATAAGAGTGAGTATAAGGACCGATGGGATCTGGAGAATATACAGAGTGAATGGGGGTGGAAGAGGATAAAAGTAACATGAATTCATGTGTTCTCTAAGATTAGATCGTGGGATTCTGGAATGCGCATGAATGAGATGTCCTCAACTTGGGCTAACTACTCATTTGATCCTACAAAATGCTTTAGCAGTTGTCCGTTTACGATGAACGGTTGTGCATCATCTGTAAGCTCTGAAATCCATACACTGTCGTTTGTATTTACTTATCTGACAATGAAGGGGCCTGTCCATTTGGATTTCAACTTGCCCTGAAAAATCTTCAACCTAGCATTGAATAACCATACTTTTTTCCCTGGGATAAAATTCTTTTGTCTGATGTGCTGATCATGCCAATGCTTGATTATGATCTTGTAAATCACACTGTTATCACATGCCTTATTTCTGATTTCTAGAAGCTCGTTTAAATCTCTCTTTCTCCCATGTTGTCCTTCATGAGTGTTCTAGTTCGCTTTCTTTAATGCCCATTCGGATTTATGCATCAGCTCAGCCGAAAAATGACATGGCTTTACATAAACCATCCTGAATGGAGAGGTTCCAAGCAGGGTCTTGTAAGCAGTCCGATATGCCCATAGAACTTGGTCCAAGAGCTGGAACTAGTTTTTCTTATCAGGGCGGCCTAGCTTCTCCAAAATGCCATTCACCTCCATATTCGAAACCTCAGCCATGCCATTCGATTGTGGGCGGTATGGACTAGCGACACGGTGTTCGATGTTGTAGTCCTTTGTTAACTTTCTCATTTCCCTGGTAACAAAGTGACTACCCCATCAGAGATGATGACTTTGGGAACCCCGGACCATGAAATGATGTGATATTTCATGAACTTGCAGACAGTTATGCTATCTATGGCTCGGCAGGGATAGCTTCCAACCACCTAGAGAGATAATCAATCGCCAAGAGAATGTGCTCATAGCCATTGTTGTTAGGGAATGGGCACATGAAATCTATGTCCCATGCATCGAAAACATCAATCATAATGACCAGTTGCATGGGCATTTCATCTCTGGGACCGACATTCCCTCCCATTCTCTGACATAGACATGACCTAACGAATGCATATGCATCTCAGAACAGGGTCGGCCAGTACAAGCCACACTGAAGCACTTTCCAGGCGGTTCTCTTCCCGGAATGATGTCCTCCTGCCTCCAAGGAATGGCAGTAGGTGAGGACACTCATGTATTCCTCCTGAGGAATACACCTTCGCCAGACACAATTCGGACCTTCGAAAAAAGGAATGGATCCTCCCAATGGTATTTCCTAGAAACCGACTTAAGTCGATCAATGATGCTCTTGGGCCAATCATGGGGAACTGTCTTGGACACTAAGAAATTCACCATGTTAGCATACTAAGGAAGAGAGTTGGCATAATAGATCGACTCATCGGGGAAGGAGCCCTTGATGGGGTCAATCTCAGAGGAACTAGGTGACTCTATACGGGATAGGTGATCATCCACCACATTCTTCACTCCGGGCTTATCCTTGATCTGCAAATCAAACTCTTGGAGTAATAGGATCCACCTAAGAAGACGCGCCTTCGCGTCCTTCTTTTCCATGATGTACTTGATGGTTGTATGATCAGTGAATACGATGACCTTAGACTCGAAAAGATGCAACCTGAATTTGTCTAAGGCAAGCACTACGACAAGCATTTCCTTCTCTGTGATGGTATATATCTGTTGAGCCTGATTGAAAACTTTTCTTACGTAGTGGACAACATAAGGAATCCCTTCTCTCCTTTATATTAACACGACCCCAATGATAAAGTCCGAAGAATCTGTCATGATCTCAAAAGGAAGAGACCAATCCGGGGTGTGTAGGATAGGATCATCCATGATTTTCCTCCTCAGGAGCTCGAAGTCCTCAAGAAACTTGTGATCTACGACGAACTCTGTCTTTCCCTAAGAGCTTTGTTAGTGGTCGGGAAATCTTCAAGAAGTCCTTTATGAATCTGCGATAAAAAATGACATGCCCAAGGAAGGACCACTTCTTTAATGTTGGTTGATGGTTGAAGTTTCTTGATCACGTCCACCTTGGCAGGATCAACCTCCATTCCCCTCTTGGACAAGACATGCCCCAACACAATAACCTCTCGAATCATAAAATGGCTCTTTTTCTAAGAGGGCACCAGATTTACCTCACTACACTTTTTGAGGACTCGATCCAAGTGAGATAGACAAGTATCAAACGAGTCGCCATGGATCGAGAAGTCATCCATGAAGATCTCCAGGAAATCACCCACTATCTCGCCAAATATTGCAACCATGAATCGTTGGAAAGTCCCTGGTGCATTAAACAACCCAAAGGGCATGCGCCTGAATGCATATGTACCGAATGGACATGTAAATGTGGTTTTTCCTGATCCTCTGGAGTGATGGCTACTTGATTATAGCCCGAGTACCCATCTAGAAAGCAAAAGAATTCCTTCCCCGCAAGTCTCTCTAGGATCTGGTCTATGAAGGGGAAGGGGAAATGATCATTTTTCGTCACGACATCAAGCATCTGTAATGCACAAAGACACAAGTGATGTTGTACTCGCATCGCTGTCTCCTCTCCATCCGAGTTGGTGACTGTCTGAGGTCCCGCCTTTTTATGGACTACATGAAGTGGTGCCACCCACTTGGAATCGGAGATAGGATATATAAACCCCGCATCACACCATTTTTCAATCTCCTTCTTGACCATATCTCGTAAGCTTGGATTCAACCTACGCTAGAACTTACGAGAGGGTCTAGCACCTTCCTCAAGGTAAATATGGTGTGAGCATAAAGCGGGGACAATCCTATGAAGATCGGGCATGCTCCAGCCTATAGCCTTGCGGTTTTTTTCAAGAATCTCTAGCAATCGAGATTATTGTTCTTCTGTCAAGTTAGAATAGATAATGATTGGGAACTTTTGAGGTGGACCCACAAGGAAGGCATATTTGAGTGTGGTGGGTAATGGTTTGAGCTCAGGTAGAATGTGGTCATTAAGAACATCTGGTTCAATCAACTCTGGCTCTGTGCTTATAATGGTTGGATTTGTCTCCGAAGTACTAGCTACCAATTGATTTTGCTCTGGTCGGATCGTAAAAAGTGTCCAAACAATCGACAAAAGCCACGTCCGACTCATCATCCTTGTCCTCTGATTGACCTAAAGGGAACATGTCTGACAAGCCTAATTTGGCTTCTAAGTCATCGGGGCATAGGGAGATGCATGAGAAACTTCTTCTGTAGATAAAGTTTTATTCTACAGGATCTTTCTAACTGCCTCATCTACATTGTCCTCTCCTGGTGAGAGGGACCTATCAACCCAAGCTGTTTGCTGCTGCCAGTGATCAACTATGTAAACTATGTAGCACTCGGGTTCCGATGAGAGATACTCTGTACTGCCAGTGATCAACTGTGTCATCTCCTGAAGACTCGATGCTCGCGTCCGTGCTGGATGTCACTTTGTTCTTCTTTTTGGATTTTCTTGGTCTTTTGATTTTTTATACTTTTAGGGATCCAAACCCCCCTGGTGATCATGAAGGTGCTGCTGGTGATGATGATCCTCCTCCTCTGAGCTATCCACATAGGTTGGCTCATCGGTATCCTCTTCTCCACCCTACCATGGTAGATCATGGGTCCGCACGGTCCTACCGCTCCTGAGAGTAAGATGGTGAATACCATGCGATATGATCTCATGATCTGATTCTAAAAAATCACAATAGTATACCTGATCTTTTTGGTGATTATGTCCTTGGTTCAGGTTATTGGAGTTAACCTGAACCTGCGATGGGATGGAGGTCTTGGGTGCGGTGAACTCATCATGCCATCATGAAAGCCGATTGTTGTCGGCTCTCTGATCATGTTGCTCACTGCGGATGAATTTGAACTCATCAAGGATCCTCTGCAAGTCTGATGAATCCATGTTCATCATTCTTTATTCTTTTATTTTAAGCTAATTATCTCGGCAAAGCATCATGTAAATAGATGCAAATATAATAAGTTAGCAATATGCATGCATGTGTTAATATTGTATAATTAGCATGTATTTGTGCAAAAATAAAAGAATAAAGGAAAAGAAAAAGGAAGGAAGTATATAGAATAAATACAGAGTGACCCGAACCCTAAGAGAGGGCCAAGCATTGGCCTAATCGCCAAATAAAATAAGTAGAGAGAGTAGAGCCTACTCTATATAGTACATATCATGGGTGTAAATAAATAATTATTTTGCCAAAATAAAAAATAAAAATATGTTTTTACCTCCTTGTATATATTTCTAAAAATAAAACAAAAATTAGAAAAAAAAATAAAAAGAAAATAAAATTCTCTCTCCTTTATACATAATGCATGTATATATATTTCCTTCTTTATTAGATACCTATAAATAAATAATAAAAATAAACCAAAAATTATTTTGTACTCCAAAATTTATGTTGTAAATAAATAAAATATAAAATTGGGGTATTTTTGTAAAAATAATAAATAAAAAATAATTGTACAAATTACATAGGTACATTATACCTGTATATAATACACTATATTGTCTATAGACTAATTTATTTTTCAAAAAATAAATAAAAATCACATAAAAATTCCTTGAAAAATAATAAACATTTTTCATTTTATTCATTTTTTAATTTAAACTCATTTATTATTTTTAATTAATTTATTTTTTATTCTCCCTACTATTTTGTCCTATAGTCTATTTTGTCTTTTCCCCCACCATTTCTGATTGGCCACGTCCGCATATTGACCCGGGTCAACGCCATCTTCCAGGCTTGACCTGACCCGGTTGTCTTTGCCAGACCTTTTTCTCAAATTTTTCCTGGACAGGTCGCGCAGCCTTTCGCCCCGATTTTTCACCCACATCTACCCCATGGATCAAAGATCCTCGCGGATCCCTAGGGAGGCATGGATCTTTCTCGGTACGTGCACCCTCACCCATTTCTTCCAGCCTCCTAGGAACGCTATTTAATCTCTCATCCGCTCCCCCAGGATAGTAGCTCGTGCCCCGCTCCCATTTCTTGCCCTAGCCACCTCCAGCTGAGTGACAGCTGCCTGGAGCGCAGCTTGGCGACCGATTTGGTGCAGAAGAGCCGACGCTCGACCATCGTGGCCGGAGCTTCGCCGCGAATAGCCTCCCTCACCTTCCATAGCTCGGTCGAGGCCATTACCACGACGACTACCTTCACCTGGAGCTGAGGAACACGTTCCGACCTTCAGGTACCCTTCTATCCTTTGCATTTTCCAATTTGATCAGATCTTCACTTTCATCGTCGTCGTCCCTTCGCCTGCTCCGACTAGACAGCTGGAGCTCCATTACCCACCTCCAGCCGCTCCGATAGCATCGCACACTTACCCTCCATCTTGCTCCACAACCTGATCACCCTGACCCTCATTCATTAGGTTAAGATTAGGATTTAGGTCTCCCCTATCACCTTCGCCGGAGACCAACTTCTGCCTCCCGTCGCTTCTGTTGCTTTGAGTTCCAATAACCCAGACCGGAGCACCGCCCTGAGTCCTAGATACCCTTTGCAGGTGAAAGCACGCGCCGAAGACTCTCTTTCGCACCCATCAAAGACTCGACGGAGTAGCTCCAGATCCTCATCGTCGTCACGCTTATCCAACCGGTGGAGCCTCCATCTGAGCCGATCAGTCGACGCAGAAGCATTCCACGACCCATCCAGCGCTTCCCGATTGACCATCGAGGCTGAGGATCTCCTCCTTGGCTCCGGTGAAGTTCACCCCAGAGCTGTTCGTCCAGGGAACTCCAGCACCGTAGGATTAGCCCCGTACACTAGATCTCATCCAGACTGCCAGCACAGCAGAGGAGTTAGGCCGTTGGATGTCAGATCTGATGTCCACGCACGTCCCACGTCCCCGACCGTTCCGGACCGCTAGATCTGACATCTGATGCCCATCAGAGTCGCACGTCCAAGCCTTCATCAGTGCCCGCCACGCGCCCCATCCATGCGTACCTCATGTGTTGCAAGGGTTTATATCCATTTTTTCCCTGCATTTATTTTTTTTACGTTTTAGTTTGTAAAATAAAGTTGTAGATGAACTTATTTGCATTCCAGTCCCTCTAGTTTCTAGTATTTGCTATTTAGTCCTCCCTGTCTGGAGACACGTGCTTCATCATGTGAATTGTGGTGTATTTGCACATTTAATCATGAATCTTTTCGATGTTAATGTTTAAATGAAATATTTTTTTGAAATTAGAAATATGCCACTATGAATGTTGATTTTACGCATGTGTTGGATTTAATTGAAAAATTGTAGAATTGACCCTGAGCTTTTTGTGCTTGTTATTCTTTAATCCAGAAATTTAAAATAATTACATTTAAGTCCCTAAAACCTGTGTGTTTAGTTTTTAATTAAATAAATATCAAAACTACTCCAAAAATTCTCAAAAACTTACCACTAGGTCCTGCTATTGTGTAATATTTTTGGTAATTTTTGTGATGCATTTTGATTTATTTGTTATTTTCTAAAAATCAAAAACCCTGAAAATTGCTTCTATCTAATTTAGAAAAAAATATAAAAATATCTTTAAAAATTCTAAAAAAGTTCATGTATGCTTGTTTTGTTGTGTTTAAATTTTTATGCATTTTCATTTTATTATCTTTTATAAAACTCCTAAAAATTACAAAAGACTAAAAACCTTATAAAAATCATTAAAAAAATCCATAAAAATAAAAAAAATGTGTTTTCAAGTTCTATAGTTAGATTTTATTTTTTATTTTCACATAAAATTGCTGCCAGGAATTTAGGGGCATTTTAAATATTTAAAAATTGTCTTTCTATCTAGTTTGTATACTGCTTGTTAGTTTTGCCTTTCTTTTATTTTTAGAAAATTATATAAAAACAAGAAAAAGCCCATAAAATACCCAAAAATAATTGAATATTTTAAAAACACAAAAATAATTTTATTTTGAGTTTTTGAGCTTTTTATATCTTAATAAAAATTGGTGTGTTGTGTTTGCATTGATTTTCTTATTCTTTTTCTTAATAAAAATTGAGTGCCTGCCTTGTCAGAAACATTGGTCTTCGCCCATCTTTGACAATTGTTCGAGGATCTGTATTGCACCATTTCATGTCGAACCCTTCGTGACTTTTTCTCCCCTTGGATCTAGGTTACACGCCCTTGTGTTTTTTGGGGGAAAGGGCCATCGATTCGCCCAATATTTCTCATCCTTTGAGCCACGTCCGTCAGCCATTCAAAAACCCCCCTTCTCCTTCCATTGAGTTTTGAACCCCATTTTGTCCCGACCTTCTCCCTCTTTCATGTGCTTTTGCTACCTGGAGGTGACAGGTCCAGATTTAGCTGACCAAGGAGGAGTTTCGTCGCGGATTAGGGCGAGTTCCACCACCTCCGGCGAGCCCAGCCGTCGAGGTATTTTCTACCTCATGTTCTTCCCTTTGAGGTGTTTATTTTTCTTCATTGTTCTTCGTATCTTGTTCCCCTTATCCTTAGGAACCCACTAGTGTTTTCCCTTTCGATCGAGACCCCTTTAATTACCAGCCCCACCACCTCGCTGGAGCAAGCTCCGGTGAGCCCTATTCCCACCACGTATGTCATCCACTCCATCTGCGAGACCCCTAGAACTATATTTGCGTGCATTTGAGCTATCTTGCAGGTTTCAGGAGTCAAAAGACCCCCCCCCCCCGAGGGGGTTGATTTTACGCAACACGAGGTACCTGGACCCCATCATCTTCTCCGACTCATCCACAGCGCATCGAGGCTTATTGAGCCATTTTGGCCCAACCGTCGGGTGAAGGATCTTCCAGGAGTCGTTCGAGCCTTGCAGCATCGAAGGAGAAGGTCGGAGCCCCGCCAGATCGCCGACCGAAGCTCGCCTTCGGCCGTGTTCTTCCATGTTCTTTCAGGGAGGTCCATGACCGTTGGATCGGGTCTTGGTCCTAGAAACTCTAGCAGTCGTCCGATCCATCACGCCTCAGCCATTGATCATCCTCAACTCATCTAATCCCGCCCGCAGGATCGCGAACCGGCATCGTGCGCTCGGGACGCGACACGTGTATTAGTGAACCTCCATCCGCCGTCCAACAGCACGCAAGGCGAGGGTATTTTGCACACCTTCCCCCACCGATTATTGTAATAGTTAATTAGTACTAAATCATTTATTCGTCGTTGTAATATATTTGTAGTATTTACAAACTAGCCCCTGCACTTCTCATTATTACGATCAGGTCCTCGACCACATCACCTCACTTGCCTTTGCGCGTGAGGGGACGAGTCATTTTGCAGAGGAACCCTCGCGGGTTTGGTTATTTCATTTTGATCCAAAAACTTCCAGAACTAGTGTAATATTTTTGGAGTATTTGCATTAAAGCCCCCGCAGTGTTGTTATTTGCATTCATACCCCTGCCAGGAGCGCGTGCGTACGCACGTGGGGTTGGCATTTTTGTAAGAATACCCTTGCAGTTTTTGACATTTAGATTCAGTCCATTAAATGTGATATTCAGTTGTGAACTTTGTGGAAAAAGTTGACCCGAGGTCAACTCTCCGACCCGCCTGGTTGGTCCACGTGGACCAACCAGGAAAAAGCCTAGGAAAATAATTTAAAATTCGTTAAAAAATAGTAAATGATTTTATTTTATTTTAGGTTTTAAAATAAAAAATATTTGTTATTTTCTAATTATTTTATGGTGATTTTTAATTATTTTTATGAGGTATAATTTTACAAGTTACCCTTTTAGGCTATATAGGTATATATATCTATATATTTTATTATTCTATTTTTATTTTATGAATTTAATTTTATTTATTTTTGTTTATTATTTTTTACATTTATAGAATACTTTTATAACTTAATTATATTTTTATTTTATTTTTCTGAAGTATTTTGTGCACTTAATAAAATAAAAGTATATTTTATGTAAGTATATATACAGGTATTATACCTATGTATATTCTATACAAGTATTTTATTTTATGTTTCTTTTGTGTTTTTATTCTGATTTTAATATACAAATATATTATAAGTAATATTTACAAAATTATAAAAATATAAAATTATAGAAATAAAGAATAATAAATAAATTGAATATTTTAGTCTGTACAAGTATATAATAGGGGTCCAAAACTCAACTTTCAAACCGTAGCTCCGCCAAATGCGAAACCACTGCCATTAAATAGCTTATTTTAAATTATATACAATTAAAGGGGAGTTTGATGCATTTGGTGTTTTTATTTGGGAGATACAGGTCTGGGAAGTTGGGTTTTTGGAATTTTATTCAGACCATAACTTTTTATCTGTACATTATTTTTAAGTGAAATTAATTTTGTATTTTTATTTATTTAATTATCTGCAACTTTCATGTACAAAGTTTCTTTATTTGAGATATAAAAAGTGGAACCAAAAATAGGTCCCAAAATGAATAAAGACTGGATAAAATAAAAGGAATTTTTATTGTATTCTGACACTGTTGCTCGCCAGAGAGATCAAACAAAGCAATAATGTAAGCAATCACAAACACTCAAAAATACGATCTATATGTTGTTGCTCCCCGGCAACGGCGCCATTTGATAACACGGAAAATCAGAGCGGTCGTAATGATCCACAAGGCGGATCAACAGTCGATGTGTTGACCACTTCAAAATTCGGTATCAATCAACAATGAACCCACAATAGTATAAATCAAGCAATGAGAAACAAATGTGAAGTCAAATTTATTTTAACTCTATAAGAAATGTGTATAGTGCAAGTATGTAGAGTGTCGACAGGGAGCAAGCATGATAAATCAAGCAAAGATGCACAAAAATGTGATGTGATCAAGTGTCTACAAGTATGCAAGTTTTTGTGGGCTTTAATTTTATATATTTTTATTTATTTATTTTATTTTATTTTTAATTTTATATTTTTGTATTTTCTTTTTTGAATTTTGAATTTTTATATTTCTTTTTTTAATAATAGAATATATATGCAATATAGGGAAAGAGAAGATAAAGGATTTATATAAATAAGGAAAAATACTCAAAATTCAAGAAATAAAGTGTTTTTGGTCATTTTATAATTTTATGAAGTTTTTTTTATTTTTGGGAATTTTTCTGAATGTTTTTTATATTTTTAGAAATCAAAATACAAGAAAACAGTGAACTAAGGTACTGACCGAAATTAAAATGAGGATTAAAAATATTAATCAGTATCCAAAATTCCTCAAATAAATTTTAAATAAAAGAGAATAAATCAGAGAAAATTCAGAAATTGAAATTGGATATTTAGGATTTTTCTTGAATTTTTTAGATTTTTAGGAAGATTTTCGGGGTTTTCTAATTTTTAAGGTTTTGTTTTGATCTATTAATGATTTTATGAAGCTAAAAGACACTGAAACACACAAAATAAATTTTTTTTGGAATTTTTCAAAAAGTTTTACTAATTTTTATGGATTTTCTAATGCTAACAGTGCTGAAAATGCATGTTTTGGATTTTTAATAATTATAAAAATGCAATAAAAATGCAAAATAAAAATATGGTGTGAATGATAATGCAGCAGGAGTTTAACTTGATTTTTGGGGAATTTTTGGGATTTTAGAAATGCATGCAATAAATAGAGATAACAACAAGAAACTACACACAGGCAAGGGCATATGTGTAAATAGCAGAACATCCAAGGGCCTTGTCAGAAACATTGGTCTTCGCCCATCTTTGACGATTTTTCGAGGCTCTGTCTTGCACCATTTCATGTCGAACCCTTCGCGACTTTTTCTCCCCTTGGATCTAGGATACACGCCCTTGTGTTTTTTGGAGGAGAGGGTCATCGATTCGCCCGATATTCCTCGTCCTTTGAGCCCCGTCGGTCAACCATTCAAACCCCCCCCCTTCTCCTTCCATTGAGTTTTGAACCCCATTTTGTCCCGACCTTCTCCCTCTTTCATGTGCTTTTGCTACCGGGAGGTGACAGCTCCAGATTTAGCTGACCAAGGAGGAGTTTCGTCGCGGATTAGGGCGAGTTCCACCACCTCCGGCGAGCCCAGCCGTCGAGGTATTTTCTACCTCAGGTTCTTCCCTTTGGGGTGTTTATTTTTCTTTATTGTTCTTCGTATCTTGTTCCCCTTATCCTTAGGAACCCACTAGTGTTTCCCTCTTCGATCGAGACCCCTTTAATCACCAGCCCCACCACCTCGTCGGAGCAAGCTCCAGCGAGCCATATTCCCGCCACGTACGTCATCCACTCCATTCGTGAGACCCCTGGAACCATATTTGCGTGTATTTGAGCTGTCTTGCATGTTTCAGGAGTCAAAAGACCCCCCCTGGGGGTCGATTTTGCGTAGCACGAGGTACCTGGAGCCCATCATCTTCTCCGACTCGTCCACGGTGCATCGAGGCTCATTGAGCCATTTTGGCCCCGCCATCGGGTCGGAGGATCTTCCAGGAGTCGTTGAAGCCTTGCAGCATCGAAGGAGAAGGTCAGAGCCCTGCCAGATCACCGACCGAAGCTCGCCTTCGGCCGTGTTCTTTCCTGTTCTTTCAGGGAGGTCCACGACCGTTGGATCAGGTCTTGGTCCCAGAAACTCCAGCAGTCGTCCGATCCATTGCGCCTCAGCCGTTGATCATCCTCAACTCATCTAATCCCGCCCGTAGGATCGCGAACCGGCATCGTGCGCTCGGGACGCGACACGTGTATTAGTGAACCTCCATCCGCCGTCCAACAGCGCGCAAGGCGACGGTATTTTGCACACCTTCCCCCGCCGATTTTTGTAATAGTTAAATAGTACTAAATCATTTATTTGTCGTTGTTATATTTCTGTAGTATTTACAAACTAGCCCCTGCACTTCTCATTATTACGATCAGGTCCTCGGCCACGTCACCTCACGTGCCTGTGCGCATGAGGGGACGGGCCATTTTGCAGAGGAACCCTCGCAGGTTTGGTTATTTCATTTTGATCCAAAAACTTCCAGAACTGGTGTAATATTTTTGGAGTATTTGCATTAAAGCCCCCGCAGTGTTGTTATTTGCATTGGTACCCCTGCTAGGAGAGCGTGTGTACATACGTGGGCTTGGCATTTTTGTAAGAATACCCTTGCGGTTTTTGACATTTAGATTCAGTCCATTAAATGTGATATTTAGTTGTGAACTTTGTGGGAAAATTGAACTTAGGCCTTTGAATGTTCTGCTATTTACACATATGCCCTTGCCTGTGTATAGTTTCTTGTTGTTATCTATATTTATTGCATGAATTTCTAAAATCCCAAAAATTCCCCCAAAAATCAAGTTAAACTCCTGCTGCATTGCTTATTCACGTCATATTTTTATTTTGCATTTTTATTGCATTTTCATAATTATTAAAAATCAAAAACATGCATTTCCAACACTGTTTGCATTAGAAAATCCATAAAAATTAGTAAACCTTTTTGATAAATTCCAAAAAAAATCTATTTTGTGTGTTTCAGTGTATTTTAGCTTCAGACCAAAAATCATTAAAACTTTCAAAACAAAAACCTTAAAAATTCGAAAACACCAAAAATCTTTCTAAAAATCTAAAAAATTCAAGAAAAAATATCCAATTTCAATTTTTGAATTTTCTCTGATTTATTCTCTTTTATTTAAAATTTATTTGAGGAATTTTTGATACTGATTAATATTTTTAATCCTCATTTTAATTTTGGCCAGTACCTTATTTCACTGTTTTCTTGTATTTTGATTTCTAAAATTATCAAAAACATTCAGAAAAATTCCCAAAAATCACAAAAACATCAAAAAATTATAAAAAGCCCAAAAACACTTTATTTCTTGAATTTTGAGTATTTTTCCTTATTTCTATAAATCCTTAATCTTCTCTCCCTCTATTGCATATATATTCTATTATTAAAAAAAGAAAATATATAAATATAAAATACAAAAAAAATACAAAAATATAAATTTAAAAATAAAATAAAATAAAAATATATATAAAATTAAAACCCACAAAAACTTGCATACTTGTAGACACTTGATCACATCACATTTTTGTGCATCTTTGCTTGATTTATCCTGCTTGCTCCATGAGTTCGACACTCTACATACTTGCACTGTACACATTTCTTGTAGAGTTAAATAAATTTGACTCCACATTTGTTTCTCATTACTTGATTTATACTATTGTGGGTTCATTGTTGATTGATACGGAATTTTGAAGTGGTCAACACATCGACTATTGATCCACCTTGTGGATCATTACGACCGCTCTGATTTTCCGTGTTATCAGTGCCCCGCACATACGTTGGGTGAACTTTGCAGAAGACCCCGTGAGATCGGCCTAAACTACAAAGCCACCCCAGGGTCACGTGCTTCGCACGTGACCTTCTGCGTATTTTACACAAGAGCCCCCGACGTATCTTCTATTTGCCCAGAAGTCCTCCAACCAGCGGTCACGTGTTTCTCACGTGACTGTTGATGATTTTGCAGAAGATACCCCCAGAATTTTGGTAATTACAAATCGGTCCCTCTTCTACATATTTATATTTCTTCTTATTTATTGTTATTGCAGAAATACCCTTGTGTTCCCCCTCCATTTTGAACAACTACATTACGTTATTTTATTTATTAAAAATAGGCATTTTGTTCGTCAATTAATTCTCTACATTATGGCATAGGTTTGACATTTTTGTGACTTATGGTTAACTAATAATTAATTGTTTTGTGAAAAGTTACATACTTTGCCCATTTTATGCTCTGAATTTCATAACTATTAACCGTTGATCTAAAATTTGCCAAAAATTCATAGATTATAGAATTAGTTGTCTTTTACATTGTGCCCAAAAAGAATTGCATTTACACGCATCGTTTGTCCTCTAAAAATCATTTTTCATATTTCAATATTTAATTTTTAATAGGTATTGAATCTTGTATTTTTGATATTTTTGGATTTTTCTGAGATCAATCACCTAATGATAGATCTTGGATAATTTACCCCTTAAAAATATAAGGTTTAATATTTATTATAATTAATTATTGAAATTCACTTTGTTTCCATTCAAAATTTCATAAAAATTTTATCTTGCATCCAAAAATTCCAAAAAAAATACAGTGCATTTATTTCATCATAATTATCATCTTGTCCAAGTTTTACATTTTTGGATATCATTTGATTGATATCTACATTTTAGTCCCTAAAATCATCCAAAGTTGCATTTTGCGTCTCAAATTGCATTAAAAATTCCAAAAAAAGATCGCCTCGAAAATCGTGCCCGAACATTAATAGACAAAATTCTAGGTTCTCCTTTACCTCCCTGTGTTCGATCTTGGGACTTGCCCAAGTAAAATAAACATAAAACTGCATTGATTAAAATTGACTAAATTTTGTGTGGTTATTTCTTGACAGATTCCGATTGCCCGCCTACAACGAAACGACACATTATTTTAAGCGAACGATAATCCACGAAGTTTAACAAGGGCATTTCGTGACTCGTCAGATGGCGCCATTGCTGGGGAGGCAAATGGCTTAGTTTTTTGTCTAAAAAATGTTTTATTCGATTTTCTGCATTCAGATAGTCTGACTCCTGAATTTTCCACTATAAATTTTCCATTTTATTTCTGCATTTATTTTTGTTTTCAGCATTTATTTTCTTATTTTATTTTTATTCATTTTTTAGTCACTCTCTTACGTTCTCTTTCTTATTTTTCTTGCAAGGTACCCGGCGTACGTAGAGCGGTTTCAAGAACCGACGCATCTTCACCGACTTCCGAAAAGCCACATTAAATTTAAGATCGAGTCGAGTCGTGAGAGAGCGTAGAGTCTAGGATTTTATTTTCTGCAATTTTATTTTCTGTAATTAATTGCTCATTTATAGCGATGTCTGTTTGGACTCTCGCATGTGTAAAAGACCTTTAACTCTTTCTGTGGTGTGTCGTGGCCTGTTTCACTCTCCGGTGAGGGTGGGCCTGACTTGAGTGGTTCTTAGGATAGACCTCCACATACGGCTCTTAGAGCTCTTAAATTTTTGATTGTGTTCGTAGGACTTAGGGCCACACTTCACTTTAATTGAGACGCACAATAGATCGCTCAACTTAGTCAAATTTGACTCATTTCTTCCCGGCTAATAGAACTTTCTACTAGGTGTGATTTTTCATTGACTTGCATTCCTTTAGAATAATCTTTCAATTCTTGTACTGCATCCCACATGGAGATTGTGAGAAATCATTGTAAGTCTTCTAACTGAGCATACATCATCCTTTTTCACATGCATCGGTTTTTCCCGAATTTCTCCCTCCTGTTTTGTCACATAATTTTAAAGGAAATTGGCACTGTACGGTAGACGTGTATTTGTGCTCACTTAATTTTTCAGTAACTGCCTAATTAAAATTAGGACTGCTAAATATAGTTGATTTTAAACAGCCCATAAAATCAAGAATTTTTGCGGGAGAGCAACCCTGACCTTGGATTCTTTTATTTTTCTGAGTGAGCAAGAAACGACACTTAAGGCTAGAGCCTAAACCCAGATTTTCATATTGACTACTGATTCGACAAAAAAAACGATTAGCTACTTCTCAGTGAGGATCTACGAGTAGCCGATAAATGATCCGGATTTCCTTAGCAGAGTGGGTGGTTTAAAGGATACTGTGCAAGGCTCTATCCTTAAGTAACACAGGTAGCCGTTTTACGGTCCGTACTTAGACCCATACTGGCTGAAAGTAGGTGCAACTAGTCGTAAGAATTCGGGCCAGTCAATAAGAAAATTTCGACACCTAAGAGATCGCTAATTATTTTCCAAGATTGATTTATCACCAACTAAAATTGAAAAGAAAACAACCGAACTCTTGCAGCTTCATTGTATGAGTTGGTGAACCTGGGGCTTGATTTGTTTTGATTTGTGTGCGTGAACCAATTTCGAAGATTAAAAGCCACGCTTGTGCCATCACTCTCCTTTCTTGATTTGAAACAGATCCACTATGTCAACCAATAAACCTCCTTCGAAAATTATGGAACTTTAAGAATCCTCTAGATCCATATCATAAAAATAGATTCATCTCGAACAAACCCAAATCGTCATTCATTTCAGATCTTTCAAAAATGGCAGAACATTTATCCAAGAATCCATCAGAGCTATACTATGAAAATAAATTTGTATTGGTTGGACCCATAGCCGCAAAACCTCCTCCAACTACACATCATCCAACTTCCACAAGAGATGCTCAACCACCAATAGATCCAACACTCTCTACAAATCCGATCTACTTCATAAATGAGAATCCTTTGTATTCGGATCATACAAACCAACAACCGATTGAGGTCTCCACTTCTTCATATGTCAATCCTCTCTATTCCGATCATACAATCCATCCTTCATATTCTGTAAATGTCAATCCATCATTCATGGGAGATTACAACCACATGATCGAATTTAACACTTCTTTACAGCTTCCACCTTCCCCACCCTTGAACACAAATGAGCAACCGACATCTTGGATTGACCACGACAACCCCATCTTCAGACATGACTGGATTGATGATATCGAAACACACAAACCCTGTATGTTGGCTCCACAGTATAACAGTCCGACCAATCATGATTAAAGAAATGAACTCTATTCAGACCAACTCCACATGCCTGAATCACAATATGGTTTCTATCCTATTGAGTAGACTCCTTCCATGATTTTAGGTGAGAAATTTTCAGAAGATAAAGATCATATATTCGATATTCCAAGAATATCTTCTCCCAGCTCATACATAAAAATGGAAGATGAAATGATTGGATCTCAAGATGGAAAACAAAAGAATACTTATGAAACTACACAAACTGCTCTTGAAAATTCGTTGGAGGATGACATTTCGAGGATAACTAAGAAATATGAATTAATGGAGGAAAAATTCAGAAATTTTACTGACCGACTCATTTTATTTTATGGAAGCTCGGGTACGAAAGTGGAGGATGAAATAATTGGATCTAATATTGAGAACCCTGATGATATTCAGAAACCTAGAGAATATGTTCACCCTAGAGACGACTCTGACAGCGACACTTCTGCATATTACTCCCCTAGGGATGACTATGCCTCTGACTCTTACTCGCAACATTAAAGACCTTGCTCATCTACGGAAAACACCACATCACCACACCACACAAAAAATACCAAAAAAGTTGAAATATTAAAAAACAACCAAAAATTGAAAATCTCGAAAAAAACATAAAAAATGAGACCGAAGATGATCTGAAGAATTTGGATCCTGCTTTACGGGAAGCAATGGAGAAAAGATTGATTTTTGAACTTCCCTTTATACAGGCCATTGAACAATTCCCCAACCTTAAAGGATTTGTAATGAACAAATTAATGATGAAAAAGTCAGGCAAAATAAGAACAAAGACTGAAAGACATATCTTGTCGATGGCCTCCTCCTTGGTGTTGAGGAGAAAAACCAATAGCCGTATAGTGAAGCGGTTGCCCAGATTTGACTGTGAAATTAAAGACACAATTTTTACCCAAGCTCGAATCGATGACGACTCACCAATTAATATCCTCCCGACCTCCGTATTTTACAAACTCAAACTCGGACCTATGAGGAAGATACGAGAGATTGTTCAATTGGTTGATCGATCGATAAAGCGGCCGAGAGGAACCATTTCTATCATCATGACATTCCAAGGTGCTCCGCTCAAAGTGGACTTTACGATCATTAATATTGAGCATCAAGGAGAATTCATCTAGTCTCTAATCATTCTCGGAATGGCAATCTTAGCATTGGCTAAGGTGATTATTGAGTGTGAGACTCGGGAAATCAATTTTACAACATTGCAAGCCCTTCGATCTCACCCAGTCTTTGAGGAACCACGATTTTCTGAGACAACCCACGAAGTTCTCGACAACCGTAACCATCAAATGGTAGAAGAGCCCTACCTCGTTGCCATACCTGAGATAGCGGTTGTTAATGAGACTATTGGTTTAGAGACTCTCCCCCCTACTCCATTCCCAGCTGCTCTAACCATAGAAAATCAAATATATGACTCATATGATCCTGAGACTTATGCATGGTCGCACTCTGGGTCAACCTATTCTGACTACCTTGATCAAATCAACTCAACACAGGAATGCTCCAACATCAAGTCAATTGAGAACGAACATGTAAAGACTCCCCCACTATTTCAATTCATGTGGATCTCACAATAGAAAAGTGTTTCTTATATGTTCTTGAGACTTATGCATGGTCGCACCCTGGGTCAACCTACTCTGAATACTTTGATCAAATCATTCCAACTCAGGAGTGCACCAACATTAAGAAGACTAAAAACAAACACACAGGACGAACACCGACCAAGGAGAAAAATTTCAATGGTTATTCATCTTGAGACTCAAGTAGACCAACAACTTAACAAAACAAAATGACTACTCCTTCATCGAAAAAGAAAGTCACCTTTGACCTTCTGGAAGAGGAATCACCTGATGATCCCTCATCAGGTCCGGAAAAGGTAATCTGCATGAGTGAAGTCTGTTCCGCAGTCCTAAAACCATATCTCCGCAAGGATCCAAACTTCGATTCTCGTTGGACAACTCCCGTTCCTCACTATTATTCATCCAAAGCTTATGTTCATGCTCTCATCAAATACACTGGAGTTATTTCTTATGAGCTGACTGAGACTTGTGCTTCAGAGTATTCATCCGAGGACAAATCGCTTGATCCCAAGAAGGTAAGAATTCTG
Source organism: Ottelia alismoides (assembly GCA_037367405.1). Classification (NCBI taxonomy): domain Eukaryota; kingdom Viridiplantae; phylum Streptophyta; class Magnoliopsida; order Alismatales; family Hydrocharitaceae; genus Ottelia; species Ottelia alismoides. The sequence goes on along the minus strand of JAZKJV010005669.1, from coordinate 145,911 downwards.
ACAAAACAACTGAAGAAACAAAACGACGAGAATATCTGGAGTGTGTCCACTTTTAAATACTATTCCTCTGAGGATAATTCCGATGATGGTTAGCTTTCATCTGACTCATACGCATCATCTACTATCTAGCATGATTTCTCTTAGGATAACACTGATAATAGTTGGGAATCATATGCTTCATCTCCTTCTCGTCATTACGATCTCCCACAACAGGCTCACAAGAAGATCGACCGAAAACTGCCTTACTCATCAGCTACCCACCCTCCCTCCCGACCACATCGAGCTCCTTGTACATCTTCTTCCTTTACTTATGCCAAGGCCTAAGTATAGGGGGGGACCGATGCCATCTGTGTATACCATTTCCCTCATCAAACTCCTTCTCACGATTGCTTCATTTCCATCCTTCTTCCTTAGGTTGATCAGAGCCTAAGAATAGGGGGACCCGATACCCATCTGTATTTACTCTCCTCATTCACATCTCCCGACCACCTCATTTTCGCTCCTCTTCTATACTTAGACTGTTCATAGCCTAAGTATAGGGGGCGGACCGATCTATCTTTTTCTTTTTCTTTTTCACTCTCTTACGCTTAGCCCGAGCTATGTTTTCTTTACGCTTCTTGTGCTCTGAGGATACATCACTCTCTAAGTATAGGGAGGTCTGTATATATTTTGTATATATTTTACCCATATCTTGTACTTTCACGTAAGTCAATATGTATTTACGGGATGGGTAACTAAATTGAAAAAAAATAACAAACAAAACAAAAAGAAAAAGAGTTTTGCTACTAACACTGACTGTGTCCAACCCAAAATTTTTGAAAAAAAAAGCTTCTTATTCATTTTTGCATAAAAAAAGAAAAAAATCAAAAGTCACAAAATGTGTATACATTTCACATACCTGCACTTCATCCAGCATTACATTTATTTGCATCTGTGAAAAGTCCATGGGTTCTGAACCGAGTTATGAGCAGAAATCAAGAGTGGTCTGGACTTGACCTTAATCCACCTCATTTTCAGAGGAACTTCATCGAGGAATAGGATTTTAGAAGCTTCGGGTCTATTACTTAATTCTTTGAGTTCCACATGACAATGTGCAGCGTCTGACTCTTAGTGTCTAACCTAGTCTCTTCATTCTGGGTACAACTCTGGAATAAGGAATTAATTTGTACTTTCTCACTATGCACTTATCTCAACTCAAATGGGGTGTTAGAAGACTGTGTAAGTTTCTTTTCTGGTAGTGTGGAAATCTAAAGACCGGAGTACAGGTTGAAATAAAGCTTCGGAAAAGGGATGGACGACTGGGCACAATTTTTTTTAAGACCCCAAAACATGTACGGAAAAAAAGATTCTATATCCGTAGGGGCACAACAAGATCCAAGCAGAACCATCAAAAATCCAAATACAAAGAAGCATTCTACCAAATAAATATCTGACCAAAAAGGTCCAAGCTTCAAGAAAACCTGCAGATCTTGGTGGAGACTCGGCTACACTGGCCAGCTTCACAAGGAGAGGTGACTATACTGGCCATCCTCTAGTTCTTTTCTCCTTGTTCTAACTTCTCCCCCATTTCGATTGTGAACACAGTGCGACAGACCTTAGAAGGAAATACCTGACTTCCCGAGGATGAGTTATTGGAGAGGAGGTTTGCATTGCAGTCTGGCATTCTAGATGGGAAGAGATAAAACCTTTCACAGACATGAGTCGATTGTTCAATGTTCATAAGGTATGCTTTGGGATGAGGATTGATCTAAGATGACTTTCTAGCTGAAACTGTGACGATGATGTGTAGAACTTGAAGGGTGTTGATTTTAAAATTCTAAGTCTCACAGAAGTTCTGCCAAACTAATAATCCAAAGGTTGAGTCTAGTTTTATTTTCACCTTCAGCTCATGGTCTTGGTATGGAACCCAATCTCATTTCACCTCATGTCATTTCTTTTGATGCTCAGGAACGAACATGGTTTAAGTATAGGGGGATGATGAATCTCGGTTTCATCGCTCCAAAACTAATTAATTAAGCTTAAATCCCTAAAAATCATTGGCATTTCTTCATTTATTCGGCATACTTGGCATTCATGTATGTTTTGATAAGAATTGCATTTTATCACTTATTTTCGCACAAAATAAGAAGCCAAAAATCCCAGTCAGAATTGACCTGTAAATAGCCTAAATTCCCCGATTTTTAACTAATTCATGCTAACTCTAATTGACCCGAAACCACCTCTATTGTGTACATATCACTAACAAGAATAAAAGAAAAATAAAAAAAATCACTAGCCCAAATAAGTGGACCAAAAATCCAAACTCTAGTTCTAGGATTTCCGGACTAAAACCCTCATATCTTCCCCATCCAGTGTTCGTTTTGATCCTACTCACTTTTGAACTAATATACATTCAATTACCTTCAAAACAAGACCAAGTTCAAGTGAATCGAAGCTCATATGTGAAAATTGGGTTTTGGGCCTCTTCTGTACATTTTGTATTTTAGCGATTTTTGACCCATTAATTTATGTACATAATTGACTCATTTTATTTTATTTCTTTTTTGCTTGTCTTCTTTGATAAAAGTTTTATTAAAATATGCAAAAATCCAAATCGAAACTGAGCTTGAAATCAAAAAAACTATTGAGTCTGAGTCCACTAACTGTCTGTAAAAAAATTGTATTTTTCATCTTTTATTTTATTTCTTCTTTTTCTTATTCAATAAAAATAAAAAAATTAGATTAATGTGTAAATATTTATCTTTGATTTTATCATATTTTTTCCGGATTTTTATCTGGTTTAAAAATGAAAAAAAAATTAAAACCCAAATATCAGGGGATTCTATGTACATGGGATACCCCAGAAATAGCACTTTACACAAATGATCGATTTTGGCTTTGGTCCCTTCATAAAAGTTGTAGATCTCATCAAGACGAGCAGTTTTTGTGAAGAACCTTTTTCGATCCAAGTCATTTACTATTTTTTACATATTTATTAAGGTATTTATTTTCTGATTTTTGTAAGGCTGACACGTGGCAGCTCCTAGAGCTGCCACGTGTGACCCATTTTTGGGCCTTTTATATTTCATTTTTATAAAAAAAAAACATCGCATGTGCGAGTCACGTGCCTCCGCCGTACGTGACCAGCACGTGCCGCACCCTCGCCCCTCCTGCCACCACGTGGCGCCCATATGGCCGTCTGATCTCGGTTGATCGGACGGTCAAGGCCCATCTTCCTCATTCCACCTACTTTCCCAAAATACGCCGGCGACACCTCGATTTTGTCGCCGCCCCCGCAAATCTCACCACGGCCGCCTCCCGATCCCCGTGCATCTCACTCTGATCTCCGATCTCAATCAAATACCAAACCTCGTTGTTCCGCATATCCCAATCACCCTAAAATCGCACCACCAGTCCTCAAATCAGATCTCCTCCAATTTGCGATCTCCTTCCCTATCCGACGTCCATCTCCGATTACCCCCTCGGCCTATATAACCTTATGCCGCCTCTCATCGAAGCCCCATCCGCCGATTACACCACGGGAAAGCTTTGCGGCGGTGACAGCACCGCGACGCATCTCCTCTGGTGAGATCCGACCTCCTTGGTCGTTGTCGCGCCTCCGTGTGTGCCCTTGCTCCGGCTTCACGCCTTTGAGCCCACACTCATTCTCCATCGACAACCTCCGCAGCGCCTCGACCATCAGCTTCGCCTGCCACCGTCATCAACTTCAATCGATGAACGCCAACAATCTGCTACGCCACCTTCCTCCAGTCGCAAATTTGTCGACCACCTCCTCCATCCAGCTACGCCACCGCTCCGCCTTACCGCTCCTCCACCAGCCACCGAAGCACGAGGTTGCCACCACAGCAGAAGCACCTCCACCGGAGCACGTTCATGGCTGCATCGCTCATCTCCCCGTCACTCTAGCCGGGCACGAAGCTCGAGGCCCCTGTGCACGTACCTCGCACGTGCATTGGGGGAACTTTGCAGAAGACCCCCTGAGATTGGCCTAAACTACAAATCCACCCCAGGGTCCGTGCTCCGCACGTGACCTGCTGGGTATTTTACACAATTGTCTCCTATTTTCCCAAAAGTCCTCCAACCAGGGGTCACGTGTTTCTCACGTGACTGCTGGTGATTTTGTAGAAGACACCCCCAGAATTTTAGTAATTACAAATCGATCCCTGTTCTGCATTTTTATATTTGTTCTTATTTATTGTTATTACAGAAATACCCCTGTGTTCCCCCTCCATTTTGAGCGGCTACATTACATTATTTTATTTATTAAAAATAGGCATTTTGTTCGTCAATTAATTCTCTACATTGTGGCATATGTCCAACATTTTTGTGACTTATGGTTAATTAATAATTAATTATTTAGTGAATAGTTGCATACTTTTCCCATTTTGTGCTCTGAGTTTCATAACTAATTAACTGTTAATCTAAAAAAATTTCAAAAATTCATAGATTATAGAATTAATTATCTTTTACATTGTGCCCAAAAAGAATTGCATTTTCATGCATCATTTGTCCTCTAAAAATCATTTTGTATATTTCAATATTTAATTTTTTAATAGGTATTGAATTTTGTATTTTTTAGGTTTAGGATTTCTCTTAAATCAATCACTTAGTGATAGATCTTAGATAATTTTATCCCTTAAAATAATTAGGTTTGATATTTATTATAATTAATTATTGAAATTCACTTTGTTTTCATTCAAAATTTCATAAAAAAATTATCTTGCATCCAAAAATTCCAAAACAATTACAGTGCATTCATTTCATCATAATTATCATCTTGGCCAAGTTTCACATTCTTCGAACATCATGATTGATCTCTACATTTTAGTCCCTAAAATCGGCCAAAGTTGCATTTTGCATCTTAAATTGCATTAAAATTTCCAATAAAAAGACCGCTTCGAAAATCATACAAGAACTTTGACAGACAAAATTCTAGGTTGTTCCTTTACCTCCTTGTGTTCGACCTTGAAACTTGCCCAAGTAAAATAAACATAAAATCGCATTGATTAAAATTGACTATATTTTGTGTGGTTATTTCTTGACTGATTCTGATTGCCCGCCTACAACGAAACAACGTATTATTTTAAGCAAACGATAATCCATGAAGTTTAACAGGGGCATTTTGGGACTCATCAAAGGCTATACTCAATGTTAATGATTATGCAAATCGAAGACTTAACGAAAGAACGATATCATGGGAATTGATTTGTATTGAGTTAGATCCTGAAAAGGATCGTGTCTTACGTTAGGAATGATCGGGAGTAGAACTACAGGTCGGGCATGTAATCTGTAGGTTTGCCGGAGGGAACTCATATTGGTGTTGCCCAACCTACTTGGTACACGATTGCCCTGTTATGATAAGTGCACACGAAATGAATGATTTGCAACGTGTGGTACCGGGTGCCAATATATCTGGGTTGAACGACAGAAGATGTGTTCGTGTCATGTGGAGGTACGGGTGGTTCAATAGCGGTTCAGTCATGATAACATGTATTTTAAAGTTTCTAGGTTATGCGATTAAAGGTTAGCCTGAGGTTTTAAGCAACCAGGTCCTTGAGGATGGTATGCTCCTTTGTTTGTCAGGCTGAGGGTTTGAAACCCTGAATAATAAAAGAAATAGAAATTGTTAGGGTAGTATTGGAGGATTGGTTGAGGCGATGTGCGGCAGCATAAGCTCACCTGATCAACGCAATCTCCAATCCCGAAGTGTCTACAGCTTCGGAGTCCATTAATGGTGGGGTTCCCCTGGACTAGTCACAGACGTGGAATAGAAAGGAATAAGGCTTAAATTAATGAGAAGGAATTGAACTTTTTATGATAACAAGTTTTGAAAAATTAGACATTTGGTTGCTTTTCTCTTCTTCGTTACTTAGCATTCGCTAATTGTTATCCTATGATCTATGGAAAACCCAATAGGTATCGGTGAGTCATCACAAGGTCTTTAATAATCCAGCCAGCTAACATCATAGTCATCCAGCCGGCCACAGTAGCTTTACTCTGTAAGGCAGTTAGTAATCTTTTGTGTATTTTCATTACGATTGATGTACATGTAAATGGTTATAGTGGAACAATGTATCATGTAAATTTTATTTTGTGAATGGAAAGTGTTGAAATATTCCCTTCTGAGTATTTTTATTTATAGTCTATTTCTGAATGTTAGTTGTGATTACTGAATAAATTATTGTTGATTAACCAGTTCCGAATATGGGAGGATCTGACAGCCCAGAATTAGGGTCGTGACAATGGCCCAAGCATTAAAAACACCAGAAATTTAAATAAATTTGAGGGGCATTGAATCTTTGAAATTGAGGGTTCCTCCCATTTCTAACAATCAATGCAGACTTTCACATATGCAGCGACATCCTTGAATAGTGTGGGCCACCAAAGTCCACACATAAATACTTTCTTTGATGTTCTGCTTTCAGAATGGTGTCCTCCAAATTCGAGCTTATGACAATACTCGAGGGCACTGGCGCACTGATAATCTGTGATTTATCATGTTTTTATAACTTTTCTCGAGCAAAAATCATGCATAATTAGTTGCATATTTCTTGATTTGTTGCATAATTTCATTCCATGAATTCCAAGCATTGCATTCAAAATCATTTAAAAATTGCATAACATTTCTCACAAAACAAGTTAAAGAAAAAACTTTTATACTAATTACGTTTGGGATTTTACCTGGCAGACCCTATAATCTTTGCCAATGACCTCTACGACCTTTGAAACATCGATATTCCTCCCTCGACCCCGTAAACTTATTAACCTTTACCCTACATACCTTGTGGTTATCCCCCATCCATTTGACCGTTAAAACTAACCAGCTTCTGTTATCTTCCTTTACATTATACCCATTTTATTTATCAAATTTACCATAAGTGCCACTCCATCAGCCAAGTCAGTCCCGTCGTGGAGCTTGCTCGAAGCCTCCCCCCCAGCACTGACGTTGCACCTGTTCGAAGCACCCCCATGCTCAGAGCCCTTTCCCTACACACCGCCTCCCCCAGCTCGAACCCCCCTGCATGCGCACGCTCGAATCCCCTCCCCTGCCCACCGCCACAGGTCGAAGGCCCCCTCCACCCCGGTTGCGCAAAACCCGACCCCCGCACTCGAAACCCTTCCCCTGCCCACCGCCTCCCCCATCTCGAACACCCCCTGCCCACGCGTGCTCGGAGCCCCTCCCCCGCCCACCTCCCCAGGTCGAAGGCCCCCTCCACCCCGGTCTCGCGAAGCCCCGCCCCAGCGCTCGGAGCCCTTCCCCTGCCCACCGCCTCCCCCAGTGAAACGTGTCCCACCACCCTTGTTAATTCGATCAAATTAATGATCAAACTAATTAATAATGTTCGTTGCAGTCAGATAATGAGAGCGATTCAAAAAACCACTTTTAATTAAATAAGTTAATCTGGAGCAGCATTTTTTTTTACTTGGGCAAGCCCAGGTCGAACTTAGGAAGGCAGCTGTCTCCTTAGGTAAATTATTAGCAAAGTCCAAAGTTTGATTTTTGGGGAAGAAATTTTTGGGTCTTTTCGGTTTTTTTATGCAAGACACATGCAAAAACTAGCCAGTTTACAAGTTAATTCAGAAAGATGGTCAAAACAAGTCCAAAAATTACGAAACTTGGCCAGATGATGAAATGGGATGAAATTAGACTACCCTAATTTTTTGGAATTTTTTGACACTAAATTAAATTACTGAAAATTAAATATGAATGCAAGGTGATTTTAACTAATTTACTTTAATAAATACCAAATCACAATATTTTTGGGAATAAAAATTATCCTAGATAAATCTGAAGGTGAGGAATCCAAGAAAATTATCAAACCTTAATTTTGATGTGAAATGAACCTATTAAAAATCAATTAAAAAATTCACCAAATGAATTATTTAGGCCTCGGGATGTGTGCAATGGACATGAAATTTTTATGCAAGGTAAGGCTAATTATCCTAGATCTAATGTGATTTTTGAAGTATTTTAGGAGTCACAGAAAAATTACTATTAATTAAGAGGTGAAATTGGGCAAAATATAGCAAAAATGGACCAATTAATTAATAGAAAATTCTACTGATATTACAAAAATATGATATTTTTTGCTTTACAAGGAGACTGGTAGATGGGTGGATGATGTAATGATCTTTTTTTCTTCTTTGTTTTGGGGTGTTGTAACTGTGTGATGTAACCTTTTGATATTTTAAATATATTTTGATGGGGTGGGCACCACCGAGTGCTTCCCCCTACCTTGCAGACTTCAAAAAAACTTTATTAATTAAAGTTTATATCTACAGACTGTAGCAGTTGTCTGCTGGATTATATAAATAAATAAATAAATGATTTTTTTTGTACAAAACAAAACGGCAGATTAGAATCTCTTTCTTCTCCGCTTAGCTTGCCTCATGACTCCACTTGGCATCCAAAGAAACCCTCTTTTTGCTATATAAACACCAACACAAAACCCTTCGTTTCTCCTAATTCCCCTTCAAATCTCAACATTAAAGACCACCCATTTTCTTTCTCTATTTCCCTCCAACGAAGGAGCTCCAGCAGTGTGAAGGCTCCAACCTTCCATTCATAGCTACTACTTCAGGCACTGTTTCAGCTCCTGCCCAAGATTTTCACTGTCTGTGCTGAAACAACTCCATTCTCTTCAACTCCATGAGCCATCTGCTGCTCCCTTTCTAAATTCCAGCAACTCCTCTGCTGCTCAAGTCTTGCATGCAAGAAAATCTTCAAGTTTTAACTTGAAGATTTTTAAGGTACAATCCAAGCCACTCTCCTTGCTGCCATGCATGCATCTTAGATTTTAGTATATGTACAATCCTATCCCAAAACCTTTTGTTGCCATGCATGTGGTCTAAGATCCAATTGATTTTTTTCTCTCTTAATTCTCTACTTATACAGAAAATGCTATAGGTTTAATTTAAGATTATAGATTATATTTCTAGGCATTGTTTATACAGAAAATACCACAGGTTTAATTAGATTATAGATTATATTTAGGCGTTGTCTGTCGAGTGTTTTTTTGTAATTAGGAATAGTTAATTCTATGCTCTATACAGAAAATACCGCATGTGTAAGTATATTATAGATTATATTTAGGCATTGTCTATTGGGTGCTTTCCATCAAACTCCAATATGATTTTAGATAAAAAAAATTCGAACTTTGAAAGGATCTATGCAAAGTACTGCAAAATGGAGTTAATTACAGAGCATAAGTTTGAATAAATCCAGTAAATTAAATACATGCGTAAATTCTAAATGCATTATGCTATACGGATACGATAATGCTATATAAAGGTGTACCATATGCTCTCTGTTATAGGATCTTCTATAGGATCTTCTGCTATAAAAGATTCTGTGACATGAGTTTTTTTTTATTTACATATTAAGCTTTGCTTATAAGTTTATGCTATGTGTACTTGAATAAATGCATACAAGTCTCTGTTATTTGAATGTGTATTTCCTACATGAAAGGATACTGTTTGAAATTTTTTTAAAAAAATATTTATTTCTAAGACAACTGATGTACACTCTATTAGAATGATAAAATAGGAATATTGTCACTCAAAGTTCTATCCTTACTTCTACAAATACGTTGTAAAATATAAAAAAAACTATATAGTTGAATTAAAGGCAAATCAAATAATTTGATTTTACAGAAATCCAAACATTGCTCTAGAAATTTTTTATTGATTATATAACATGTATACCATAATTTTATAAAAAAAAATATAGTGTTATTGTACATCCATCATAAGGTGAATTACAATAGTAACAGTAATTAGATTAGGATATAAGGTAACTTGGGAAGACACATAACCATCCTAGTCTATCTTATAAGGAGCAATCTTCTCCTATTCCTAAAAATGCACTGTGGTATTAAATATAATCTAGAGACCCACCATCATAAATTGTTTAGTGAGGAGGGGTCTCTTTTTAGAAGAGTTAGAATGCAGGTATAGGTGTGGATGCCATGTCATAGAAGGCATCAAATAATTATTCCATACAGTGTCATTATCTGAGAAACATCCCAGATAAGATTACACCATCTATGATAATCTAACACCTCATAGACAATCGTCAACAAGAATTAATATTGTAAGTATATAGTACTAATCATAGATCACTATTAAAAACAATGATTAGAAAGAGATGAGCTGACAAGCAAATATTATGTTAGCTAAAGATCGCATTACAATACTGAAAATTTAGGGAAGTTTTTTTTTTACTTTATGAATGACATTCACAAATTAACCAATAAGCCACAGAACTACAATATATCACCAATTATTGCATAAATTTCCATAGCAATTAACATGTAACAACTGAATTGCAATATATACATGCATCCCAATTTTAATAGAAGAGAAAGAAAAGCATTATATAATACCTTGAACAAACTATAGCATACATACCTGATATGTTTTACTGCAGAAACTAACGTTCAACTCTCCCCATACCACAATGCAGGTATTATGCCTGCAATCCATGCAATAGGGAGAAAAGAACATCAACAAATGTTGAGTAAATCTTATTAATTAGAAATAATAGGAAATTTAATGGCTCCAAAAGGAAAGCAAGAAAATTGGGCTTGACAATTAAAATTTAAAGTTACTTGCAATGAACAGGCTTTCAAGTTGTTTGGTATGTAAAACCCCATTCTACTCATCCTACATTAATTACTCATATTAATCATTTTTATACAAAGATTATATGATCCATATTTAAACTGTCACATTTTAATTAATTATAAATCATGTTTAATGGATCTTGAGATGTGGATGTTGAGTCTTTGTTCTTGGTCTTTATCCAATCAATCAGATTTAGTGGATAATCTGGGTTCTTAATCTGAGTGTGACCTCATATTATGATTCTAAGATGTGACTCCAGTATAAAACTGTATATGATTTGATTGACATGGTCGAGATGATTTGGGTCGCTTTTGATGTTTGTGAGTCATGAGGATAGACCATAGTAAGTGTAAATGATGAGTATGATGTTTTGATTCTTTTCATATTGAATTTCTCAAGAAATTCAATATGAAAAGAATTAATATGAATGCCTAAATATGTGTGCAAAGACAGGTGTATAAATGCAATACAGGAATTAAAATTTCTGAAATTAAAACATGCAGACAAGGACTATTATGCAATTACCTATAATGTAGGGGGGTGGATGCAATTTCTCCACGGGACACGTGCTCCTCACGTGGGGTCGCCTGGAAGGGACTGAAATGTAATACTGAAAACCCTCAGGGGCCTCGATGCAATTTGCCCTAGCCCCACGTGCGGATCACGTGGGGGGTCCTAGGCTCGGTGGACGTTGGAGGCTTGGAGTGAGGCTCGGGCGGCTCTGGAGGTTCGGATCTTGCGTGGGTCGTCGATGAAGCTCGCCTGAGGTTGCTAAGAAGCTGGAGATGGTTGTGGGGCCGTCAGGGAGCGGCCGGAGGTCTCAATTGATGTAGGAGTGAACTGGAGACCAGGGGCAGTGAAGCTCGAAGTGAACTCTGATGAAGTTCCGGCCAGTGACCGTGAAGGTACCTACAGGGGGTTATATCGATAACCGAGGCATGCGTGGTGTCTGTGGAGTGATGCAGAGTGTGATGCGAGGCCGATGGAGCGATGAAGGTGACCGGTGATCGAACTCCGCCACGGTGGCGGAGCTGGTGTCGGGTGAAGGTGAAGTGCATCGTCAGATGAAGCGAGGGATAGAGCGAAGATTAGAGCTCCGTCGCGGAGCTCGGAGGATGCTTTGCGGAGCAAGAAGATGCTCGTGGAGGGCGAATTTAATCGGAGAAAACAAAGGGAAAAATAAGAAGAAGATCGGGAGGAGAATGGAGGATTCTACATGGGGTTAGAAGCTCCGGGGAGGCTTCCAGGTCTTCGCTCGAAGGCCAGTAGGAGGACCTGAGCTCGTGCAGCGTCTGGGGAAAGCTGCGGCACGGCGTGGCAACTTCGTGGATCTCGCCGGAGGTAGCGACCTATATTTGCTCGATTTGACGCCCAATTGCTGTCACCAATGGGTGGCTCTGAGCTCGAGGATACCTCTCGTAATGGCGGATGGGCATGAGAGTGGTAGGAGGTGGCTGATTTATAGGACGAGGGTGACGGCAGGGATGGCTAGGAGGTGATGTTCGTGGACGTCGTGGAGCGACTCTGGGGGAAGTCGTGAAGATCGAAGGAGCTGGCGAGGATGAGGGACGAGTGAGCTCCATCGTGGTGGCGTTAGTGGTCGGAGAGGGTGGTCGTCGTGGAGTCGAAAATAGAAAGGGGTGAGTACTGCGCGAAATTGAGAACATGGGAGAGAGACGGTCTGGAGGTAGGAGACGAGGTCTTCACCATTGGATCTTGCGATCCAACGGCTGAGAAGATGGCTCTAAGGAGCGGCTATGATATGATCCAAGGCGATGTGATCGGATGGTCGTGGAGGATGCCACGTGTTGTGATGAGGACGCAGCATCAGTGGGTGGTGAGGATGACTTTGCTAGAGGCGATCGGAGGGCTGAGAGCATCGAGTGAATTGAGCGGTTAAGATTGAAGCTCTCAGGCGAAATCGAATGGTAATTAACGTGCCATGTGGCGGAAGGGGATAAAGGCGAGAACGTGCAGCGTAGATGAAGTCCAGGGATTGATCTAGCAGCTGTGAGTTAAGGCGTACGTGGAGACTCTCAAGGCGTTAGATGATTTTGATGAGGATCCAACGACTGGCGATGAGGGCGGATGAGTCAAAGGGAGCGGGCCGCGTGGCGCAATCAGAGGGCACCACGTGGCCAGCTGTGAGTGGCTGAAATGAGAAATGAAATTAGAGAGAGAAGGAAGCCGAATTTGGAAAAACTCAAAACATGAAAGTTGTAGATCTCGATGAGATCTACAAGTTTCATGTTGACAAAAATGGAGATGAGGTCAAATGTGATAAAAAAAATACAATAATACAAATATACATATATATATATATAGTATACAAAGAGGCCCAAAAACCCCACTTTTGCCTACAAGCTCCAAATTGAATGAAATTAGTCTCATTTAAAAGGTCTCAGGATGTGTATTAGTATGAAGGTGAGTAGACCTAATTCGGAGTTTGTAGGAGAGAGATATGTGCATTCTAAGGTCCAGGTGTTTAGGGCTTTATTGGGTATTTTACAAAAGAGGGGCTCTGGTCTTCTTCCCTATATTATTAACTAATGGTGTACACACTATAGGGAAGGTGTTATTTTATTTTGGAGGGGATAAAATACAAGAGAATAGGTGGATATTTTACAGGTGGATTTTATACAAGGATTGGCTTCTTATTTAAATGCAAGGATGAATGCTAAAATGCATATTTTGTGAATTGATGCATGAATGATATTTATGCAAGATTAAGGGAAATATGTTGCTAAATACTCGGGGACAACGCTCTATTTGCAACTTTAAGAGTGATGAATCACAGATTCATCAACCCTCTATACTTAAACCTTGCTCGTCCCCGAGTAACTAAAATGAAATGCAAGGGTGAAATGATTTTGGGTTCCACACCAAGGTCATGAACAAAAGTTAAAAATGGAGCTTGACTCAACCTTTGGAGTAATTGTGTGGCGGAACCTTATTAGGATCTGAATTTAAGACCTAACAGACTTCAAGTTCCACAAGTCTTCTATTTAATACTCCTCAATAGTCTGGTCAGAACAAATCCTCAAACGCAAATTTCGGATGACTATGATTCTTACTTGTACAGTGTAAGTGAAATGTAACTCTCCATATCAGAAATGGCTTAGAAACAGCCTCCTCTAACAAGGTAACTCAAATAACCCGGTCCTGTAACTCTTTCCTCGAGGAGCGGGGTATTCCCTTCTAAGTTCAAGTGCAATCAGCTCAAGAGGAGGGGGGTAGAGAAAAGAATGGACGGTAGCCAGTGTAGCTACCTATCCCAGGATGCTTGACCAGTGTAGCCAAGTCATCCAGCTGCATTTCCTTTGCTAATATACATACTCCGACAGGTATTTTATTTTCACTTGGACATGTCTGATTTTTTTGGAGTTCTTGCATTTTTTTTGAACTATATAGAAGGTGCATCATGTACATCAGGAGTTTTTCAGCTTGATCCAGTAGACTATCCCTCTTTTGAAGCATTATTGCAACCCACAGCATCCCGTCCTTAGATGTCAACACCACCAGACTAGGTTGAGATGCACTACCCTCCCTAGAGGAGGACGGATGTTTCCACCCGTGTGCTACTCCAAGCTAAAGGATTCTACCTCTTCACCACCTCATCAACAAAGATCTATGTGCATGGTGTTTATCCAAGTCAGGTCACTGTCTATAAGAATCATGCGTGTGCACGAGATATTCTACTTAGACTAATCAAGATGACATGTGAACATAGACTTGCGGACTCAAAGAATTAAGTCACTTGACCTGAGAAATCTTAACTCCAGTTCCTATAAGGTTCCTCTGAAATTAGGTGGATTAAGGTCAAATCAAGTCCATCCTCAATATCTACTCATGACTTGGTTCAGAACCCACTAGCTTTTCACCTTGCATATGCAAGATATGCAGATGAGATGCAGATGACATGCGATGTAGATGGATGAAATGTAGGACTCTTTTTTTTAATGCAAAGATGATATGCAAGAGTAAATAAGAAGCCTAATTTTTTTGTTTGTTTTTTTTGTGTTTTTTTGTTGTTTTTTTTCAAATTTTTTTTTCATTTGGTATAGCTCCTATGTTACAACAATTTACAAGAGTTTATAAGTATTATACATATTATACAAGTGTATTTTACAAAAATATTTCTATAAATTTTACCCAACCCGTAATTATTGAGAAATATATACAAAGATACGTGAAAGTATGAGCTATGGGTAAAGTATATGTGATATATACACGCCCCCCTAACTTAGCGTGTGCTATGTCCTTAGAGCACGGAAAGCGAGGAAAAAGACATAGCTCGTGCTAAGCGTAAGAGAGTCACAGAGAACGAAAAATGTAAAGAAGTCGTCCTGCCCCCCTATACTTAGGCTCAGGCAGCCTAAGTGTAGAAGAAGAACAAGAATGGGGCGGACGAGGTCAAGAAGAGAAATGGATGACTATACAATGTGGGCATCGGTCCCCCCTATACTTAAGCTCAGGTCAGCCTAAGTATAGGACGGAAGTGAGTATGAGGACCAATGTGATCTGGGGGATATACAGAGAACGGACTCCGATGGCTCCTCCCCCATATACTTAGGATCTGGTCATCCTCAGTATAGTCCAAGATAGTGATCAATGAAGCGGGGATGGGTTACTAGAGTCGCAGTGAAGAAGGATAGAATGTACAGGAATGATGGCATATACAAGTGAGTCGGTCTGAATATTTCAAGATGTTGCTGATGGCTAGAGCTTACTGCTGCAAGGTCTCATACGCAGCTCGAGGTGTATCTGCTGAATTTGTCTCACGCATGAATACAATCTCCTCAACATGGACTAACTCCTCATTGGATTCGACGTAGTGTTTCAACAGTTGTCCGTTCACTAGGAATGTCGGTGTGTTATCTGCAAGATCTGAGATCTCGACACATCCACTATCATGCACCGTACGGACGACAAATGGGCCTGTCTACTTGGACATCAACTTGCCTTGGAAGATCTTCAGCCTAGCATTAAACAACCATACCTTCTGTCCAGGAACAAAGGTCTTTTGTCTGATATATCTATCGTGCCAACGCTTAACCTTGTCCTTGTACACCAAACTGTTGTCATATGTGTGGTTTCTGACTTCCACAAGCTCATTCAGATCCATATCTCTCTGCTTCTGCCCAAGGTGCGTGTTCCAATTGACCTTCTTGATTGCCCATTCTGATTTGTGCAACCGAATACCATTCGGAATGGGGAGGTTCCTAATGGTGTCTTGTAAGATGTCCTATACGCCCATAGGACCTGATCCAGAATCTGAGACCAGTCCTTCCTGTCTGGGCGGACAAGCTTCTGCAATATAGTCTTCACCTCCCGATTCGACACCTCAGCCATACCATTAGTTTGTGGGTGGTAAGGACTAGCGACACGGTGTTCGATGTCGTAGTCCTTCAGAAGTTTCTTCATCTTCCGATTTACAAAGTGGCTACCCCCTGTCTGATATCATCATTTTGGGGATCCCGAACCTAGAGATGATGTGCTCTCTGATGAATTTACAGACAGTCCTGCTGTCTGCAGCTCGGGCCGGGATAGCCTCCACCCACCTAGACAAGTAATCTACTACAAGAAGGATGTACTTGAATCCGTGACTAACAGGGAATGGGCCCATGAAATCTATGCTCCAGGCGTCAAAGACATCACAAATGATGACAGGCTGCATTGGTATCTCATCCTTGGAACCAACGGTTCCTCCCATTCTCTAGCATACTGGACATGACTTTGCAAAGGTTATGGCATCGCGAAATAGAGTCGGCCAGTAAAAGCCACACTGAAGTACCTTCCATGTGGTCCTCTTCCCGGAGTGGTGTCCTCCTGCCTCTAAGCTGTGGCATAAAGAAAGGACACTCTGGTGTTCCTCCTGAGGAATACACCGTCTCCAGACACAATCCGGTCCTTCAAAGAAAAGGATCGGATCCTCCCAATGGTAGTGTCTCGCATCCAACTTCAGCCGGTCAATGTGGATCTTGGGCCAACCTTCGGGAACCTTCTTTGAGACAAGATAGTTCACGATGTTGGCATACCATGGGAGTGAGTCAACAACAAAAATCGACTCGTTAGGGAAGGAGTCTCAAATAGGTGAATCCTCGGAAGTATTGAGATCTTCGAGATGAGAGAGATGATCGGCTACTACATTCTTCTTTCTAGGTTTATCACGGATGTCCAAATCAAACTCCTGGATAGTAAAATCCACCGAAGAAGACGTGCCTTCGCATCCTTCTTTTCCATCAAGTATCATAGCGTCGTATGGTCAGTGAACACGATTACCTTGGATCCAATTAAATGAGATCTGAACTTGTCCAAGGCAAACAATACTGTAAGCATCTCCTTTTCCGTAACTGTATAGTTACGCTGGGTTGTATCAAGAACTTTTCTTACGTAGTGAATTGCAAATGGGGTGCCATCTCTCCTCTATCCTAACACAGCCCCAACAGCAAAAATCTGATGCGTCCGTCATGATCTCAAAAGGTAGAGACCAATCTGGGCTTGTAGGATAGGGGCATCCATGATCATTCCTTGTAATAGCTTAAAGGCCTCAAGACATTTGTGATCAACAATAAATTCTATATCTTTGCCTAAAAGCTCAGTTAACGGTCGGGCAATCATAGAAAAATCCTTGATGAATCTCCGATAAAATCCGACATGCCCGAGGAACGACCGCAACTTCTTGATGTTGGTTGGTGGCTGGAGTCGTCTGATCACATCCACCTTGGAAGGGTCAACCTCCATTCCTCTCTTAGAGATGACGTGCCCCAACACAATGCCCTCCGTCACCATGAAATGACTTTTCTCCCAGGAGAGCACCAGATTGACCTCACAATAGCATTTGAGGACTCGGTCCAGATTCCTACGGCAGGAATCGAAGGAATCGTGGTGGACCGAGAAGTCGTCCATGAAGACTTCCAGGAATTCGCCGACCATTTCAGCAAATACAGCAATCATACACCTTTGGAAAGTACCTGGAGCATTGCATAACCAAAGGGCATGCGCCTGAAAGCATAGGTACCAAAGGGGCATGTGAACGTGGTCTTTTCCTGGTCCTCCGGAGCTATGGCTACTTGATTGTAGCCCGAGAACCCATCTAAGAAACAGAAGAACTCTTTTCCCGCTAGTCTCTCTAGGATATGATCAATGAATGGTAGGGGGAAATGATCCTTCTTCGTCGCGGCATTCAGGCGTTTGTAATCCACACAGACACGCCATGACGTGGGCATTCGCATCACGATCTCCTCTCCGTCCTTGTTGGTGGTCATCTGAATTCCCGACTTTTTCGGGACCACATGGATTGGGGCCACCCATTTAGAGTCGGAGATGGGATAAATAAAACCCACGTTGCACCATTTCTCTATCTCCTTCTTCACTACCTCTCGTAAATTTGGATTCCAACAACGTTGGAATTCACGAGAGGGTTTGGCTTCATTCTCCAAGTAGATATGGTGCGAACACAGAGCGGGATTTATCCTGTGGAGATCGGAAATGCTCCAGCCTGTCGCCTTGTGGTTTTTCTCCGGGATCTCTAGCAAGTGAGATTCCTGCTCCTCAGTCAATCGCGAACTGATGATGACCGGAAATTTCTTGTCTTGACCCGCAAGGAAGGCGTATTTCAGTGTTGTGGGTAAAGGCTTGAGCTCAGGTATGGTGTGATCATCTAGGAAATCTGGATCAATCGAATCTGCTTCGGTGTTGGAAGTGTCTAGATTTTTCTCTGTAATTGTTGCCACCAAGTTATCCGGATGTGGTGTCGGATCGTCAAAGGTCTCCATGCAATCGGCAAAAGCTGCGTCTGACTCGTTATCCTAATCTTCCGATTGTCCTAAAGAGGGAAGGACTGACAGGCCCAGCTGGGCCTCTAAGTCATCGAAGATGTAGGGCGATGCAAGTTCTGAGTTGTACTCGTCTCTGATGACCTCGAAGACTGACTCATGCATGGGATCATTTCCAGAGGGGAGGGACTCATTGGTGCTGGCTGAGTTCTGTCTCCATGGCCCAATTGTGTCTACATGATCGCAGTCTGCTTCGGTTGAAGAGTACTCGGTGTTGGATTCGAAATCCGATCTCTGCCATCTGGTCTGCTTCATCTCAAGTTCCTCATCTCCACCTGGAGTTTGGAACTGGATCTTCCGGATCTTATAATCAAACAAGGCCCCCGTTGTTCTGAGGAAGGGCCTATCTAAGATGATCTGGGAATCTCTCTAATTACGAGGGGTTTCCATATCTAGGACAGTGAAGTCCACCATGTATTCCTGCTCCTCGACTTTTATCACAACATTCCTCAATTCTCCTTGGGACCTCTTGGTTGATTTATCAGCAAATTGCAGGAGGGATCTAGATTTCCTAAGAGGTTCGGGATTTAGCCTCTCATAGAGGGCTGTAGGCATTAAATTAATTGAGGATCCGTTGTCTAGGAGAGTACGTGCAAACGTGATGTCATCAACATGACTCAACACATAGTGTGCACCCATGTCTCTTCATTTCCTTGGAAACGAGTTCTTTATTGCACAAGTCGCGGCTACTGACAGAACGTGTTTCTCAACATGGCTTTGGTCTTCCTGCTAACCCTAGTAGGTGTGCATTTCACCTTAAGATACTTCTGGAATGCATGAGTCATTTCCACGTACTTGTCAAAGGGGGTTGTGACCTTGATGTGTTTGTTACAGAACTCTGCCATCTCAGGGTCATCTTTTTGGATTTTTTTCATTTTCTTCTTTCCACCCTTAAGAACTCGGGGGAAAGGGATTATTGACTCTAAATCATGTTCTGAAACTGAAATGTTTCCATTGAAAGCTGGAACTGAGTTCTGTACAAGACTCGGACTCTGAAACAGACTCAGATTCTGACTAAAAGAAAAATGTTGCGGCGAAACCGGTGATGCGTCTTCCGCGACTTCTGGACGGTCCTTCTCAGATGGAGGTGCGGGCTCTTCGTCGGTTTCGTCAGACTCTTTGCTGGTGCGGGTTTGCTGCTTCGAGGACCCAGAAGTCCTCTTTTTCTGCCGGTGGTGGTGATGGAGGTGCTGCTCCTCTTCTAACTCCAAGTTCTCCTCAGGTAGAGACTTGGCGGCTCCTTCCTTCGGTGCCCATGCCCGATCAGGTATGGTCACGGTCCTTCCGCTCCTGAAGGACATATGATTCACATTATCATACGAAAGGATTTCATGTTCAGATAAAGACTTATCTGAATAGTATACCTGATCACGAGGTCAGTTCTTGCCTTGGGTTAAGCTGTTCGGGTGGCCTGAACCTGTGCGGGGATTGGGGTCTTTGGTGCCATCTGTTGATCCTAGGTATGAAAAACCCGATTCAGATTGGTTCTCATATCCAGATAGTCATTCTGGATCTGTTGGACCCTATCAGACAGGGTCTGGATCGCCAAGGTGAGGGACTCCAATTCGGTGGGATGGGCTTGCTGATGCTGACTTGCGGATGAGGTTTTGTACTAGCCCTGATGGCCATGCCGATACTGCTGCTGCTGATGGGACGGTGCCGGGCCCTGCTGGCCCGGTGGAATGTGCGTTGCTGCTGCTAGTGCTGATGAGGCTGGTACCCTCGTTCGATCCTGAACTGAACGAAGCGCGGTGCGGGGACGGAGCTGGTTTCCTGGTAAGCTGGGGAAGGTCGGTGAGGTTGACCATTCCCCATCCCCGACTGACTATTGATGGGGTCACTGCTGTATCACAGCCTGTTGATCTCGAACACCTGCGGAGGCTCCTCGTATCCGGTCTCCACTTGTGGGGGTGCATGCTTGTCCTTCTGAGTTTAAGTCCGATCCTCCACCCAGCCACTTTGAGGCCCCAGTGCATGTTCCTGTACAAGATGGACTCGGTGTACAGATACAGGTGGTGCAGAAGGGGCACGTAGCTTCATTTTAGCTACCTTCTTAGTAAGTTCCTCCACTTGCTTCAGTAGACGTGAGAGAGACTCAAGGTCAGTGACCCTCTTGTGGATCTGCTCGACCATGGTTAGCTTGTCAGCAATCATCCCCATGCTGGGAATGAGGTCCTCTGTCAGGTCCGCTACAGTCCTCTGAGTTGTCTCGTTGGATAGGATTGAGGGAGACAACTGATAGGCCCCGGTAGTCTGCGACCTGTCAGTTTCTACCATCTATTCTAGTATCTTCCATACAGTATCCTCATTCTTATTCAGATAGCTTCCTCTACAGGCGGCACTGACTAATCCCTGCATCTCCGGGATCATGCCACAGAACACGGTCTGGACTAAGATCGCCTTAGAAATGCCATGGCAGGGACATTTCTGAATTAGGTCGTTAAACCTATCCCAGGCTTCATGGAATGGTTCAATGGGTCCTTGGGAAGAACTAGCGATCTTCATTCTAAAAATTATCCTAGATAAATCTGAAGGTGAGGAATCCAGGAAAATTATCTAACCTTAATTTTGATGTGAAATGAACCTATTAAAAATCAATTAAGAAATTCACCAAATGAATTATTTAGGCCTCAGGATGCGTGCAATAGAGATGAAATGTGTATGCAAGGTAAGACTAATTATCCTAGATATAATGTGATTTTTGGGGTATTTTAGGAATCACAGAAAAATTACTATTAGTTAAGAGGTGAAATTGGGGAAAATATAGCAAAAATGGACCAATTAATTAATATAAAATTCTACTGATATTACAAAAATATGCCACATGTCACATAATAAGTGGACAATGTAGGCTACACAATGCAATTTTCCAAACTCAAAAATGAAATAATGTAAATGCCTAAATATACGTGCAAAGACAGGTGTATAAATGCAATACAGGAATTAAAATTTCTGAAATAAAAATGTGCAGACAAGGACTATTATGCAATTACCTATAATGCAGGGGGTGGATGTAATTTCTCCACGGGACACGTGCTCCTCACGTGGGGTCGCTTGGCAGGGACTGAAATGTAATATTGAAAAGCCTCAAGGGCCTCGATGCAATTTGCCCAATCCCCACGTGTGTATCACATGGGAGGTCCTAGGCTCGGTGGACGTCGGAGGCTCGGAGTGAGGCTTGGGCGGCTCTGGAGATTCGGATCTGGCTCGGGGAAGCTTTGGTTTATCCGAGCCTAGCGGTCGAGGACGAGGCTCGGATCGGGCGACGTGGGCGAATCTGGATCGTGGAATCAAAGATGATCCAACGATGGTGGATTGCGGATGCGTGGCGTGCCTTGACCCGTTGGATCAAGATCGATCAAACGGTCCTCGAAGCAAGATGAAGAGGGCGATGTGGACGACCAAGCATTGCCGGATATAGATGAATCCAATGGCCATCGGCTGCTCTGGCTGATGGCGACGTGGCTGGCTTCTGGTCGTAGGATCAAGGATGATCCAACGGAAGCGGAAAAGGGCGACATGGATGGCTCCTGGCCATTCGATCAGGAGGATTAAACGGCTGCTGGTTATCTTCCCCCAACGGCCCTCCGCCTCCTACGGCGGAGGAGGTTGTGCTCCGGTGGAGGGTCTCGAGCTCCGCCTCTTCCTTGGGTCGTCGATGAAGCTCGCTTGAGGTTGCTAAGAAGCTGGAGATGGTTGTGGGGCCGTCAGGGAGCGGTCGGAGGTCTCAACTGAGGTAGGAGTGAACTGGAGACCGGGGGCAGTGAAGCTCGAAGTGAACTCCGATGAAGTTCCGGCCAGTGACTGCAAAGGTACCTACAGGGGGTTATATTGATAGCCGAGGCGTGCGTGGTGTCCGTGGAGTGATGCAGAGTCTGATGTGAGACCGGTGGAGCGATGAAGGTGACTGGTGATCGAACTCTGCCACGGTGGCGGAGCTGGTGTCGGGTGAAGGTGAAGTGCATCATCAGATGAAGCGAGGGATAGCGAGAAGATCAGAGCTCTGTCGCGGAGCTCGGAGGATGCTTTGCGGAGCAAGAAGATGCTCGTGGAGCGCGAATTTTATAGGAGAAAACAAAGGGAAAAATAAGAAGAAGATCGGGAGGAGAATGGAGGATTCTACCTGGGGTTAGAAGCTCCGGGGAGGCTTCCAAGTCTTCGCTCGAAGGCCGGTAGGAGGACCTGAGCTCGTGCAACGTCTGGGGAAGCTGCGGCACGGCGTGGCAACGTCATGGATCTCTGCAGAGGTGGCGACCTATCTTCGCTCGATTTGACGCCCAAATGCTGTCACCAATGGGTGGCTCTGAGCTCGAGGATACCTCTCGTAATGGCGGATGGGCGTGCGAGTGGCCGGAGGTGGCTGATTTATAGGATGAGGGTGACGGCAGGGATGGCTGGGAGGTGATGTTCATGGACGTCGTGGAGCGACTCTGGGGGAAGTCTGAAGATCGAGGGAGCTAGCGAGGATGAGGGACGAGTGAGCTCCATAGTGGTGGCGTTAGTGGTCAGAGAGGGTGTTCATCGTGGAGTCGAAAATAGAAAGGGGGCGAGTGCTGCGCAAAATTGAGAACTTGGGAGAGAGATGGTCTGGAGGTAGGAGACGAGGTCTCAACCGTTGGATCTTGCAATCCAACATCTAAGAAGATGGCACTAAGGAGCGGCTATGATATGATCCAAGGCAATGTGATCGGATGGTCGTGGAGGACGTCACGTGTCGTGATGAGGATGCAGCATCAGCGGGCGGTGAGGATGACTTTGCTAGAGGCAATCGGACGGTTGAGAGCATTGAGTGAATTGAGCGGTTAGGATTGAAGCTCTCAGGCGAAATCGAATGGTAATTAACGTGCCATGTGGCGGAAGGGGATAAAGGTGAGAACGTGTGGCATAGATGAAGTCGAGGGATTGATCTGGCGGCTATGAGTTAAGGTGTACGTGGAGACTCTCAAGCCGTTAGATTTTGATGAGGATCCAATGACTGGCGGTGAGGGCGGATGAGTCAAAGGGAGCGGGCCACATCGTGCAATCAGAGGGCGTAACTTGGCCAGATGTGAGTGGCTGAAATGAGAAATGAAATTAGAGAGAGAAGGAGGCCGAATTTGGAAAAAACTCAAAACATGAAAGTTGCAGATCTCGATGAGATCTACAAGTTTCATGTTGACAAAAACGGACATGAGGTCAAATGTGATACAAAAAATACCAGAATACAAATATACATATATATATATATAGTATACAAAGAGGCCCAAAACCCCAACTTTTGCCTACAAGCTCCGAATTGAATGAAATTAGTCTCATTTAAAAGGTCTCAGGATGTGTATTTTTATGAAGGTAAGTAGACCTAATTCGGAGTTGGTAGGAGAGAGATATGTTCATTCTAAGGTCCAGGAGTTTAGGGCTTTATTGGGTATTTTATAAAAGAGGGGCTCTGGTCTTCTTCCCTATATTATTAACTAATGGTGTACACACTATAAGGAAGGTGTTATTTTATTTTGGAGGGGATAAAATACAAGAGAATAGGTGGATATTTTATAGGTGGATTTTATACAAGGATTGGCTTCTTATTTAAATGCAAGGATGAATGCTAAAATGCATATTTTGTGAATTGATGCATGAATGATATTTATGTAAGATAAAGGAAAATATGTTGCTAAATACCCGGGGACAACGCTCTATTTGCAACTTTAAGAGTGATGAATCACAGATTCCTCACCCAACTCGACCACCCCTGCCCGCGCGCGCTTGGAGCCCCTCCCCTTCCCACCGTCGCATGTCGAAGGCCCCCTCCTCCCCGGTCGCGCGAAGCCCCCCCCCCCCCAGTGCGCTCGAAGCCCTTCCCCATCCTCCCCTTCTCAAAGAAGCCCCCTGCTGCCTCCGTTGCTCGAAGAAGGCCTCCCTGATGCCTTCCCTGCTCGAAGAGAGACCCCCCCCCACCCCCCACCCTCCTCCGCCCACCAACTCTGTTAACATATCTCCGAGAAAATCGATCAGCTCCTTGCGTTGCATCCTCAACTGTGCTTGATCCTCAAGTGGACCAGACGAAGCTTGGATCAAGATTGATCAATCCTGCAGATAAATCGAAGACTCGAGATATTTTAATCTTGGCCTGGCATTAGAAAAGATGTGAATGGGTGTGCGATCCTAGAACTATGCGATCGGGATGATGAAGGATCGCAGGTGGAATGATCGGTCTTCAATTTGCATGTAGAATTGCTCGGACCCGATGTCAGCCTCCAGATGCAAGCGCTACAGGCTCCAGATGTGAGATGTTCTTCAGTGCTAACCTACAAGGATCTCTACAACCGGTTGATTTATATTGGTTAGATTAACTCAAGACTAACCCAAGCAATTGACTCAAATAAAGTTAAAATTAACGGCAGGGTCTGTGAGGTAAGACGGAGCAAGTTTACGGGGTTGAGGGAGGAATATCGATGTTTCAAAGGTCGTAGAGGTCATTGGCAAAGATTATAGGGTCTGCCAGGTAAAAATCCCATTAACTTTTATCAATAAATATGGGCTCCATGCCCATATTAAGTTTCTAACTATATTTTTTTATTTTCTAGGTCTAAATTAGATGTAGTCAAAAAGGGCTCAAATCCCCTCCCTTTTAATTTGCAAAAAAAACCACTACAAAACAAAATAACTGACGTAAGCAATAAAAAATAAACAAAATTTAATGGGTCGTTGACGTCAGCCCCCATCTCCTTCCTCTAGCGCACCCGCTGACCCCTCCCATTCATCTCCTTCCCCACACAATCGCCAACACCCCCCGTCTCCTCCCCCTCGACCACTATAAGAAGGAGGAGGGCCTAATGGAGGGAGATTACCCATTGGGGGACAGAGCTGGAACCATCAATCAAAGGACACATTACAGCTCTGTGGCGCTGCCTCCCTCTTCCGCTCCTCCTCCGCGCTCCGCCACCCCTCAGCCTCCTCTCACCGCTGCTATCGCCACCCAGCCACATGTTGTTTCCATCGTGCCTTACTACTGCTATCACTGCCCAGTCGTGCACCTCCTCCGTCTAGAGAAGAAGGCATCTCAAGGCCCCTTTGTAATTTCTTTTTTGTTTAAGTTTATTTTTAAAACATTTTGGACTCAAAATAAAATTTTGTTAAACATTTAATCAAATTGTGAATTTTTTTCCATTTTTTGATTATTATATTCAGTTACATTTGCATTTAATTTATTCCAGTTTTTATTAATTACATTTTAGTCCTCCATGGATCTTCTTGCAATTTTCTCAAATTTTATTTCTTTTCCTGCAATTTTTCCATTAAGTAGTTTTTATTTTGGTTATTTTCACTTACATTCAGATACTTCTCAGTAATTATAATTAATCCCTTAGTTTAAATTTATTGCATTCAAACCTCTAAGTTTCTTATATAATTACACAAATCCCCTAGCACTTCCAAAAATCACTAAAAATAGGGAAAAAATCCGAAAATTCCTAGAAAATTCATGTACAATCCTTATGATGTCTAGAACCTAGTGATAGTTTTTACACATTTTAAGTTCCTAGGAGCAAATATAAAAATAAGATTCATTTTAAGTCAATAAATTCGAAATTACCTTTGTAAATAGAATAAAAATCAGAATAAAAAATATCCGAGTCACTGTGGATCGATCATTTACTTGTCCTATAATTATTTTAATATCTAATTAGCTTGTAATTCAATAAATTTATTTGAATATCTTGATTTTCGTGTGTGTACACAATGACACGTAAAAATACACTTTTAGCTCTCCGAAAATCACACCTTAATTTTTGCATCGTTTCTAGGGACTAGACAACTTTCATATTTTTTGGCAATTTTATAAATTTATTTTAATTTTGTAAACTAATTTCATTTGTCTTTCATTGCAGATAAAAAATTCAAAAAAAGTGGATCTATCTCGCGCTCTCTTGGTCTCCCTCATTCTTTCTAGCTCTTATTATGGATCCAATATACCACACACTGTAAGATCTTTCCAATAACTCAGACATTTCTAGGTACTTGCATTTGTATGTATTTTTAAAAAAATTGAAAATCATAAAATGAAGTTCCTCTGTTGCATTCATATCTACGGATCTCTCTCCCTCTGCTCACCAATTAAACAAGATCACAATTGAGTTGCTCTCCTAATCAGATAAGTTCCAGAAAGTCACTGCATGGATCGAATGAAAGCGGTTTGAAGTGCTTCAAGTATTGCACATGTACAAACTGAATCCTAAATCAGAGCCAAAGTATCCTATTTAGGTTTTGACTACTTAATTTAAAATGTTTAGCTATTTTTAGTGAGGGAAACCTTAGCAGAGTCGATGATTAAATGACACCATATTTGGCACCGTCCTCAAGAAATACGGGTAGACGTTCTACTATACATATACTTGCACCCATACTGGCTGAAAGTGGATGCAACTAAGAGTGGGACTTTGGGATAGTCCTTAAAACTACAAATAGATTTTACGTCAATCTTTTTGTGTGCTTGAGTTTTTGTAAACAATAAATTAAAATTTTTAGAAGATAACTATTTCTGTGTCAGCTCATGTGTGTTGGCGAATCGATCTTGTTTTGTGTTTGTTTGTACTTGTAAATCCTTAGTCATGGAAAGAATTCAAGTTACGCTCAATGTTTTGCATGAGAAACTCAAGTTAAATCGGGTTATTGCACATCCTATGGAGGATAGAAAATGATTTTCTCCTCTATTCAACCCTCATATCCTATTTTCAATTGAAAATGAGATTGATGAAGTCATGGATCTAGCACACAAATATAAAGAGGGTAAAGAACACAAAAGGAAAGAATTATTCAATCAAAAGTCAAAATCAACCAAGCTGCTAGATACCCCTTCAACACGTAATCAGACTGCGACAGATCTCCAAGACGACTTTCTTATGGATGAATTTTTACCTTTCACTCAATCCTATCATCCTTTATCCTTTTCACATCACTAGGATTTCTGGAACCTTCTATTGATGAGAGGTATTATTTCGATGATTTTGGTCAATCATATCTCCCTTGGAATCACAAGAACCTTCCCAAGAAACCCAAACTACATTTCTGACCAAAAACTTAATCTATGACCCGACCACTCTAGATCAACATGATATGAATATGAAAACCATGCTCTGTGAGGATTCCATGATTACATTTTTTAATAATTTTGAAGATAAACCTGAGGGGATTTTTGAGGAAGGTGTAATTAAGAGAAAAGCAAATGATTGTGATCTAACCTCCCAAACTCAAAGGACAAAGCTGTATTTTGATGAGTTATATTTGACTATTATTGAGAAAGAATTTCTTGAAGAGACACTATTGATTCCCTGAAATCTCCAATTGATCAACTTTGGTGATATTTCTAGTTTTTGTCATTCACAATTGAAGCATGTTATTATTGAAATTTCCATTGATATAGAAGTTCAATATATTGACTGAGATAAAACTGTGACGTTTGAATGTTGGAACTCTGATTTTGGGGACGATCTTGTGATTGGATTCAATTGTAAAAAAGATGAAAAATGATATAATTTTGGGATTCTTGATTGGAAAAAATCAAAATAAACTTAATGAGTCAAGTGATATTAATTATGAGCACGAGATAATTGATAGCTTTCTAAAAAAATTTGGAAATAATTTGAGAAGAAAAGAAATGATGGAATATGATTTTGAGGTTGGATCAAAATTTCAATGCAGAGATGATAATCAATCTAGGCCTGACAAAATTTTCACGAATGCATTAAAAAGAGAGACTGATAGAGAACTTGATGAGACCCTTTTCCCAACAATCCATGACCTTATGTCAGAAGTCTTCCTCAATGACTCTCTCGAGGAAGAGATTATTGTGTCTACTTCCATTTCCTTTCCAATATGGGAAGAAGAGATACATCACTCGGTGTATGATTCCCAGTACACATTCTCTATCACCGAATCGATTTCGGATCAGGATGACCTTATTACCCCTGATCCTTTATGGAGTGACCAAGCAATATCTCCAAGCACTTCAGGATTATCGACTTCCCAAGTTAGAGGATCAACCCTGGTTGGACCCATCGTATGTGGTCCCGCACTCATTAGTAGTTTATATAGAGGAAGATCGTATTGATTACACACATACTTCCTCTCAGCCCTCCCACCATCTTGTACTTTAAATAATCAATCATGTTGAGGTTGAATCATGATGGTTTGATCTTAGTTTTGATTTGGAATCTACAAATGATGCCATCCAAGATAATTATAGTGATATCGTGAAGGGAGATGATTATGAAACATGGATGGTAATTGAGGATTTTATTTTAACTCGCTCAACTTTCGAACTCCATCCGCCATCTTTCCGCACACTACCATCTCCAACCACTTACCTCACCATAATGTTTCAAACATGAATGCTGATCATATTGGAAACATGGGCTATTTCTAACCTAGGTTCCCGACTAGGGCCATTAAAACAAACACACATTGTGGGATTCCTCCCATAGTTATCTTTCAGGTATTTCTCTTACATTTTCCCTCTCATTTTTTGTAGTTAAACATAAGTATGGAGAAACCCTAAAAAATCAATTGGAAAATAAAAAAACATCATTCATTTGTTGCATCCTGCACCATCTTTAATCATGTTGTCTCATTTTCCCATTTTATTATCGCCATAGGACATGGCTTTTGCTAATCATGGGGTCGTATTGCATTTCATGCATATCATTTTTATTTTATCACTTTTAAAAAAATACATTTCATATCATGAATTCCATTCTATAAATTACTTTATAAAAAACCCAAAATATTTTCCATTTTATTGCATTTTTTATCAAAGTTTCATATCGTTAAGAAGGCAAACTTTGCATCATATTTGCAAAAAAATATTCGCATATACTCAAAATTTCACAAATAATGTAAAAAATCCCAAAAAGATCTTTCAAAAAATCAGCATTTTTTTTTCAAAAATCCAAAATTATTTTCTTAGTTTTCTCCTAACTTTATGAGATTTTTATTATGGTTTTTACAATTTCGGGCATAGATCAAGAAGACCTCAATCCATTTAATTTTAGAAGATTTCTCCAAGCTTGAGTATTCATGTTCTTCAGGTCTATTGTAAACATAATTCCTCAAGTTCAAGTAATTTTATGTGGTGACCAAAATATATGTATAAATAGATCATCTTGATAGCTTTTGTTATCTTTTACTCTTGATTGATTTTTGAACAAATTGCACATTACACCTTAGTTCAACTTAGTTTTTGTGTACAAGGGGATGTTTTAGTCTCTAGCAAGGGAAGGGAGTGACTATGAATCTCGGCTAAGCAAAATTCATTGATCTAAGTTCAAGAATCACTTATTTTTTATAAGTTTGGGTCTGTCAGCAAACTTGCCTTGTACATGTATCTGAATATCACATTTTATACATGTACACTCTTGATACCCAATGCCGCCGAATTCTATCAAAAAAAAGGCAGAGTAAGGGATGTTTGTTCCAAAAATGCAAAGCAAAGATCCACCAAAAAATCTACTTAAATAACCATCTCTATCAAACAAGTCAAGTAGCAGACCAATGTTGCTTCCAGTTTGAAAGAGGCCAAAGAGGCCTAGGGTTGTACTCTACAAAAAGAAGAAAAAATGAGAGCAACGGACCAAAGCGGTCTATGAAAACCCATAAGAATTCAAGTTCTCTACAATTTGCAACTATTTTCTTTTGCTGACAGATTCAGGTGAAATGAGAATAAGTCTAGACTTAGAGAGAATATATGCTTTAAATTTTGTGATTGTCTTAGTACCATGCTTAAGGTTGTACGGTATACGTGTCTCGCAAGTTGGGAAGAGCTATAAAATTCACACATAGTTCAAATTCAATTCAAGGTTAAAGAGAATATATGCTGATCAGGATAACCTGACTTGACCTAAGGATGAATTGAGTAGAATTGATAGAACATGAGGACTGTTGAATCGAATACTCGAGTCTAATAAGATCCTGAACACATTATTAATCAAAATGTCAACTTAGTCTTTGTTTGCTATTTGTTCAAAATTGACTTAAAATCTCATGACTTTGTGGGTGTATATGTTGTAAACCCTCTCTGAGCATTCCTAATTATTTTATATTTCTCTTTGTATATCATTATTTTGCTGTGGACTAGTAAAAGTTAAGTATGTAGGTATGATGAATCTGTAATTTATCATGTTTTATACCTTTTATTGATTAAAAAATCATGCATAATTAGTTGCATTTTTCTTGATTTATTGCATAATTTTCATTCCATGACTTTCATACATATTCCATTCAAAATCATTTAAAAATTGCATAACATTTCTCACATAACAAATAGAAGAAAAAGAAAAATTCATGTATTAATTAATTTTTGTCAATAATATGGGCTCCATGCCCATATTAAGTTTCTGACTATATTTTTATTTTCCAGGTCTATCTTAGAAGAATCTCAAGAGGGCTCCAATCCCATCCCTCTTCATTTGCAAAAAAAACCACAACAAGATAAAATAGTTGACATCAGCATGGTGTCGTCATTCACAAAAATAAACAAGTTTAATGGGGCACTAATATTAGCGGTGATGTTAGCCCCACCTCCTTCCTCCATCTCACCAACCGAACCCGCCCCTTCGTCTCCTTCCTCGTGCCAACGACTGGCGCCCCCTTTCTCTCCATGTAATCGCCAACGCCCCCTATCTCCTCCTCTCCCTTGACCTCTATAAGAGGGAGGAGGAGGGCCCAGCGGAGGGAGACCGCATATTGGGGGATGGTGCTAGAACCATCAATCAAAGGACCCTTTACAGCTCTGCACCGCCACCCCCCCCCCTTCTGCTCCTCTGCCATGCCCCTCGCACCTCAGCCTCCTCCCACTACTATCGTCGCAATCCAGCCATGTGCCGCCTCCATTGCACCTCACTATCACCGTCGCCGCCCAGCCACATGCCTCTGCCATGCAACGAAGAAGGGGACCCAGGGACCCCTTCGTAATTTCTTTTATATTTAAGTTTATTTTTTAAACATTTTGAACTCAAATGTAATTTTATTACACATTTAATAAAATTTTGCATTTTTTTCCATATTTTTTTATTATATTCAGTGAAATTTGCATTTTTTTTATTCTAGTTTTTATTAATTACATTTTAATCCTCTAAGGACCATCTTGCAATTTTCTCAAAGTTTACTTCTCTTTCTGCAAATTTTCCATTAATTATTTTTATCTGGATAATTTCACTTCCATGTAGATACTTCTTAGGGCCTGTTTGGTTGTAGGGTTGTGCAGGGTTGGCCCAACCCTAGTTACTATTCACAAGGGTACTTCCTCCTCACAGATTACTATTCACCCACCCCAACCCAGCCCAACCCAACCCAATCCAACCCAGCAACCAAACAGGCCCTTAGTAATTACAATTAAACCCTTAGTTTAAATTTTATTTACATTCAAGCTCCTAGGTCTCTTAGATAATTACATGCATACCCCTAACATTCCAAAAATGACCAAAAATAGCAAAAAATCAGAAAAATTCTTACAAAATTCTTGTGCAGCCCTTATAATGTCTAGAACCTAGTGACCGAAACTTTGACTGGTCTAGAAGCCAGCATAAAAATAAGATTCATTCTGAGTCAATAAAGTCGAAAATGCCCTTATAAATGAATAAAAAATCCGTGTACAATTTTTCGAGTCCCTATGGATCGATCCTCCACTTGCCATATGCTTATTTTAATATTGATTGGTTTATAGTTGAATAAATTTATCTGAATATCTTGATTTTCTCGTGTGCACGGAACAACGTGTAAAAACACACTTTTAACGCATCGAAAATCGCATCTTCACGTACTCCTACGAAATGCACCGACACCAAATGCAATCCACACATTTCCTAAAAAGGCATGGATCTTCCCACTGGTAAAAATGAATATCGGACAAGAACTTGTCCCTATTTATTTATGTACAATCTTGTGGAACTTTACAAAGACGGTATAGTTCATAATATCAGCATACTAGGGGAGAGAAGCAATACTAAGAATGGATTCATTGGGGAAGGTTTCTAACATCAATACGATGCTCAGCTAAGTATATGATAGTTCTATTATATAAAGACGGTATGCTACATATTCTTAACTCTAGGTTTATCTCTAATTTCCAAATCAAACTTCTGGAGGAAAAGGATCCATCTGAGTAGACGTGACTTGGCATCCTTTTTCTGCTATAAATACTGAATAACTGAGTGATCAGTAAAACAATAACCTTTGAACTGAGAAGATGGGAACTAAACTTCTCAAGGGTGAAAACAACTTCCAGCAACTCTTTATCTATCACCTCTTCTGAGTATCATCTAATGTTCTGCTGACATAATGAATGGCATAGGGAAATCCTTCTCATTTTTGTCCTAACCCAATGACGAAATCCGATGCATCCGTCATGATATAGAACGGTAGAGACCAATGGGTGGTTGTAGGATAGGTGCTTGAGTGACAAGTTCTTTCAACTGAGTAAAGGCTTGGAGAACCTTATGATCAATAATGAATTCAGTCACCTTGCCTAACAATTTTGTAAGAGGTCGGGCAATCTTGTTGAAGTCATTGATAAATCTTCTATAGAAACCAATAAGCTCGAGAAATGACCACACATTCTTAACTTTTCAAGGTGGCTCAAGTTTCACAATAACATCCACCTTCATCGAGTCGACATCCATACCTCGTTTGGAGACAACATGGCCTAGAACAATTCTTTCTGTTACCATGAAGTGACTCTTTTCCCATGATTGAGTCAAATAGACATCACGACATTTCATAAGTACTCGGTCTAGGTGCGTAAGATGAACATCAAAACTATGTGCAAGACGAGCATCAAAACTATCACCATAGACCAAGAAATCATCCATGAAAACCTCAAGAAAGGTACCCACCATGTTGGCAAAAACAACCCACATGCACCTCTAGAATGTAGCGGACGTCTTACATAATCCAAAGGGCATCCGCTTGAAAGCATAGGTGCTGAACGGAAAGGTGAAAGTGGTTTTCTCTTGATCTTCAGGAGCGATTGCCACTTGGTTGTACCTGGAGTATCCATCCAAGAAGCAAAAAAAAATTCTTTCCCTGCAACCTTTCAAGCACTTGGTCAATAAAAGTCAGGGAAAAGTGATCCTTCTTCGTTGCTGAATTCAAGCATATGTAATCAACACAGACATGCCATGAAGTAGGTACTCAAGTAGATATCTCCTCCCCTTGATCATTTGTAGCCCTCGTAGTTCTGGATTTCTTCGGAACTGCAATGGGCTAAACCATTTTGAATTGGAGATATGATAAATGAGCCAGCCTCACACCACTCTATTATCTCTTTAATAACTATGTACCAAAGATTAGGGTTTAGCCTTCTTTGAAATTTGCGGGACAGTTTACAATCATCTTCTAAGTAGATAAGGTGTGAACACAAGGTCGAATTTATCCTTCGAAGATCAGAAATATTACAAACAAGTGCCTTGCATTTTTTCTCCAGAATTCTATCAAGCGAGATTCTAGATCCATGATCAATATGCTACCGATGATGACCAGATACATATTCTTCTCACCCACAAAGAAAGCGTGCTTAGAACTATCGGAAGCTGCTTTAATTCATGTAAATTCTGAGTCGGCTTCTCAGATACTTCTGAAATAGAAATAGTTGATGAATGATCTGGTAACATTACCTTGATGTTCACCTCTATCACTCTTGGCATAGACCCGAATATATCTGCAATTATTTCTTCTTGTCGGTTTGGCATGGATCTTCTTCGAATAGCTCGATCAGTGCTTCTTACTGCTTCGAGTGTTTGAAGGAATGACTGACCAAGAATAATCGGGGTCTGGAGTAATGGTATAGAGGAATCCATGTTCAGGATAATGAAGTCCATTGCGAATTTCATGTCATGCACTGTTACTATAACATCCTCTAAAAACCTTTGGGTCGCTCGATGGATAGATTACTAAACTGGGATCACATGTGTGTGTGTATGTGTTTAAGCGGGCCCAACCTGAATTCTTCAATCAATGAGGAGGGCATAAGGTTAATGGAGGAATCGCTATCAAGCAAAGTTAGCTCGAATATATAATCAAATATCGCATATCTGATAAAGGTGCTCCCTTGTCTTTCTTCTTTGTTGGGATGTCACTGATCGCATTTACGGTAGCCATGGTAAAAATGTGTTTCTCTAAATGAATGCATCTATTTTTGTGAGGTTGGCACTTTGATGTACATGCCTCTTCCGTCCTTTCTTAATAAAAGGCATGTATTCCATGGCTTTCAATAGAGGAATTTCAAGAAAAATATTCTGTAAGATCTCAATAATGGTGGGATTAAACAATTTTGTTTTAAATTTTCTATTTTTTGGAATTTTTCAAAGCAACTGGAAAAGGAATATTTACAGATGGAAAATCATTGTTCTTATTTACAACTAGATCATATTGTAC
The DNA here is from genome assembly GCA_037367405.1 of Ottelia alismoides. Classification (NCBI taxonomy): domain Eukaryota; kingdom Viridiplantae; phylum Streptophyta; class Magnoliopsida; order Alismatales; family Hydrocharitaceae; genus Ottelia; species Ottelia alismoides. The sequence goes on along the minus strand of JAZKJV010005669.1, from coordinate 111,049 downwards.
AATTGGATGCCTAGAAGGGATGTTTCCATCCAATACAGGTGGAGAAATAAAAACTGGAAACTCGGCTTTGTCGATCGGCATGGGATGGGTTGTTGTTGTTGCGGCTTTCTCCTAGGCTTGTTCGGCTCAGCCTTCGCTTTTATTCTATTTTTGGTCTTTTTTCTTCATTTTTTATATTTTCTCTAGTGTGGCTCCTCCTTCTTGGTCACTCGACCCCTGTTGTTGGATCGGTTAATTAGAAGATGATGATTCGTTGATTGACAGTTTATTCTTCCCTTAGAAGCTACAGATGGTTGCAAGGTCCTACCACATCTGAGAGTCACAATGTTAGATAACATAACATATTTATTTATACCTAACTCATCAGGATTGGAGGACACATCACGAATTACATGTTCTTTACGCTTGAAATTATTGGGGTTGGCCTCAACCTACACTGGTATGATCGTCTTGGTGCAGTGAGGTCATCAAGTTTCTAGCTCATCTATGTTAGACTCTTCACCATCTGAGCAAAATAGTCCAAGATAGGGTCGACGGGCACAACCTTTGAGTATTCAGTGTCCTGACCACATTGGGATTAGTAGTGATGTTGTAGAGGTTGTGACTGATTATTCTGTGAAAAATATTGAGGAGGATATTGCTCATGGTAGAGAGGAGGGGGATATTGGTTTGGGTAAGAAGCACCTGGGTAATGATGATAAGGTTGTTGTTGGTCGTACATTGACTATTGCTATGATCATCTCCAAGTGTGAGCTTGTGGTATAAACTACAAGTTTTAATGATTCTGGACAAACTACCCACCATGGGATTGGTGGTACAACTGTATGGCAAAAGATTGCCCATGTTGATGTTTGGGATGGAGGTGAGAACAATGGCTCGACAAAAGAATGAGGATCAGGGTGGTACACAATCATCTTTTGTTGTGGTTGCGGTGTTGGTGGTGCATGATCAGGTACATGCACATAATACACATGTTGGATGGATGCCAACTGCCCTAGACTCTGCGATGGTGTTGATTCTTTTGACTCAGAAGGAGTCGTAGATGATGATGTCACAGATTAGCAGGTACTTATCGTGCTAACCAAGAGCTCCATATGTTTGATGATCTAGTATAGTTTATACATGTTCTTAATTCTCTATTAGATCACAACTAATTCCTCAAGGTCATGTGATTGTTTCTCCGTAATATCCACTTTGGACATGTGGCTCCCAATAATACCAAGGTTGGAGCTTTCATCCCTTTCATCCCTATTTGCATCATGTGATGCCGTCAAATTGGCAGTCTTGTGGTGGATCTGGGGTTGCTTCTGATATGCTTGAGATGAATACAAGGCGACCTCTCCTATGGCCATTTCCTCAAATATCTACGAGAATATGTCTTCTTCTTTGTTGAACCGAGAGCCACCAAGTGCGGCATCAATCAACCTCTGACTCTCTCATGTCAGGCCCCAAAAGAAGTGTTTGGCCTGCCTGGTCCTTGGGATGTCATGGTGGGAGCACAGCATCAATCAACCTCTGACTCTCTCGTGTCAGGCCCCAAAAGAAGTGTTGGGCCTGCCTGGTCCTTGGGATGTCAGGGTGGGAGCACTTCTCTCGTAAATCCTTGAATCTCTCCGAAGCTTCATGTATGGACTTGTGAGGTCCTTGGGACGAATTCAAGATGTGTTCACGCATCTGGTTCAGAAGACCCAGGGGATAGAATTTGTGGAGGAAACTGACTTGAGCTCCTCCCATTTCATCACTTCCTTTCTCAAATGATTAACCCAGTATAAAGCCTTATCCTAAATGCTAAAGGGAAAGGCAATCATCCTGATTACACCTAATAGGATGTTAGGGTAGTGAGTAGTGATGTAGATGAGGCCAAACTTTTTTATATGGATGCATAAATCCTAATTAGTGTTTCCATGGAACGAGGGAAGAAGAGGCAAAAGCTACGATTTGAGCTCAAAGTGTCTGTGGATCGGTGGATTCTGGATCCACTCAGTGATCTGGACAACGCCAAGGTTGTAGGTCTCTTTCAATGTAGGCTTAGGAGCCTCTCTTCTTTACTCTTATTCCCCCTCCACAGGGTCCATTTACCTATTCTTCTTCCCCTACTCCTCTTCCTCCAATGTTTTCTTTATCTCTCCTCAGTTCTAATAACATCTCCTGGAATGTGGCCTGAGCTTCAGCCTGTGCAGACAAGTGTGTTGGGATCGCCTGTATGGAGGAGAGCATATGAGCATTCACTTCATTCTTCTCAACTTGATGTGCCTTATCTTTGGGAGCCATCTATGTATAAGACTCAAAAGGAAATAAAGGCTTGTTCATTCTGCGGATCTACATGATGAAATGAATCCCGATCAGTATGGAATTGTACACCATATGTAGAGAGGTGTTCTGAATTAGGGTCAATTCCGAACATTTTTGATTGGGTAATATGTATGGAGACAGGCCGATCTCCATCCATAAATGAGGAATTTTGGGACAAGAGTGTTTCTGATTTATTTGAGATAAAGAAGATAGGGAGTCTTGAGAGTGGTTTGCAAAATCTGAACTGATCTTTATAAAATCATCCCAAATTATTGGAGATGTCAGAGTTGTGGAACCGATGTTGTCATTTGCGCAGTCTAGACTAAGCCATCTAAGACCCGTCATCTTGAGAAACCATAGATAAGATGATAAAAATGAGCACGGAGATACACAAGGAATAAAATGAAGAGAAAATTGAGAAAAGGATCCAATGAGCGAAGTAAAAAAGGAATGATACAAAGAAGTGGAAATAAAAGGCACAAGTTCACGGGACTGTGATTTTTGACCTAACTAGATCCAAAACAAACATTAAAGCAATTGGATTCACCAACTCAACACAGGTGAAGTCGTGAAAGTTTGACTATTTATCTTTTCATTTTTATTAGTTGTTCAGGAAATCTCATCAATCTTAGTCCTTAGCACTACCCCTATAGGCGGGTGAGTACTACCAGACAAGTTTAATGTTCTTCCCACTACTTTTATAATAAATAGTCTGCACTTTTTAAAAGTCCTTGTTGTCGAATCCGGGTCCTTTACTCAGCCAAAGAAATGGAGAAAGGAAGCCGATGTAGAGAATTGAATACTTCCTCCTTGTGGGGTACTCGGACGTGGAACGATGCGATAGGGACCCACCGTCATAATTCCCCTATGTTCAAGTAATTTAGACTAAGTCTACAAGCAGACCTAGCACTACTCGCCCATGTACCGATAGAGACGCTATTACTTCACAAACCCATGCTATAATCAAGGCAAACACATATCGGGATTTGGGATCTAATCCTAAGGGGGTGTGCCTCACTCGGTCTGGAGTGTACCTAAAGACAATGTGGGCTTTATGAACCAATTACAATGAAGTCCATTACGAATTTTAATTAGGGTCGAACTTTATTTAGTAGTCTCCTAGTTTTAAATTTTTAGGATTTCACTTTTTTGAGTATTTTTTTAATAATAATCGCCTAAAGATTTTTTCAATTCTCAATTTATTTAAATCCAAGAAAGTAGGGGGATAAGTCAAAAAAGCCGATGCGTGTCAAATCTACAAATGCATGTAGAGTTAGAAATGCATACTTTGCTCTAGCATTTTACATGCAAAGTAATCCATGCATATAATTAAAACTAATCAATATCCATATGTAACGATGAAATCACCCTAGATACATGGATTGTTATTAACATGAAGCATAAATTATTTTGACTAAGTCCAAGCGTAGAACTAGAGGTGCAGATAATTAGGCTTTGGACCTAGCTTACCGAGCAAACAATCTTAAATATCTAAGGGATCAATCAATAAAGACGTGAAATATAAAACGGAAAAAGACACAAATTGTTGAAAACAAATAAAAACAAGGAGAAAATAGGGAGAATAAAAGTGAAGAGGGTGATGAAAACAAGTAAAATCCAGTCGGGCCCCCTAGGTGAACAATCACCTGATGAAATGGACCCGGAAAGTTCAAGTGTCAACATTGACATGTATTATTACAGTTAATAATTATGTATCTTTCTCACTAAAATAAAAATAAAAACTATACTACACTAATGCTAATATGCTCCTCTCGGTTTATTGTCTTATTTGAATCTCTCTCCTGCCAACCATCTAGGAATAAGTCGGCCTCCGCCTTGCTTGGGTGCAGTCAGCTCTCCTAGAAAAGCCACCCTCGCTCAACGGGCCCTCGCAACAAAGCAAACAAGGAGAAATGGATTAGAACCGGTAAGCACTTATTGAAACAAAATAAAAAGCATGGATAAAATAAGCATAAGTATGCACAAACTACATGCTTCTCCCTAGTAACAGCGCCATTTAGTGGACAAGAGATAGGCCAAGGGTTCCTAACAAGGTTGGAACCCAACTCATTGTGGCGATCAATCTGTAATCAACCCACGATATGATAAATAAATCGATAAATACCGAGTGAGTTAAAATGTATTATAACTCTACAATAGATGTGTAGAAATGTAAGTAGTGTAGATGTCGAACAAAGATAGAAAACAAAGGTAGGTTAATTATTAATTATTGCTCATTAATAATATTGTGCATATTTTTTTCTTGTATATGTGGGTTTTTAATTATTTTTAATTTTTATGGATTTTTAATAGTTTATTTATATTTTTAATTTTATTATTTATATTTTCTTTTAATTTTTTTCGATTTATAATTTCTTTTTTATTTTCAAAATAAGATATATAATTATATATAATAATAAGATATTATACGTAATATAAGTGATATGTATTATATATAATAATCATAGGTTAGTAGATTTTTAAATATATCAAAATACAATTAAAATACATGAAATAGAATATTTTTATGATTTTTATATTTTGCCCTATTTTTAATATTTTTACTAATTTTTAGGAATTTTTAAAGTAATAAATATAGCAAAAAAGTGAACAGAATATTATCCGAGATTGTTTTAGGTTTAGTAAATATAAATAAGTCCAAAATTAAGCTAAAACCATTTTTAATATTTAGTTTATATAATATAGAAAATTCAGAATTAGAAACTTATATATTTGAATTTTTTAAGATTTTTTCCTATAAGATTTTTAGAGTTTTGTGATTTTTTTTATATTTTATATTTTGTTTTTTTGTGATTTTTAGATATATGGTAGAATATATAAAAATATAGGAATTGCAATGTTTTGGAATTTTTGGAAAAGTTTCCTAATTTTTATGGATTTTTATATTTAAATAAGATGAAAATGCTTTTTTTGTTTTTATAATAAACAAGAAATTTAATTAAATGCTTACCTAAAAATTATGCATGAACTAGCATGATATTAAGCGCACATATTAATTTTCCTACAATTTTTGGTGTAACTAAATATTTAATATGGACAAATTAAAAGGAAATAAAACATTACCGGAATAAGGACCTAATTGTAATTTATAAAAACTTTAAATATATTTAACAACATGTCCAGATAATATAAGGGTACATGCATAAAAATTACAGAGCCTCATGCATCGTTACATGTGAGGTGGGAGGGCCTATTTGTAATTTCCATAAAGCGTGAGGTCCTACTTGAAATTTAAAAAAAAATTACACTATTTTTTATATTTATAATATTAATATTAAATACAAAAGCACGATAGGGGCTTTATGCAATTACCCCCAAGAGCAGCGCATGAGGCACGCATGTGGTTTGATTATGTGGCTCTGGTGCAGCCACATGGCTTTACTTACGATGAACGGCTCTGGATGTGTATCTCTTTGCTTAATTTTAATGGCTCAAATTAGATCCAGTCCGAGGCTCATATCTGATAGTGGAGGAGGAAGGAAGAAGAATAGGGAAGAACAACTTCCATGTCTTCTTTGGAACTTTGATTACACACAGCTCCGACCACCTCCAGCTCTCCTAAGCAGCTCAGAGTTTTCTCGGGACCAACCTGCAACTGTAGAATGCCTGAAATATGTTCAGACCTTGCTAATAAGAGGTCTGGAGCTCAATGAAGGCCGGTGACCTGGGATTTTAAGTGGGCATTGATTCTCTTCCCAAGTGGCTCATCCGGGCTACACTCTAGCACAAAAAGATTTAAAGGTTCGAGGGGAATCTCCCCGGCCTGATACTGAAACGGGTAGCACAAAGGGGGTGAAATGGCGGTGAGTCTCCAACTAAGGTGTTGGAATAACTCTCAGCTCGATCCGTACAGGATCAAGATGATCTTAGTGGGGGAAAAGATGAAGCCAGGGTGTATCTGATGGAGTGTCTTGGGTGTCGAAATAGAGGTTGATACAAGCAGAGGATAGTGGCCAGAGCCTAGTGCTATGGTGCAAGTTTGTAAAGATCAGCAGACTATTTGGCTTGATTACAACTCGATGGCATGGTCGACTCGACTAAGGATCATCGACCCTTAGTCGGTTAGAGCGACTAGTCAAGCTGACTAGTCGGCTTAGTCGGCCGACTAAGTGATTGATTTTTACAAGAGGATCCAGATACCTGATTGTTTAGGATTTAAGTTAATGCTCGACTCTTCGAAACCCTCACACTCTCTCTTCGGAACCCAATACTCACTTTGAAACCATCTCCAGGCAGCAGGGGATCATCGCTCCTCCTTCGATCGCCGCCTCCGCTGGTCGTCACACCTCCTCCGATCCCTACAATTAACATCGCAATCCTCTCATCCTGCTCCAGCTAACTCGGAGTTCCTCTCCTCCCGTTCCAGCCAGTGCCACCGACCTAAAAAGTTGGGTTTTCCATTTTTTCAAGTTTTATAATATCGCGGAAGATATCTTGATAGACAAGATTTTTTTAAATTACTACATGCTTTTGAACTATAGTATCCCTCCATGATATTAAGATCAAATTTTGTAGGATCAAAATCGCATAATCTCTTTATTCAACTTCTATCCTTGCTTCATTCTGCTTCTATCCATTTCATAAATTACTACATGCTTTTGAACTGTAGTATCCCTCCATGATATTAAGATCAAATTTTGTAAGATCAAAATCGCATAATCTCTTTATTCAGCTTCTATCCATGCTTCATTCTGCTTCTATCCATTTCATAAATTAAAACATCATTATTCAGCTTTAGAATTGCATATCATGATGCATCTGAAATTTATGGATTCAAATATTTCAGCTTTTGTCCATTTTGTAAATTAAAAGATCTATATTTTAAGAGTTGTGTTCAAATATTTCTGCTTCTGTCTATTTCGTAAATTTATGCTTCATTCAACTTATGTCCATTTCATAAATTAAAATATGTATATTCATCTTCATTTAGTTTATGTCCATTTTGTTAAAAGATCTAAATTTATGCTTCTGAACTTGCTTATTTTTTTTTCCTTTTCTTTTAATTCCTTCTTTTTTAGTTCTTAAAACTGAAAATTACTAAATTTAAGTAAATTTGTGAGAGTATATGTATAAAAAATAACTTATATATCTAAAATAATAATAATAAATCAAAATCGACTAATATTTGACTAAATCCAATTAGACGTCCGACTACCAAGTATCCCTAGTCAGTGACCCAGCCGACCGAGTGCCGACTGTCGACTTCTGCAATCTTGCTCTTGCGAACTTCTATTTATAAAATTAAAGATAATTATCATGAAATTAAACTAGATTACACTACAATAAGTAAAGGAATCAACGTACAATTAAACTAACATAATCTAACTGCTCAAAAGTGGTACCTGGAACAGATGAGAACGTCATCAGAGTTACTCTCCGACTATGTGATGAAAGGGATTTCGCTGAGATCGTGTCTCTCCACAAGGCGGATCGACAGTCGCTGAGTTGACCTCAGACGAAATCCCCAAATCGATCAACAATTAACCCACAATAATATATGCAATGAATATCCAAAAAGGTAGAGTTAAAATTTATTATAACTCTACATGTAAATGTGTATAGGTGTAAGTACAGGTAGAGGTCGAACACTGGGAGGCGAATGGTTGTATGTGTGTGGTGTAATTATTCAATCAATTGTTCATGTCCAATTATTGTTTTTGTGGGTTTTTGGTTTTTCACATTTTTTTATATATTTTTTTATTTTTATTTTTTTATTTTGTTTTTATATTATATTTTTTATTTTCATTTTTTTATTCTTAATTATATAATATATGTATTAATATATACAGAGATATATATATATATAAGAAGAGAGAGAGGGGTAATTCAATATATGGGTACATATATATATAGATAAAAATGCTTAAAATATATAGAGATATAATTTTTTTTCTTTTTGCTTTTTAATATTTTTCTAATTTTTTTTGATATTTTTCTGGAAGATTTCTACTTTTTATGTATTTTGAATTTCAAAAAATGTCCTCAATAAAGGACTAAATAGATAACCGAATATAATTTGGGTTTTAAAAATATAAAATAAACTCCAAAAATTCCCAAATTAATTTTAATATATTAATAATAATATATAGATAATTATAAAAGAGAAAAATGTATTTTTGGTATTTTTTAAAGGTTTTTCTATTTTTTGTTGGATTTTAGAGCTTTCTGATTTTTTTTATTTTTCTTTTTCATATTTTTAGGGTTTTTTAAATTCTGGACTCAATATATATATAATTATACCAGATATATTTTTTTTGGAATTTTTTCAAAATCATTTTCTAATTTTTTTTGTATTTTCTAATTTAAACAGCGCAAAAAGGGCTTCTTTTTCATTTTTAATAATTAGGAAAAATGCGAAAAAATGCAAAATAAAATGTGGGCGTGAAAATACAAGGCATGAAGCATTTATCCTAATTTTTTTGTGGAATTTTAGAAGCATCCTAAGTATTTTAATAAATAGATAAAAGGTACAAAAATCAAACAGCCCGGCAGGGGCATTTTTGCAAATAAAATAATTTCCAGGGGCATCAGTGCAAAAATAACTACTGGAATAAACAATTATTTTCATTTTTGGAACTATTTAATAATTTACAAAACCCGCTAGGGTTTCAGTGTAAATTTCACGCGCCTCACGTGGGACTGCACGTGAGGCGCGGAGGGACCAAAATGTAATTCTAATAAACTCAGGGTCCTTTCTGCAAAATCTACAATTTATTTACAATGTGCTATTTAATTTACAATATTAAAAGTTAAATACAAAAATGACGGGGGTGGAAAATGCAAATTACCCCCAAGGGCGCGCTATCCAACGGTTGAGCTTCATTCACTTGACACGCGTCGCCACCACAGGAGCCGATGATGGTTCGCGATCTACGGCTTGGATTAGATCATCTGGCATGATCCGACGGCTAAGGCACTGATGGATCGAATGGCTGATCTTCGACCTGGGGGGACCTCCTTCATCCAACGGCGGGGAGCACACGAGGAAGAACATGGAAGAAAGCTCGCCGGGGCGATCTTCTTCCGCCGGGATCTCGCTCCTCCGCCGATCTTCGCTTCACCTAAGGGTCCCAGAAGCTTCCTGGAGGGCTGCTCTATCTGCTGGAGGTGGTAGATCGGTCGGAGACACGCTGGAGCGCCGCCACGAGCTCGGAGAAGAACAGCAGCTCCAGGTACCTCCGCCCGCTGGTAAATCGACTCCTGGTGCTTTGTGGGGCACCTAACCTGCACAGGAAGGTAGAGAGGCTCGAGGGCATCACCCTCGACCTGGGGTTTGAAGCTGATAGCAAGGGGATGGGTGGAATGGCGAAGCCTCCGGCGATGGGTGGAGTCGAGGCTTCGATTCGCGGATTCAGATGGGAATCCGGTTGGGTTGGAGTGGTCAGAAGATGGAGAGTGTGGAGGGACCAAAATGAAGGCGAAATGGTGTCGGGGCACAGTCGGAAACAAGATGAAAAGCTCGCCGGAGCGGAGCTCCGACGAACTACGAGATCGCTAAACTACGCTAAACTAATAAGCGAAACATGAAACTGATTGCAGGAATGAAATGCTGGAAGTAAAAGCTACCTAGAAAGATAAAATGCGCAGCTCTTATACCTGGGGGCCACCAGGGAGCAGGGCGACCGCCGGAGCGCCGCCGCAACAAAATTCTCCTCCTCCATGGACCGAACCGAGGTGCTGGGAAGCGCCTCCTGTCACGAGGGCTACACCAGGAGCTGATTCAAGCTCATTGAGGGGAATAAAATTGGCCAAATTCGGCCAAGGAAGAGGAGGGACTTATTTATAAACATTCCTGGGGACCCCCATTGACCGGCGATTATTGAAGAATCGAATGGCTGTACAAGGGTTCTAAGATCACGGCGTGAATCACGGATGGTCAGAGAACAAAATCTGTGAAGGGATCGACGGTGATGGAGCAACCAATCGACTGGGAAAAATGGATGAAATCAGCGGACGCGACAGTTCTGACGGACGTCAGGGGCGCAGGGGGGAGTTGACCGGAGGTCAACACTCCCTGGCCCCTGATTGGTCCACATCAACCTGGGCTTGACCCATTTATTACACGTATTAAATGAATTAATTAGAATTTACTTATAAAATAAAAAATGTTTATAAATTAATGTAGTATTTATTTATGATTTTTATTTATTTTTTTGAATTATTTTTCACGGTTTTATTAAAATAATGTATTTATAAGTATATTTATATATATTTATTTTTATTTTGTTTATTTTTATTTAATTATTTTATTTTCTTATTTTATAAATTTATAACTTATTTTTGTGAGTATAAATATATTTTTATTTAATTTTTATAAGTTTATTTACATTTTTAAATAAATGTGTGTATGTTTATGTAGGTATACTTATATGTATTTTACCTATATATTATATACATTTTATTTATTTAATGAATTTTATTTGTTTTTATTATGGACTTGTATTTTTAATAAGTTATATATGATATATACATTATTAGAAAAAATACAAAAGAATGAAACAATTAAAGAATGTTTTTCCTCTTTTATTTATGTACATACTTCACATAAGTATTTTGTCTATATATTACATAGACTTATTTTAATTTTACAAATTATTTTTGGTTTTATTCTAATGTCAATATGTACATGAATTATATACATTATCTACAAAATTCTAAAAATATGAATTTATAAAAATAATGAATATTGAATAAAATGAATATTTTAATCAGGTATTATGTACGAGAAGGGCCAAAAACCTAACTTCCACAGATGGACTCCAAAATTATGAAACTAATTTTATAAAATAGTTCTTGGAATGCTATATACAATTAAAGGTGAGTTTGGGTGATTTGGAGTTTTTATTTGCAAGATATGGGTCTGTGAAGTTGAGATTTTGGCTTTTTATTTTGTATATAGAATGTACACTGAGTATTATTTTTACACAAACTCAATTTTATAATTTTATTTACATTATTATCTACAACCTTTATGAACAAAGTTTCTTTATTTGATGAATAAATAATTATATACAAAATAGGTGTCAAAAATGCCTAAATAAATGAATTAATAAATGAGGTATTTATTGTATAATTGGCCCTTATCTCCCCCTACTTTATTCCTTATCGACCAATTCCATGATGGCCTTGGTCTCGGGGTTAGGGTCATAAAATATTTGCAATATTTTATTCCTTTTTCTTTTCTTCTCTTTATTCTATAATTTTGGCATTAAAAACCTTATTTTATGTATACTTAATACAATAAATAATGAATGCTATTATAGACAAATTGATGCTATTTACATGCATTTGCTGGGGTTTTTAAGGCCAAAATGATAGAATAAAAGTGATGAATTGGCGATTCATCACCCCCATGTACTTACCTTTGCTAGTCCCTAGCAAATACTTATGCAATATGTACTAAAAGAACAAAGAATAAGAAGAAAAGAAAAAGCAAAAATAAAGAATCTGAAGAATAAATTGAATTGAACATGATTATAAAACTTATCTGTACAAAATCAAAGTTTGGAGCTCATGTTAGACCTTGGTGTGAAAATGTGTGTGGAACCTGGTTGAGAACCAAATTTAAAATACAAGAGCCTCTGAGAGTCACAGAACTCGGTTCAAATTACCTCAATAGCCAGGTCAGAACTAGCCTACATCATACGCAAACCCTTATGACTATGAAGCTGACTGGTACGTGTAAGTGATAGTGGCTCTCCCCAACTGAAATGACAAAGAGACTAGCTTCTCTAGAATGACAACCCAATGATTCCCTAATCCAACAGCTCTTTCCTCGAGGAGCGGGGTATTCCCTTCTAAGTTCAAGTGGCAACCAGCTTAGGAGGAGGGGTGAAGAGAAGAATGGACGGTAGCCAGTGTAGCTACCTATCCTGGGATGCAAGACCAGTGTAGTCAAGTCATCCAGCTGCAGGCTCACATTTTTGTCTTTGGAACTCAAGCTTGCTTATTGACTTTGTACACACTTTGCAGGCATTTTATTTTTGTACAGGCCTGATCATTTTTTTTTACAACATACTATTCACAGCAGCATTTACATAAGGAGTTTTTCCTCTTGAGCCAGTAGACTATCCCTCTTTTGAAGCTTTATCGCAACCCACAATCTCCTGTCTTTAGACCTCATGGCTATTGGACCAGGTTGGGGTGCACTTCCCTCCCTAGATGAGGACGAATGTTTCCACCCGTGTGCATCTCAGACTGGCAAATCCAACCCCCTCACCACTCCAACTGAGTTGAGCCAAGTGAAAGGTGCAAGTGTCCAAGTTAGGTCACGGTCGGCAAGAGTCATACGTGTGTTTTGAAAAGTTCTAGTTAGTCCACTGAGGTGACTTGAACCCAGCCCTGATTTCTCAAAGAATTAAGTCTGAATAGACCTGAAGTTCCTTAAACCTAGTTCCCATAAGGTTCCAGTGCAGTTAGGTGCAGTAAGATCTAACTGAGCTCCAATCTTCGACTTTATTGGACTAGTTCAATCATCAATCTCAATGAAAGAATGCTATGCAATGCAAATGCTATTTACAAATATGCAAAGAATAATGCAAGTTTTTCAAAGAATTTTAAAAACAAAGAGAAGAAAATTTTTACACAAATAATTTTTGCACTCAAAGTATAAGATATGTACAACTATTTACACTAGCGTGCTGCTTTATTTTAATAATTTTTAAAGAATTTAGAATTTAGCTTTTATTTAGAAGTATATATGTACACTTGTTAAAGAATTTTGTTTATTATTTATTTATTTTTATTTATAATAATTATTATATATATTATTTTAGTTATATGTGACTATTCCTCAAACTTATTTGACACAAATTTTTCAAACAATTTTTGAAAACTATAGTCCAAAATAATTTTTACAAACATTTTTACAACATGTACACACATTTGAAAATCATTTTGCAAAGGTTTTTCTAAACAATATATATAGATTTTCAAGATATTTTTGCAACAATTTTTCAAACAATTTGCAAATCATTTTCAAACATTTTATTTCACACAAAGAAAAGAAATTTGTACAAACCACACATTTTTACACAGGTTGAAAACATGTAACAAAACGTTTTCAAAATAGTTTTCAATAAATGTTCACAAAGATTTTCAAACTATTTTTCAAACATTTTGCAAAAAATATTTTCTCCTGATTTATTAATCAGTATATACAAAAAGAATTTGAGGAATAATCACATTTTTATTAAGGGTTTTTAATGAATTATAAAGAATTATTAGCCATATTATTACAAAAGTACGAGTTATGGCTATAGTATATACATAGTATATACGACCCCCCTATACCTAGCTTGAGCTATGTCCTCATAGATCAGAGAGAAAATAGAAGACATAACTCGTACTGGGAATACTCAAGGGTGATGTGATCTTGGTTGATTGTATAACCATGACGCTTCCATTCTGAGGGAGTGATGAAACATGTTTGGGTTGTAGTGACTCTAGTCTGTAGAATAGTAATGTAATCTAAGTCCAAATGTTGGACATTGGTTTGTATACGATTCGAATGCAATGAGAAGATTAGATGTTCCGGCTAACTTGATCAGACATCTCTGAGAGGTTTTCGAGATCTGGATATGAGACTAAATCTCACTATCCAAGTCACTATACATGGAACATACAATCATCATGTCCTTATCTCCAAGTATCCAGGGAGAAGACACACTATCCTTGAAAGAGTTCAAGAATAGTTCCATTAGATGATATATGAGCATTGAGAAATAAAAGGAAATAATGATGACTAAATTAGATTTAATTATCATAAATAATGTTGATATGATTGATAAGCCTCCCACTACCCTTGTTAATTCGAGTAAATTAATGTTCAAATTAATTACTAATGTTCGTTGCAGTCGGATAATGAGGGCAAATCAAAAACCACTTTCAATTATAGTTAAATTAATTTCGAACGGCAATTTTTTTACTTGGTTGGAAGTCCAAGGTCGAACTCAGGGAGGCAGTTGTCTCCTTAGGTGAATTTATTTTAGCAATGTCCAAAGTGTGATTTTTGGGGAATAATATTTTTGTCTTTTTTCGGTTTTTTATGCAAGACACATGCGATAGCAGGCCAGTTTTAAAGTTTTTTTTATGCAAGGCTAGTTTTAAAGTTAAATCAAATAAGTATTCAAATTAAGTCCAAAAATAATGAAACTTGGCCAGATGATGAAATATGATGTAATTAAGCTACCCTAATTTTTTTGGAATTTTCTAACACTAAATTAAATTACTATAAATTAAAAATAAATGCAGGGTGATTTTCACAAAATTAATTTTAATATTTATCAATTCACAATATTTTTGGGAATAAAACTTATCCTAGATAGATCTAAAGATGAGGAATCCAGGAAAATTATCAAACCTTAATTTTGATGTGAAATGAACCTATTAAAAATAATTTAAGGAATTCACCAAATGAATTATTTAGGCCTCGGAATACGTGCAATTGAGATGAAATTTTTATGCAAGGTGAAGCTAATTATCCTAGATCTAAAAGATTTTTTAGAAATTTTTGGAGTAACAGAGAAAATTACTATTAATTAAAAGGTGAAATTGGGCAAAATATAACAAAAATGAACCAATTAATAATAGAAAATTTTATACTGTTACTAAAAAATATGCCACGTATCTCATAATGAAGAGGACAACATAAACTTCACAATGCAATTTTCCAATTTAAAAAATGAGTTAATATGCATGCCTAAATATGCGTGCAAAGACAAGGGTATAAATGCAATTACAAAAATTTAAATTGCTGGAAATAAAACATGTTGACAAGGACTTTTATGCAATTACCTAGAATGCAGGGGGTAGATGCAAATTTTCCACGGATCGCGTGCTCCTTACGTGAAGTGCGCCTGGCAGGGACTGAAGTGCAATATGGAAAACCTTCAGGGGCCTCAATGCAATTGACCCAGGAAGCACGTGCAGATCACATGGGGTCCTGAGGCTCGGAGTACTTCGGCGGCTCGGGACGAGGCTCGGGTGACTCTGGAGGCTCGGGTGTGGGCTCGAAAAAGCTTCGGGGATCCGAGCCTAGAGGTCAGGGAAGAGGCTCGGATCGGGCAACGTGGATGGATATGGGTCGTGGGATCGAGTGGTGATCTGACGGTGATGAAAGGCGGTCGCGTGGCGCGGCTTGACCCGTTGGATCAAGATTGATCAAACGGTCTTTGAAGCTCGATGAAGAGGGCGGCGTGGATGATGAAGCGCCGCTGGATCTAGAGGAATCCAACGGCCCTCGGCTGCTTTGGCTGATGGTGATGTGGCGTGATCAAGCCCGTAGGATCACGGATGATCCAACGGTTGCGGAATGAGACGTCGTGGAGTACTTCTGATCGTTCGATCAAGACGATCGAACGGTTGTGGGATGTCGTCCCCAACGGCCCTCCGCCTCCTGCGGCAGAGAGGGGCTGGGCTCCGATGAAGCTGGTGTAGCTCCTCCCCGTCCTCCTGTCATCGACGAGTGGTGATGAGGGTCTGGAGATGGTCGGAAGGTGCGTGGCGAGGCGGCGAAGCATCCGATCGTCTCAGGGGGGGAGGAGATGCGCTGGAACTCGGTGACGGAGGAGCTCGAATAAAGCTCCGACGAGCCACCGGCCAATCAAGATGGAAGTACCTGCAAGGGTTAGAGATATAGCCGAAGCGTGTGTGGTGTCCGTGGAGTGTTTCTGAGCGAGATGAGAGGCCTATGGAGGAATGAGGATGGATGGTGAGCGAGCTCCGCCGAGGTGGCGGAGCTGGGATCGCGCGAAGGTGAAGTACGACATTTGACGAAGCTAAGGATAACACGAGGATCAGTGCTTCGTCGCGGAGCTCGGAGGGAGGACGGTGGAGTGAGAAGATGATTGTGGAGGGTGAATTTAATCGGAGAAATCAAAGGAGAAACTAAGAAGAAGATCAGAGGATCGATGGAGGATTCTACCAGGGATTAGAAGCTCAGAGGAAGCTTCTGTGTCATCGCTTGAAGGTCGGTAGGAGGCCTGAGCTCAAGCAGCTCACGGAGGTAGCTGCAGCACGGCGGAGTTGGCCGTGGATCTCGCCGTAGAAGACGCTCGTTCTTCGCTCAACATCTCAATGAATTGTTTTCACCAAATCGAAGGCCGGAGCTCGGGGAATCTCTCCGGAATGGTGGATAGGGATGGAAGTAGCTGGAGGTGGTTAATTTATAGGACAAGGGTGACGGCAGGGGCGGAGGGGAGGCGAAGTTCGTGGACGTCGTGGGTCGACTCTGGTGGTAGTCGTGAGGAGTGAGGGAGCTGGCGAGGATGAGGGAAGAGTGGTGATGGTCGTGGTGGCATTGGTGATCGGAGAAGGTGGTTGTGGTGGAGCCGAAAATAGAAAGGGGGTGGCCCCTTGCGCAAGATTGAGATCGTGGGAGAGAGAGTCGATCGGAGGTAGACGACGAGACCCTAGCCGTTGGATCATGAGATCCAACGGCTACCAGCGAAGCGCTAAGGGATGGCTGAGATTAAATCGAGGTGATGCGATCCAAGAGTGGAGGATGCTCCACGTGTCGTACTGGAGGCGCAGCGCTATTGGACGGGTGAGATTAGATTAGGACCTGCGATCGGGTGGCTGGTATTATAGCAGCAGCAGACGGTAACGATGCATGGATGTGGGCACGATCGAGTGGCGATTAACGCGTCACGTGGCGGGCACTCTGTGAGGCGCGAACGAGCGGTGCAGATGAGAAGGAGGCTTTGATTAAAGGGTTGGCGATGATTGCGGAGCTAGCGGCTCAGATGGAGCAGCCCCGAGATGATCGTGGGGTGTGCAAGGCTGCTACGTGGCGAAAGGAGATACAGGCGCTGGCGGATGGTGATGATGAGCCCAGGGGTTTGATCGAACGGTAGGAATAAAGGGCGAACGTGGAGGTTACTTAGCCGTTGGATCCAAGAAGGGATCCAACGGTTGGGGATGGGGGCGGAAGAGACAAGAGGAGCGGGCCGCATGGCGCAATCCGAGGGCGCCACGTGGCCAGCTGTGAGTGGCTGAGAGGAGAAATGAGATTAGAGAGAGAAGGATGCCGAATTTGGAAAAACTCAAAACATGAAAGTTGTATATCTCGATGAGATCTACAAGTTTCATGCTGACCAAAAACGGAGATGAGGTCAAATATGATACAAAAATACAGGAATACAAATATACACAGGTATAGTATACATAGAGGCCCAAAAACCCAACTTCTTCCTACGAGCTCCGAATTGGATGAAAGTAGTCTCATTTTAAAGGTCTCTGGATGTGTATTCATCTGAAAGTGAGTAGACCTATTTTGGAGTTGGTACAAGAGAACTATGGGCCTTCTAAGGTCAAGGGGTTCTAGGGCTTTATTGGGTGTTTTACAAAGGAGATCTCTGACTTTCTTCATTATATTATTAACTAAAGGTGTATATATCATAAGGGAGGTGTTGTTTTATAAGTGGATATTTTACAAGTGATCTTGGCTTCTTATTCAATGCAAATAGGAGTGCTAAAATGCAGATATTATGCTTGCATGCATGAATGATAATTTTGCAAGATAAGGGGAAATATGATGCTAATTACTCAGGAACAAAGCTCTATTTTCACTTTAAGAGTGATGAATCACAGATTCATCAATGATTCACATTATTTAGACATGTGTAGAGAGACATCTTAAATAATTAAACATAGATTTGATTATCATAGTTGAGATTAATGTGGATATCACTATCCATAATAATCATGGATAATGTGGGTGTGAACCACGATATCATAGAGATCTAACTGTGAATAGGATTCATATTTTAAATGCTAATGTAAACTAAGTTCACATTGAACAAATAAATGTAAATGTGATTTACATTTAGTTTTGGGTGAATGAATATGATTCATAAATGTTAATGGTTCATTTGCAATTATCACAAAAAAATTTGCAAATTATTTAATGATATTTTGTTGATAAATAATTCTATGAATAAAGATTTGATGTAATGAGATTACAATAAAGGAAATTAAGGAGAGAAGATCTCTCTCCAATATTTCAATAGGGGTGTCACTTCTAAATGAGGAAGAAGGCTTTCTCTATCACCTCTAAATGAGGAAGGAATGTTTCTCCTTTCGTCATTTATGGAAGAGTTTCTCTCCTATTTATATTTATTCATGAGAATGACTTATTATTGAGATTAAATTTTGGAGAAATGAATTAATATTTGATTTGTTAATTCTAAGTTCTATTTTACTTGGAGCACAAGTAGAATCTTTTAATCACAACCATTGATTCACATTAGGAGTGTATTGAGAGTGCATCCTAACCATCCAGTTAATAATAAGAGAGATGCTAACCCGGGCTCTCTTTTAGACAATATGTTGGAATGCAATTGTTACAACAACATATATCTATCTCTCTACACGCCATCTCTCTAAAATCTTTGTGGTTGTACACCTAAGGTTTGTTGAGTGATTCGTCATCATTCTGATGTTATCATGCTGCTGGACTGACTGCTCGTTGAACTCTGTCTTCTTCAATGCCTCGTGCTCTTGCAGAATGTGATGGATTTCGTATGACGAAATTAAGAGGTTCCTAGCTCAGATTGTCACCTTGGATTGTGGGTAGCATGTGTTTCATCCACGCACCCACAAGTGCTTTCTCGTCGGATTGGACTTGAGATAAGAGGCATCTTCCTATATAGACTATGAGATCGTGATCACACTTTAAGAGGTAATTCATTATACTTGTATGATCATGATAAAATGACATGAGAATTGTTCCCATGTCATGTGGTTTCATCGATTTTTTTAATTCTCCCTCCTCCATCGACTAGTATGACCAGTCGACCTAAATCATTTGCGATATGATCTCCACGCTTCTGTGATGCGTGACTCGGTTATCGACCCCCTTCATCTATATCCATTTTACCATTAAAAAATGGATCTATAATAATGTTTTAAAAAATCCATCACTATATTATCTGTTAAATATACTGACGATATTATTCATTGTGAAATTATTTTTTATATTTGAAATTAGCAACGGATATCATATTTATTGTTATATATTTAGCGATAATTCATATATCGATGTTTTTACTGTTACTATTTTTCAAATTTAACTAATCATTGCTAAATTTTGAACTAAAAAATTAGCAATGATTAAGCAAAAATTTGAAAAAAAAAACAAAGGATAAGTGTTGTTATATGCACCACCGGTAATTATATAACACCAGATATGACATTCATCGCCAATTTCTAGTATAAAAAGTAACTTCACAACGAATAATATCATCATTACGTATTTAACAATTGACGATGTAGCGACGGATTCTTAAAAATGTCTCTATAGTTTCATTTTTTATAGTATACACATTCGTATCCATATTTCTAAGGATATGAGAACATATTTTTTCATATCTGTTAATACATGTATTCGTTCCTATATTCATATTTGAAAACGGATAAGGATATAGTGTCTTCTAAACCTGCATGTGAATCTTACCATTTGGATTCTTAAATATTAATCTTGCCCTCTCTATAATAATTTTTCACCTTTTTATAGTTATATGGCATATAAATTAAGTAATTTTGGGAAACTTGAAGGGGCCAAGCACCCCCCCCCACACACACACACACACACTCTCTCTCTAGGATCAAGGATGCCCCCCCACCCTGTCTGTCTCTACTATAAACCCATCGGATACTCATGCACATGGATCAAGGATGGCTAACATGCAATATGATCGTACACAAAGATATGTAATATGGAGGGATTATTATATATGTGTATTAATTAGGTCTTTATTGTGATAGTAAATTTTATTTATTGGAGATAAAAAAAGTAGATGAATTAGAGTCAATGGAGGGAGAGGGGAAAATCTAGCTAAATTTTATATATGTAGATCGACACCAATAATATATGGATTAGGTTTGTGTGTGTGCTCATGTGCATGAGTATGCATGTGTGGATGTGAGTGTGCATGTGTGAGTGCGTGCAAGTGGGTGGGACATGTTTGGGTTCATAGGAGGTAATCCCAAACTCAAACACATATTTGCATGGGTAGTAGTTTTAAAATCCAAACCCGTCCAAAAATGAATGCGATGGATTCCAGGTCTTCAAAATGGGGCTAGTTTGGATGACCCAATTGATGGACACAAATTGACGTTCCTAATCACTTATCCCCAGTAATAATTATGGATGCATGCTCCGAGTAGCATTTTAATCCTCGTATCTCTTTATAGGGCCGGCTCCACCCATCAGATTGCTCTTTCCACTGTTAGAGAGAACCCACTCTAATACCATTTTTAATGTCCTGGGATTAGACCTGCGGGTCGTTATTGGGAGAACTGACCTTGAATCGATCCGAACATTGACCATCACCGAAAATACTTAAACCCAAGTTGTCAACCCGTAATCCTCCATTCTGATAACCACTCTAATATTCGTGAGTTTTAGATGTGCGATTATGTTTACTGATTACATAAGTCACATTGAAAATTTTCAGATATATTGAATCACCTTAACTAAGTACAATTATAACAGCATTAATGTACCAAATCTCATAAAAACTCCAAAATTTAACATACGTAGACCAGAGTAACATACTAACAATAAACTAAATAGGTGATTGCCTAGGAAATCATCGGCTTTCGTCCATTTAGAAAACCTCATTAAGTAAATAGGCCAAGATTACAACGGTGGTGTGCAATGGTGACACAAGGTGACACACAACGGTGGTGGTGCGTGACGAAGTCACGGAGAGCAATGGTGCTCGATGGTGGTGCGGGCCGGCGCTCACCAGTTGTGACTTAGGGTGGTGCATGACTAGGGCAGTGATAACAGTGGTGTCGTGGTGATGATGTGAGGGTAGTGACAACGGTTGTGGCATGGCAGTGGGTTGGGGGCAGTGACGGTGAGATGGTGGGAAGGAAGGAGAATATAATAGTGCAATGGTGGTGGTGGCAGGTGGGAGAAAGGAATATGTGGTATTGGTGGTGATAGGTGCAATGTGGCAGGTGAAGGAAGGGAGACATTCCATCAAAATAAGTGAACTTAGGGAATCCTACATCAAAAGAAATAACCCCATAACATGTGAGAATGAGACCTAATAACAAAATAAATGAACTCAAGGCAGGTCCAGAAGACCTACCATGAAAACAAACTAATAACATGATAGATCCTCGCAAACTTGCCATCAAAAATAGCTAAAAATGGATGGTCCATGAAAACATGACATGATTTTGAATTAATGCATGTCAGTTCTCTAATCTTATATTAGGTTGACCATCCACGAGTACAACGTACAACATCCACTCTAAGATTTGACATGACGACGGTCAGAGACGTACGTCAAAGGACCAACTTATCATTCATTAACCATTAAATAAGCAACCACAAATTCTGTGTTATTGTTGATTTCTCATGCCGGATAGGATGAATGAGCTTGAGGGGCTGCTTTTTGGTTTGAGAACCACTTTCCTCTCGTTTTTGTTTACTTGAGGGTCTCAAAGACCTAAAAAGATCCAGCATTTTGAGGCTAGAGTCCAGCCCACGGTCCTTGCATATGGCCTTGGATCGTGTCAGATTAAACCTATCTTTATAACTCAAAAGAAAAAAAAAGAATACTTGACCACATTACAATAAGTAAGAAAAATACGAGTGAAAAAGATACCACCGTGTGCATCTCACATGTTGATATCATACCCTCTCGAAATCCATAAAAAAAAAGCACGCCAGTATCTAGCGTCCATTACCGTATAAATACATGCGGAGAAGTAGTCATGGATGTCAAAAAAATATTGAGCCCGAAGGATTACAATAGGAAAGTCCAACAAAAGTAACAAACGAAGCCCCGCAAATTTACCAAGAGAACAAAACAGTGTTGCAAGAGACACCTGAGTTAGGATTGGGCACATAGGCTGTCTTCTAGCTTTCTAGATTCTGAGCTCACTCGACAACGTATGAAGAGACTGGAAGGATCCTATGTGCACATTCATCTACTTTGGAAAAGCATGTTTTTGGAATAGATTTTTTTATAGCATATACTGTTGCTCAACTGTGATTTGAAATTATCCAAGCTCTCCTCCAAGCTGAGTTGGAAGGTATGCCCGCAAAAGTACAGCTGTGTTTTAGTTGCTCCCAGAAAGATAAGTTAATATCAAATGAGACTAACTGGTTTTGACTCAGTCTTATACAGACTAACAAGCTTCACCTATGTATGATCTAAATGCAAACATAACCTAACCACGTCGAGTAATTAATTCACAATCACCAGTCTTCCTCTTCTTATGCATAACTCTCAGCCAAACCTCGTCAAATGAAATTACATTCACTAACTGTTTATTGTCATCTCCAACTTCACCCGCTATCACAACACCACCGTCGCATTGTAGTTCATTTTTGCATCCACCTTCCTACTCATCCCCTTGATTGATCTCTTTCTTGCGCCAACTTCGTGATTCTTACGACTCGTTTGGAAAGAGGATTACTCCTTGGGTAACCCAGTTTATCCCCCTTTTTTCTGGGTCATGCCTGAGTTAGATTTCCATCACATATCAATGTGACATCACATCACATTCCTTATTCGAACCCTCTATCAACCCTCGTAACCATCCAAACACCTACTATTCAACCCACCCCAACCCACCTCAACCCTCTTTCCAAACGAGCCCTTATTGTATATCTGCAGCTAAGCTACAGAATGTTTACACATTCTCTGTCAGGCTAAGTCATCTGCTATTTCCCTCTCCCCCTCTGATCCAGCTCAGTAACCTCTACCTGCCATTCCCTTGCCCTATCAGAGGCAAGAATTAGCATCTCTCATAACCCACGTACACCCGAACCATCTCCCTATCCTTGAACAATCCTTACAATCAGAACTTCGACGCACATCGACGTCCACGTCATAGGCATTTCGTTCTTCCAACACAATCCACTACACAATTGAAGACAACTGGAAAAGTAGAACCAAGTGTTGGAGTTAGAACACAAGTAACTCCTGCTGGCGGAAGTATGGGAGATATCAAAGATCCCTAACCAAGATGAAGGGCAACTGCAAATAACTATCATGAGCAAATGAGCAAGCAAAACCACAAAGCACACGCAACCAGAAAACAAGAAAACAGACAACGATTTTTATGTGTAAATCCCCAAAATGAAAGAGGGAAAAATCACGAGGTCTTTCTAACCCAAACCACTCCTCTATAGTTGATGATATGTCCTACCACCTCAAAATGGTATACAAGCCAAGCCCTATTGTTTGTATGTCAACAAAGGGAACACTAGTAAACAAGGTAATAAGAGAAGAACGAAAGAAATCAGCCAAGCATGTTCCAAAGAGGGCTTCGCCGCTGCATCTTCTTCCATCTCCTATCTCTCGTACGAGCTAAGCACCACAAGGGAAGGAAGGAAACCACCAAAGACCTTCACCGGACCTGCACACGGACGATTGAGTGGAGTTAGGGCATACCAAGATGATGCCCTAGCTTTCTCTCTTGTGTTTTCTTTCCACGAATGAATGAGTTCTGCTCTTTGGATAGCAGAACAAAAGGAGTACCCCCCAAGACAAGTGAGCCTCTCCATAAGTGCTGGAAACTCATTTCTGCACTTGCAGTCTGCCACTTGCTATGGCGCGAACGCCATAGCAGGTAACCTATTGTGAATCTAGAGACCCACCTACTATGGACTGGATGTCATAGCAAGTCACCTATTGTGCTTCCAGAAGCTGACCTGTCGTGGTTTCTGCTTCTGTTAGCCTGACTTGTCGCAGTTTCTGCTTCTATTTAGCCCCACCTGCCATAACACCATGTTCTGTTCAGCCTCACCTGCTATGACCAAGGCCATATGTTGCAGACCACCTATTGCAGCACCAAAGCCACATGTTGTACATCAATACACGTGATGGATTCCATAGTAGGTGCACCTTGTGGATGCAAGGTGCTACCAACACCAGGAACGTATACAATTTGATCATATGAGCACATCAAAATCTTCATGAGTTCATTAGCCAATTCGTTACCTTTATTAGTCAATCCTGTTCTCATGAATGCCAATTATTACCAAGATAACTGCAATATGCTTAATGAGAACACACATGCTCACAGATGAAACGATCTGAGATTACACTTCCCTTAGAAGTAGTGTGTGTTGTATGCAAATAAAATAACCTGAGATTACACTTCCCTTAGAAGTAGTGTGTGTTGTATGCAAATAAAATAACGATCGCTCAAAGGTAATTCATCTCCTACTTGTACTTCACAGGTCCAAAAGCCTTAGATTTTGTTTGAATCTTGCTGCAAAAAATCAATAGCAGTGTATTGGAAGTTGAAGGCCGTATCCCGATATATCGGCGATATATCGCCGATATATCGATATCGACATGGGACCGATATCGAAATCGATATATCGATATATCCAATTTCAGGCATTTTCTTCAGAAAGATTCCTAGATATAGCGATATATCGGCGATATATCGCCGATATATAACATACTCTGAAACCGGAGGCGTCATTGGAGTGTGAGCTTGTTAGTAGTAGCCCAATGATGACTGCACCAACAACTGGGATAGACCAACTGCTACCAGATGCAATACAATTTAGAGGCCCCATGGTTTTCAGATATGGATCCATTCTGAAAAGTTCACTTGCCAAGTTTTACATAGTAAGGGCTGTTTGCAAATATTTTTCTCCAAAGGTTAAAGCATGACTCCAGCTCTACTCAGGTCAAGAATTTATTTATCTATCAAACTCTACAATCATTAGCCCGCACCATATTGGAGACCCATGTGCAGTCACAATGGCGATGAACTCGATATGCCTTTCCCTTGCAAAGAAAGCACTGTTTCGCTCAAAGAACCACCAAGCAGAAAAGTAACAACTTAACACGAAGTCTGCTCGCCTTTTAACTGTCACCGGCTTCTCTCTTTTGGGAAGCCGCTTTGACCTTTTTTTTTGCTGGGTAATAATTTTATTTGTATTGCCTATAAAGGGACAGTTGTACAGTGGAAGTAGAGCTCTTGGTTTTCACCAGGGAGCACAAAATGTTTAAAACTCTACAATTCTTAAAAAGTTAAAAAGTTGCCCGATCCTGCAAAATTCGGGGCTGTCATTGGGTCATGATAATATGAACAGCAGAGACAATCGAGGCTGCCAGAATTTGCGGCGAAGAGGAGCAACCTGCCACCCATCTTTGATTCCTCTCCCTCCAAATTTCCCAGACCGCAGCGGATAAGGCGACGCACCAAAAGGGGTCACGTGGACTCAACTGAGAGGCAAAGGATCCAGTCCACAAGGTTGCTGAGCACATTTGGAGGCGTTTGTAAAATCCCCATATCCTTAAGAGTCCGATCCCACGTGTCAGCAGTGAAGTTGCACTCAAAAAAGATATGATCGCGGGACTCAATAGCACACCCGCAAAGTAGCAGGGACCAGATTGACGGATCCCCATCGTCACAAGTCTGTCCAGAGTGGGAAGCCTATTTATCACCACGCGATAGAGAGTACGAGTGCTTCAGGACAGCGCTCTTGCACCACATCACACCAGCCCATAGGACCACAACCCCACAGGGTCTAACAAAGTCAACAGCTTGCGAGAAGGTGAACCCCTTAGGGGAGCGCGTCCAGGTGTGTTGATTATTTGTGGAGGAGATCACGCCACGATACGATTCACGGCCATGAAGGATCATCTTCCACAGCATAGAGTCATTACCTTTAGGCTCAACCTCCCAAAAAGAACGGTTTTGCAGATACCTACACCGCATGTAAATGGCCCATAAAGATTGTTCCGCGGTAAGGATTCTCCAAGTCCAGGCCACGAACATAGCTTCATGCTTCATTACCAACGAGCGAATACCCAGACCACCCTCTGCATTTGGGAGGCAGGAGATGCACCAACTGACACTGTGCCGGCCGAACCCCCAAAGGAAATTAGCACACATCTTGTTAACCCGAATGGTGGAGCCATGGGGAAAGAGCATCCCCCCAGCCCAGAACAGGGAGATCCCAGCAATGACCGAGTTAAGAAGCTGCAAGCGGCCGGACAAGGTGAGGGTTGACGCTTTCCAGCCTTCAAGCGTTGCCCTCACCCTTTCTTCTAAAAACTTCGTTAGGGAGCCCTTGTCGTAGTAGGAGGCAAGAGGGAGGCCAAGGTAGGTTGCCCTTGTCGTAGTAGGAGGCAAGAGGGAGGCCAAGGTAGGTTGTAGGCAGGGCGTGTCGAAGCACCCCCAGTCGGAGGATGGAGACGAAGTCGCTTTAACCTTGAAATAAGCAATCCTCATCGGTATCCTAATGAATGAAATACGCTGCTTCAACTGCAAAGCCATTCTTCCCCCCATCCCCCAAAATCCGAGCAAGATGTAAGTTAGGACTAACACCTATCAAGAGACCCAACAACCTCTCACAATCTACAAATGTGCCTCCACCAAAATAGGGACTAGCCTTGGGAAGAAGTCTACAAGCATACATACCATACCTCAAAACCTGCACCATTTTCTGGTCAAGAACCTGAAAAAATATGCAATCGTCCAAATGGTCATCTCTCCTGAGAACTGAAGACCTTGGTAAGTGAATCCATATAGACAGAAAGTTCGATTACAGTTGTATTATCATCATCCACCTCCAGTCTACTTTATGAATTAATTCTCATTAAAATTACTTGAGGTTCAAAACCCCAGAACCACCTCTATGAATTGCATTCACCTTATAACTAACAAATGGCATGCTCAACTTTAGCCAAACTATTCTTCAGAAGTGTTTTCTTCTATTTTCTTCAAAGGAGTTCCCCTCCTCGATCTTCATGCTAAAACAATTGGGAGTCAGGTTCCCATCACAACAGCATTAGCTGCCAAAAAAAAGTAAGGATGTCAGTGGCATCCCTGCTTCCCCAATTGCCTTCGGTTGAACGCCGGGACAAAGTCATTGAGATTTCACAATCCACGACTTCAACATATACCCACTCCTCTGCGTTACGGGGATTCCATGAATAGTAATTATTGCTGAACCTTTTGAAACCAGCATTACCAACCCAGTAATATTTTACGTTCACGCCACCCATAACATCATTTCTGATCATGTTCGCATATACTCTGATTTGTGAATAACTGAAAGTTGATTCAAAGTTCATATAAAACTGGGTAGGAGTGGAAAATCAGCTCCACCTCAAATTCCTCTCACATATTTGGAGAGCAAGTAATGGATGGAATTTGCTGTCCACAAAAGGGTGAAATCACATTTCTCCATGTGGAGATGGACCAAAGGGTAAGGCAAGAATAACCCTGATAATAACTTGACATCACCAACTGCTTTACTGAATACAAATTGACACAATTATTTACTCATTCGAATATTAACATTCAATAGATATGAAACATCATCCTTTTAACCAATAATCTGATATGAGGTCATTATGCCTTTTTTAATACTTGTGTTCCTTTGCACCAGTTTTCGACAACTAAAAAGCAATGGACTCATAATTCAATTCTTAACTGGAGTTAACAAACAAATGATAGAGGATTAACGGCAATGCCGATACTGTGGATGTGCCTTGGAAGTTTCAGAAGCACATGGACTTATGCTGCAAGGAGAATGTTGATGATTAATTGGTTCCTGATTTCTCTTTTCATGGCTTGAGGCTTTCCCAGCTGAAATGGTTAAGGCAATGCAAAGACCTCTACCTGATCATACATCGCTTATCTGGACTCTGGGGTGACAATAATTCAACTTCAAATGATGATTGCTTCAAATTTGATAAGTGACCGCAAGAGACAACTATGTGAGAAGGTCAATACTCTTTGGCAAAGTGTTCCAGAGGGATCCTCGTCCACAAAGCACGTTGGTCTCCATGCTAAATCCCTTAAATTATTTTTGATTGAATTCAGCCAAAGGCTAAGAGATGAAATAGATCAGCACAAGTTGATTGCTTTTGCGAGCCGCTGAGGATGATTATTCTCTTACAAAAGAAGAATCATCTATTCAAAGAAGTATGCAGGAAATTGTCAGGGAGGATGATTTAGAGATTGAGACTGATTAGAAGCGAGCGACGCTCATCACAGATGTCACTAAAGGTTAAAGTAAACAATAAATCACTTCCCCGAATGAAAGTAACAGCGGGGAGAGAATTTACAGTGAGTACTGGGGGTGGCGAGAGACAATGCTATCGAAGCTACAGTAGTTGCTCACTTCAAGAGGTTTACGAGCTTGGAAACTCCATGAGCTTGGAGAAGGAGAGGCATTTTTGCCTCGGGGCAAGATCTGGTGGTTGTTGAGTCCCTTGTGAGAGATGTAACCAATGAGGTTTCCCATGCATAGAAAGCCCCTCAAGCAGGAGGGATCCCCGGGCCCTAATGGATTTCCAATGCTTTTCTACAAAGAATTCTAGAGCTTCTTGGTGCAGGAACAAAGGTTACAATATTCTTGCATGGCAACTCTAGGTTTGACAATATCGCTCTTTTTTTCCTTATTGTCCTTCTGAAGAAGATTACAGATCTAGACAAAGATTTCAGAACAATGTCATTTTCTGCACCTCTAATGAATAAATTTTTGGATGATAATCAACCATTAATATCCACCCTTTGGTTATAAGATAGACTGACCCAGATATAGATAGTTGGAAAGCCAGTCCTCATGCAACTAAATTGTAAAACATCGATATGAATGAAAGAAAAAAGGACGATTTTGGTAAAATATCGCAAGTACACATGAAGAACTCAAAATATGGATGATTAAAAAATATCCACTCCTTGAATTTGGGTGTGCTTATTATTTGTGATTATTGATCAAAAAAAATATAAGATCAATCCAACTTGGGCTTAGAACTGAAAATCATTAATAACAGTTTGTGCATATTAAAAAGCAACCGATTCCTCTCATGACAGGGCTAGCCAATTGAAATATAAAACATTACCCATTTTTTATTGGTTAAAGAAGTTGTTTTGACAAGTAAAACAAGGGATTTGGGTGGTATGGGTCAGAAGAGAATACAAATCAAATCTTGATTGGAGTACAATTGTCCCTTCATCAAGGTGCACAAGGTATCTAATGTTTTTTATAGAAGGCTTGCTTATAAGACCAAAGAATAAGGAATGCAAGTTGTCCCCACCATTCAAACTCATTCCTAAAATTTCGTGAGAAAGCAAATAGTCTACCTATATTAAAAAACACTCAACTTAATAGATACAACATTGTTAGAGGCTTGTCTTTCTCCACATAGAGACATGTCATAGTCGAGTCTAAAATTTTGACTCAAAGCAATTGACCTCCAAAAACAGTGAATAGGCCACCACATAAATTGAAAACATATGTGAGCACAAGCTAGGAAGCTGCAAAATAAGAAAGAATAGACTTGGTAATGACCCAAGAGGAAGACATGTCAGCTTTGCATTCCTTCGCATACGAAAAATTTCCTGTCACCCAAAACAATCAAATAAATCCTTCAAAAAACATGAGAGATATCATGTCGCGTGGTTCAAAATTTCGGCGAAATACAGTATCACCAAATCCAAGATATCAAAAGCGGCAAGGTTTCTTTTTTTCAGGCATTGGCGATATATCGAAAAATGCCATTTCTCTTTAACTTTGAAGAGAAATGTGATCAATCGGGCCCCACTTCTCCCATTTTGCCTGAACCACATTCCCACAGAACATATATGTTAGTCATAATACATATTATACATGTAAGCATGAACTAGATTTTTTTTCGGTGTTGCCCTTGAGCACCCACGGAGGGGGGAGGGTGTGTCTACCCCTCCCTCCAAGCTCGCTTACCGGGCAGGGAGACCTCCGTCTACACACTAGTTGAACAGACATGTTGCTACTAAGGTGTCTCGATATTCTCAAAGCAAGCTCATGACATATGTAGTTAATATAATATTTATTGTGTATGTGTTCGATATAAATTTTTTGTTACTTCGACTTATTTTGAGTTTGTGAGAGTGATATTTGCTATTTCAACTTATTTTTGCATTCTACATGACTAAACTTCTTATTTGCATGATTTATTGAATATTGCATATCAACTTGTGCAGTGATTATGATGATAATACTACAATATAGTTCGTATTTAGACCTCTATTTTAGAAAGTAAATATTTGTTTCTATCTTGTTTATATATCAAAACATATTGCAAATCTTAATTTCCAAAAAAATCCAATTTCATGTGCATATGCTTATTTCGATGACATATCGATTTCCCTTAAGCAGCGAAATGCCAGCAAAATTGCATTTAGATTCATGATCTTCAAAATGTGAAAAAATGTAACCTACTTTGCATATGCAACAATTTATTATACACCAAGTTTTGTAAAAAACTGCACTTTTAAAATGACATTATTTGATAAACGAGCATCTCTTAAGGAAAAAATCTAGCAAGAAGAACATGTGCAACTCTCTCTCTCTATCATGTGGTGCATTGGTGGTTATGCCTCCACCCCTCTTCATACAGCCCAACAACAGGACTATAGTCCAAAACTCAACTCCTTTAGGATTTCAATCCTAAAAATTAACTCGTAATCATAAAGACTACATCTTTACTGGCAAGGGATGCTAATCTCATGCCGTGTTTGTTTGGATGGCTAAACTCTGCAGTAGGTACAGTTTTGATAGTTACGACCATCATATGCGTCTTGGAAGCACAATTTGCTGCTGATGTTCGAGTTTGATACCATCAGAACGGTCAAAGAGCTACATTTCAGCCAGGCATGCAAAACAGACAGGTGTTTAGCTGCCTAGCTGCATATTAATCATCCAAAAACACTGTCAAGACAAACATCCACATGTCTCGCACTGTGTCGCTCAACGAACCTCAGATGATTTAAGCCCGCACCATGTTGAGATAATTCCTATTTTAGTTATTTAGATAATTCCAATTTCTGTTTTTCCTTATCTCTTGTAATTCTTTATTTATCTTTTGTATTTTATCCAATGGGTTTTTCTCCTATATAAGAGAACCCTTTGGACCTTTCATAAAATCATCTTAGTTTATCCCTTTAACATGGTATCAGAGCCTCGTTCCTATCCCTAAATTTAACCTCTCCCGATGGCGCGTGTACCCTCAGGATTCTTCGGCGACGGCGCTCCTCCCCTGCGCGCCTCCCCTGCGCATCTCCTCTAAGATCGGCGGCGCCTCGCCCACTTCGCCCCGCTGTGCGCGACTACTCGCGAGGCGCGCGACTACTCGCCCAGCGGGCCCCTGCTCGAAGTCCACGCTGTGCACGACTACTCGCACAGCAAGCCCCTGTAAGGCCCTCTGTGCCCCTGCAGGCACTCGTGCCCAGGCGCCTGCTGTGCCCCACCGCCCAGGTGCTTGCTGTGCCCAGGCGCTTGCTCCAGGCGCTTGCTGTGCCCCACCGCCCAAGCGCCCCACCGCCCAGGCGCCCTTGTGCCTCCTGTCCCGGCACTTGCTTCGTGGACTGCCTGTGAGTCAGTTTATTTTAGAGGAGGTTTTGAACAGATTTGACATCGTTAAATCACATTTTTCCGGCAAGCATTTTCCGGCAAGCATCACGGGTTACTAAGGATGATTGTTTGATCCTTCCTATGATTCTACAAAATCATTTATAACAGTATATTACCCAGTTAGAGTCTGTCATTTGGCTACTTTATCATCATGTCTGACAATAAGGGTGACATCTTCTCATCCGGAGTCTTTAAGGGCCCGGCACCCATCGTTAAGATGGATGGGACCAATTATGAGTTATGGTCTATGCAGTTCCTCACCCTCATGCAGTGCAACAATAAGGAGCACATATTAACAGACCTAGAGCCAACAGATAAGACTGGGGCAAATTCTTCCTGGAAGCAAGATGATGCGTACGCACGAGTATGGCTTTGTGGGACACTTACTACGGAAATAGCAAATGATATCCTGAATCAGCCCACTGCCAAGGCAATGTGGGATACTCTGGCATCCACTTATGCACAAGCAAAGAATGAAACCAAAATCCTTCAATTGCAGTTTGATATTTACAACTCCAAGCAGAATGGTCGCCCTCTGCATGTCTACATGCAGCAGCCACCTGGGTTCGCTGCTGAGGGGGAGTGTCATAAGGTGTGCAGGTTACATAAGGCTATCTATGGCCTCAAGCAAAGTCCAAGAGCATGGTTCCAGAAGCTCTCGGACTTGACAGAGCAGCGGGGATTTGTGAGATCAACTGCAGATCACTCCTTGTTTATACAGAAGACCCAGAGAGGTATTACAGTCATTCTTGTTTATGTTGATGACATTATTATTACAAGGGAGGACGTGCAGGGTATTCAGGATGCCAAGGACTTCCTAGGTCAGCAGTTTGTGACCAAGGACCTTGGACATTTACGTTACTTTCTTGGAATAGAGTTTGCCAGGAATCAACGAGGTCTTGTAATGACCCAAAGAAAATATGTTATAGATCTTCTCTCAGAGACAGGTATGGCAAATTGCAGACCTGTCACTACTCCGCTTGACCCAAGCATGAAGTTGTATGATGATGATACTGAGGAAGTCGACAAGAGAAGATACAGAGAGCTGGTTGGCAAGCTATTATATGTAACTATTACCAGGCCTGACATAGCATTTGCAGTAAGTAAAATGAGTCAATTTATGGAGCAGCCCAGACAGGCACATATGGATGCAGTCCATATGATTCTAAGATACTTGAAGACTTCACCTGGTACTGGACTTCTTTTCAACAGAGGCACATCTCTGTCAGTAACAGCATGCGCAGATGCAGATTATGTTGGGTGTCCAAAAGATAGAAAGTCTACATCTGGATTTGCCGTGTTTATAGGAAATTCTCTTGTTTCATGGAAAAGTAAGAAGCAGACGGTGGTTGCTAGATCAAGTGCTGAATCAGAATACAGGGCTATGGCACAGGCTAGTACAGAAATGATGTGGGTCAAATATGTTCTTACTGATCTAACTATTGAAGTACCTCTTCCCATGCATCTCCAGTGTGATAATCAAGCTGCTCTCTTCATTGCAAATAACCCAGCCTTTCATGAAAGGACGAAGCACATAGAGGTAGATTGTCACTACACTCGTGACATGATACAGAAGGGTTTTATAACTACTACACATGTTAGCTCTGGAAATCAGACAGCAGATATACTTACAAAGGCTCTAGCAAGAGGGCCTTATCAGAAATGTTGTTCCAAGCTGAGTCTTATTGATATCTACGCTCCAGCTTGAGGGGGAGTGTTGAGACAATTCCTATTTTAGTTATTTAGATAATTCCAATTTCTGTTTTTCCTTATCTCTTCTAATTCTTTATTTATCTTTTGTATTTTATCCAATGGGTTTTTCTCCTATATAAGAGAACCCTTTGGACCTTTCATAAAATCATCTTAGTTTATCCCTTTAACACACCAGAATGCCACAAACATGCAAATCGACCAAGATCAAATTTATAGGGCAAGGAGATTCCAAAATCACGCTTAACAATAGTTTATATCAATCAATTGTACGTAAAATATCAGGAAAAGGGAATCGCCTCAAACAAAATCATCTAAGCATCCATATATAAGACAGACCACAATAAACCACAACTCAAGTTCCAACGAAGACAGCAACCAGAATATAGACTAGACGAAAACCAAAGCCAAAAAAGGTCGGGAAGAGAAGGAGATCGGAGGGAGAGGATCATGCCTAGGGTTTTAGGATCAATCCTGGTTCTTTAGCTTCTCGAGGCGCTGAGTGAGCTGCTGGTGGCGGACGACGAGGTTGGTGACGGTGAAGAGGAGCCAGTAGAGGACGAGGGCGGCGACGATGAGGAGAGCGTTGCGCTGGCTCTTCATGATGGACTTCTGGTGGCGGAGGTGCTCGGAAGGGGTGCACGAGTGCTCGTCCGAGCACGTGGGACGGGTCTCGTACTTCCAGTAGATGTCCATGAGCAGGAAGACGCAGAAGGGCACCACCGCCAGGAAGGGCTTGAGGGCGCTGCGCGTCACAGCCACCAGCCCCTTCCGGAGTCCCCCGAGCCCTGGGAGGGTCAGCAGCAGCAGCATCACCGCCTCCGCGCCCGCCGCGTACCCCAGAACCACCCACTCCAACGCCATGATCGAGATTCAAGGTCGAGATCTGGATCGAGATCGAGGTGGAGATGCGTGCGGGTAGGAGACGTGAGATTGGGCTTCCTTGCGAGAGAGAGAAAGAAATGGAAGGGGATGCGTGGGTAGGTGAGGTGTAGACGAGGAGGTGGGAGGGCTTGGTCTTGGTCGGCCGGGGCGAACGGGTGGGTATGTACGTGGCAGGAACAAGGGGAAACGTGGGGGGAAGCAAAGTATTAGTAAATAACTGGGATTTTTCTTCCTTTTTTTTTCTCCTATTTGGTGCTATTATGACTGTCGCCTTCCAGTTGTAGACGCACGGGATTTTACGACTTAAAGCTGCAACTTTTATGCGTATATTCATTATTTTTACGTGCCTTTATCAAGGGCTTTTGCATGTGAAGAATGAGTATCTTGTATGATACTTAATTTTTTATAATGGATTCCTAAAATGAATGCTCGTACACTTATCCATCTACTAAATCATCTAAATAAGTACCACTAAAAAATCATCTAAATAAGCTAAAAATGACTCCATTAAAAATTTATATCTATATTAACATAATACAGAAATATTATTTTAAGGGATATTAGCAAGTGCTTAAGTTTTTATTGAAATTTTCGATTTGAAGCATGAGTGAGTTACGAGCAAGAGTGAAAATGATATATTATTTGACTCTAATCTTTCGTTGGGCTCATATATGAGACTCTCCCTAAATTCTTATAGCAAAATGCCAAAGAAAGTATGGAGTTGAATTCATCTCCAAGAAAAGTAATATGCTTTACTGATCTCTTATCCTGACTTTGTTTGCATTTGTTGGTCGTTCGTGCTATTGAGTTATAGTTTTGTATCGTCTATTAACAATATGATTCTTGATCTACCTAAATCAGTTTTTAATTATGTTGATGTTGGTTGTATGTTTAATCATGTTTAACATGTATAAACAATTATCTAATATATAAGATAGTTATTGATTTGTCTAATTAAGCTTAATGTTGAAAACAAAGAGAAATTCCCCCACTAAGCATTCTTTACAGAAGTCTTTTTCATCTAAAAAATTTACAATCGGGGCTTATAGATGTTATTTAATTTCTTGTTTGATTAGATGCATATCACACCCTATATTGAAGGAAAGAATAACTTGAAAGTCATAAATTGTTTGTTTTGCTTTAGCTTCATGTATATATTCTCGTCGAAGCATCAGCTCATTGTATACATTTTAATTGAGTTTTTGCATAGACGCTCCTATAAATCTATGATATATAAATGTATCCCTCAAAGCTCGAGAATGTGGAAGTATAAAATCCTTTTGATTGTTTAGTAGAAATCAGTAATCATCAATATGGTAAAATTTCAATGTATTTCAGATTTCTAAACTAATGTAAACTTCAACCTATCAAAATGGAAACACCTCCTAATTATCTAAAAAGAAAAAGGAATTATTCTTGCCTACAAGTACAACCATACAAATTTTAAGACTGTATTTGCATAAACAGGCAGTAAAGTAGTCAATAAGTTATTTTTTTATTCAATATAATGTGAATTTATTGGAGTTTGGATGAATAATTGTATGTGTTTTTTAAATGATAGGATGTAGTGGAATAATTGATGAATACGGAATTCATCTTCTTTATAGTAAAATTTTATCCTGAATTCTTGAGAAAAAACACATAAAATTCACATAAAGTGAAAAACTAGTGAAATAAACTCAAGCAATAATGTGGACTAATTGAAGATTTTTAACTCTGAAATCAAGCCAGGAGAAAATCACATAAAGTGATGAAAAATAAGGAGCAAAAATCTATATATATATATATATATATATATATATCTAAGTGGATATGTTGTACAATCTTCTAACACTTCTAATAAATTTGTATAAATTTCAAATGACGTGAAACTAAATCCATTATATATAGGGATATTTACATCCATAACCCTGAGTAATTTCGTAATTACCTCAAAACCCTCGATAATCATGAATTACACACAGGACCCTCAATAGTGCTTAACTCTTACACCTATAACCCTCATGTTAACTTCCATCCAATTTCCCGTTAAATATGACGATATCCTTCAAACATTTCACATTTCTATCCTTTTTGTTGTTAGACATGTGAGCCCTAGGCGAACTATTTCTGTAATAAATGTTATTTGCAGTATTTGATATATCAATAAAAATCATTGATTTATTCCACTCCCGATCTGAGATTAAATGAATGAATGCACTATAAGGTCCCATTATACAATTAGGATTATTTATCATAGCCATCTTAATAATCATCCATATGTTGATTCAATGGTTGAATTATAGAGGTTTGTTCTTGGGTGAATATATAAGGAGCTAGATTGAGGACTCATCAAGCACCATCAAATGATTATTAAGAGATGATCTCCAACCTGAGAAGGAGATGTCAATACTCCTCTATAGGTTGATATCTGACCGACCTCTTGATGCAGGTCCTCTGCATAGGAATAGAGATTCAGAGGTGTCAGATAAATTAGGTCAAAGAATTGACTTAATGAAATCGAGAAAGCCAAGATCTATGTTGCACGGTCACAATATAAACATGTATCCTCTGACGGGAGATAGATGTTTTGCTATATATCCGAGTATGTACATTTGGCAGACTGATAGGTTGATGGCTTAATCAAGGTCTATACACCAGCGAGCTGGTGTCCATATAAGGGCATATGAGTAATACGATCCCTCAAAGGGATCATATAGATTCACTTGTGAATCAGAAGACATGATCTCACTCATTGGTATTGGTACCGATCAAATTCCATGCACGGTCATCTTGCTTTGGAAGCATGATAAGAATTTGTATGTATGATATGCTTTTGGAAAGCATATGATCGATACCAACTTCCAATGATTGAATGAGAAACTTAATGACAAGAAAGCTAAAGTTGACAGTGTAAAATTGATCTTTATCTTCAGTTTATTCTAGGTCTTCCAGTATGAAGGATGTACATATATTAGAAAACATAAGGGTGTTGTGATTATAAATGATTGTATAACCATGACGCTTCCATTCCGAGGGAGTGATGAAACATGTTTGGATTTTAGTGACTCCTCTCAGTAGAGAAGTGATATGATCTTAGTCAAAATATTGGACATTGATCTGAATGTGATTCAGATGCAATGAGAAGATTAGATCTACGGCCTTCATTTAATCAAGCATCTATGAGAGGTCCTCAAGATCTGGATTTGAGATATGATCTCAATATCCAAGTCACTATATATGGAATGTACAATCACCCTGTCCTTATCTCCAAGTATCAGTGAAGAAATTAATTCTATTGATGTAATGTATATCCAAGCATTGAGAAATGGATAACTATATGTGATTTAATTATGATCAATAATGTGACTATGATTCATATTATTTAGATGTGTGAGAATGATGATCCAAGATGATTAAATGTGATTTAACGATCATGGATATGAATAATGTGGATAGCATTATTCTTATTATTCATATAAATTATAAATGTGATTATGATATATAAGAGACAACTATTTTAAATGTCATTTATAATTTAAATATTGATGTGAATTGGATTCACATTGGACAATTAATTGAAAATGTAATTAAGATTTTATTTTGGGTTGTGAATATGATTCATAAATTTTCAATGACATGATTGAAATTATCACAAAATAATTTGGAATTATTTTTGTAAAATAATTTACAACAAAAGTTGTTGTAAACAATTAAAGGATTATGTGAGATGTGTAATCTCACATAATAGGAAAAATGAGCTCTCTTTCCATGTATGGACGATGGACGGTCACCCTTGAGTCCTGATTCAAGGTGCCCCCATCTTGTATTAGTAAGGATATAACCTCCTTCCCTAATCTTTTAATGCTCATTTATTTGATTGAATTAATTTGTATGGATAATTATTAAATATATTAAACTTAATTTAATTAATTATTGTTGTATTTTTACAACAAAATCATGGCCATTGGAAGAAACACAAATTAATTTCCATCATTGGATTTGTGTTGTCCATGGATTTAGATCCATGGACTCTCAAAATATTATAAAAGAAGAGGCAACCCAGCTCTTATTTTACAATAAATAATCTACAATCTCTCTCTTCTTCTCATCATCCTACACACCCCTTCTCTCCCTCTCTCTAAAGTGGTTGCCCACTTTATGACCTAGAGAGAATCATCATCGTCGCTACATTGTCGTATTGCTTCTTCGACCGCTCATGGATCTTTATCTTCCTCGGTGCTTTCAGTATGCGAAGAAGACATCAGAATTTGTGTGATGAAATTAGAAGTTCCATAGCTTGGATCAACATCTTGGATTGCGACAAGGATACATTTCATCAACGCGCTCGCAAGCATCTCCTCCGTCGGGTCGGACTTGAGATAGACGGTCTCTTCGTTTAGAGACTGTGATCGCAATCATGCTTCAAGAGTTATTCCTACATCTTATTTGTGGTTCAGATGAAATGATCCGAGGTTCTTAGATCTTGTGGTTCATCACTTTAAAAAAATTAAATTCTATTGCATCGAGCAACTAGTGCGACTAGGCGCTCTCGATCGCATATGATGGGATCTTCACACTTTCATGATGTGCTTAAGGTTTTATCCATAACCTTCAAGCGGTATCAGAGCCAGGTTGAGGTCTTGGATATGATCTGAAATCCTAGGCGATCAAGGTTCAGGTTTGGATGCACAGGAATCATTGTTTTTTCATTGGATGCAAGATTCGAATTGGTTTTTCGCTAAAATATAAATCTACTATTTGTGTACTATTTGGAAGTATTTTTTTTTGTTATTAAATGTATTTAGAATGTCTAAATATGTTCCTAAAAAATTAGCCTAGTATTAGTACCAAAAGTGCATGAAAATGATTCGAAGAGTTCCGGCCATGAAAGTTGTTTTGCATGTATTCGTGTATCTATAAGAAAATTATTTTTGCTTATTGCTTTCCATCATGAAATATGAACTCGAATTTATTTCGCATGATTCTGACTCTATTTCCTCTAGATATTCCATATTTAGTGGAGATAGATCGGAAGGTGATTAGATCATCAAATGTCTTTTCTTAATGTGTTTATAATTCAATGAAAATTATGAATTTAAATTGAATAATTATGATTCCTGATAATTATAAAAATAATTGATTAGTCATCACAGACCATTGAATGTATGTTTCATAAAAATCCTAGTTTATCCTACAATAGTTGTGGGACAATCTTTACATGCATAACATTGTTACTTGAATATGATTGGGGATTTGTTTAGAAAATCTCCTTATAATGTTAATAAAGATATTTTTGATAAATATGATATGTTATAACTTCGGTTGAAATGCCAAATATCATCCCAAATACAAAATGATCAGATCACATTATCCTAACATGAGGCAGATATGATGTCTAGTCGAGGGATCATTGGAGTAGCAGGTTGCTCCATGAGCGGTCTGTCCCACATCCTGTGCATACTAGCCATGACAAGAGGTAATGAAAGTATAATACTTGAAATGATCATGATGTATTTTTCTAATCATTATCTTTGAATAATACGTATTTTGAAATTATACCATCCTTCAAGTAATAATCAAGATTATTTTGTTGGTTGATTGAATAGATTAATGATTAATTTAATATGATTAAATAATTAGATCCAATTATACACTCTATTATGAATAGAGTTGTATTTCCCCTAGAAAAATTAATTATGTCAATATGATTCATAATAATTAATTAAAAATTGAACATGATATGGATGATCACATAAGCGACATCCATGGTCTCCTGCCAAGACGAAGGGTTCCGTCACCATGGATTGTATGTTGGAGATGCATGTCCGAAGTGATAGCTCCTACACATAAGCACACATGGATCGGGCTCTTTGCTTCTCGAAAGAGTAAGGTCGTATGCGTAGTGGCTCAAATATCGGTCCCTCATATTATTGGGGTGATATTGGATTGTAGATAGTGGTTTCTAATCCTATTTACAGTTGGTTCAATTAACGACATGTCAACATCGCCTTACAGGTGGTGGTATTGGGTGTTAAAGATCGAATTGAAATTGTAAGTTGGACTTGTAAGGCAGAATGTGTTCATGTTTCTTTTTACCCAAGTTACAGTTTCTCATATTATTGGGATGTAACAAAGGTAGAAAGGAGATCCCAGTTCTTGCTAGAGATATAGTGGTAAGTATATCTCTTGCTTTGAAAGTGATTAAGGGAATGAACTCTCATAGTTGAAAAGGCAGGACTAATTTGATTAAAAATCTATAATCAAAGAATTTAACATTGAATATATTGACTATATAATTATGTTCTAATATAGTGATTTCTTAATTTCAGACAATGAAGTCCATGAACCCACTGAGTAGGCTCCTAGAAGTCAACCAGTTGACCGGCCCAAATTACTCAGATTGGATCTGTAATTTGGATCTTGTCTTTTTTTCAAATCACATATCTTATATGTTGTCCAAGGATAAGCTTGCAAACCCTAAGACACTGAAAAAAATCGAGTATAATGAGAAATATGATGAAGATCATTCAATGGATAGATGTTATATTTGGGATTTCTCTCCAATGTGCTTCAGAAGTAACATGTAGATATGGACAAACGACAAGATATGATGTAGAATCTAGAGAGATGTTCGGTGATGTCAATTGTACTCAATATTATGATGTCATGAAAGAACTGATTCATTGCAACATGTAGGAAGGGACTTCGGTCCGAGAGCATGTGATTAAAATATTTGGTTACCTCTCGGAGCTAGAGACTCTCGGGACTGAGATGGACACAAATATACACTCTGACTTCATTCTGTTATCTCTCCCCAAGTCTTTCACAAATTATGTGGTATCAAACCACATGAATAAATTGACATTAACTAATGATGAACTCATAGCTTCACTAAAGTCTGCAGAAGATGTAATAAAAAAAGAGAATCCCTCTAACAGTGCAATGGTTACACAGGTCAAAGGGAAGCATGGTAGGAAGCAAGGGTCTCGGATGGGTCCAACCCAGAAAAAGGAGAAGAAGAGTCAAGATATTGGCCCATCTTCTAATTCTTCCACCATGGTGGCATCGAAGAAAATCGATGTCTGCCATCACTACAAGAAGCTGTGACACTAGAAGTGTAAGCATCTAGATTACCTGAAATCTACCAACAAAGTTAAAACCCCAACAGTATAAATTCTACTCTCATGATTGAAACCAATTTTCTTGTAGAATGAGAAGTTAGTTGGATCATCAATTCTGACGCTTCTATTCATGTATGCAATTTTTTGCATCTCTTTCAGGAAACTAGGAATCTCGATGAAGGGGAGATAGTCATCCAGATGGGATCTGATGTAACTGTTGCAGCAGTCGTCATCGGGACAAGGAAACTATCATTATCTAGTGGAAACTGCCATATATATCAGTGGTAGTAACATTTGAGGATTTAGGATAAGGCATCGGGATATATATCAGCAGTCGTCATCGGGACAAGGCATCCTAGTCATTTTACCCAGAATACAATGTTCTGAGGATATGCAGTGGAAACTGCCATATATATCTTGAATAAGATTCCTAGCAAATTCGTACATAAAACTCCTCACGACCTTTGGTATGGAACCAAACCTAGTGTTAGACACTTAAGGATTTAGGATTGCTTAGTCCATGCGAAGAACATGGATGCAAGTAAGCTAGAATCTCGCACTTGTGAGTGCTACATCATTGGGTATGTTAAGAATGGTATTGGATACCAACTTTATGATCCCGAGACTCAAAAGGTATTCGTCTCTAGAAATGTAAAATTTCTAGAGGATGATTTCCTTAAGAATAAAGACAAAAATGAAGTGAAGGAACTCATTGAATCCCCCGAGGATACTGAGTTTCCTAAACTAGAAACTGAAGAAGTAGATGTAGATGTATCACTCTTACCTCTTCAAAGGATTTCGAGGGTGGTTGCACCACCTGAAAGTACGGATTCCATGTATTAGGGGAAACTGACAATGATCCAGCTTCATTTGATGAAGCACTCGCAGATCATGGCATGGATAGATGGATGCTAGCAATGAAGTTAGAAATTGACTCCATATATAAGAATGATATATGGACCCTAGAGGATCCACCTAGAAGGATAAAATCCATTGGGTGTAAATGGATCTTTCAAGAGAAAAAATGGACATGATGGGAAGGTAGAGACCTTCAAAGCACGGTTCGTAGCCAAGGGCTACACATAAAGAGAAGGCATCGACTACGATGAGATATTCTCTCCTGTGGATATGCTTCCATCAGGGCACTACTGACTATAGCTGCATATCTTGACTACGACATTTGGCATATGGAAGTCAAGGTAGATTTTCTCATTGGATATCTCGAGGAGGATATCTATATAGAGTAGACCCAAGGCTTCATAACCGAAGAAGGTAAAGTATGCAAGCTGAAGAAATCCATCTATTGGCTCAAACAAGTTTCTCGTAGTTGGAAAATCAGATTCAACGAAATTATAAAGAGTTATGATTTTGTTCAAAATCCTGAAAACCGTGTGTGTACAAGAAGCTTAGTGGAAGCGCCATTGTGTTCATCGTGCTTTATGTGATTGCAGCCTTATCATTGGGACTGATATAGGGATGATGACCAGTGTTAAGATTTGGTTGTTCCCATACCTTCGAGATAAACAATCTTGGAGAAGCCTCTTATATCTTAGATCTGAAGCTATTGAGAAACCAAGAAAAGGGGATTTTGAGATTGTCACAGCATGGGTACATTAAGAAGATGGAGCATTTTCATATGGAGAACTCCAAGAAAAGCTCCCTTCCTTTAAGACATGATATCCACATATCTAAAGGGATGGGTCCTCAAAGTATTGATGATAAGAAAGCCATGGCTGGATGGCCCTACGCATCAGCTATGGGAAGCCTAATGTATGCCATGATGTGCACAAGGACAGATATTTGCCATGTAGTGGGAGTGGTAAGCCGTTAACAAAGCCACAATAACATACAAGAAAGGGAGATCTAATATTACCCGGTTGAGCGGATAAAACCTACAATGAAATCGGAGTGGTTGTGGCCTCAAGACAGTGGTGGAAGAACCGTCAAGGCTTATCACAACGAATCTGCTCCGACCACGATGGATCTCGCCTGAGATGGGGTAAATCACAGGTTTGAACAGTGGATAGAACTCATGTCACTAGTTCAGTCCTTTAGATGGTGGAATTAGGTGTCGAAGATGGATCACCAAGGGCCGACGGACCTGGAGGGGACTTTATAGGCACAAATGAAAGCAAAATTTGAATTACGTGAAGCGTGCGAATCGAGGGGTGGAGCGAAAATTTTTTAAGCAGGCGTGTGAGATAGTTAACCAGACAAGAACATTGGTGAAGAAGTTAGGTGTTATTGACGAGCGGAATATGCAGGAAAAAAATCAAGAAAGAGGTCTGATGAAGAATGTAATCGAGCGTGGTAGATGGAGTGAAGAGCCGACCTGGGTCAACAAACCCGGGTCCTCTAATCAGATGAATCCTTGAAT
The DNA here is from genome assembly GCA_037367405.1 of Ottelia alismoides. Lineage (NCBI taxonomy): Eukaryota > Viridiplantae > Streptophyta > Magnoliopsida > Alismatales > Hydrocharitaceae > Ottelia > Ottelia alismoides. The sequence continues at coordinate 67,260 of JAZKJV010005669.1, read as the reverse complement.
AAGACAAGACCCGCTAGAAGACAAAATAACAAGGATAAAGCTAAATAAATTAATAAATTAATTTAAATAAATAAATTGTGTAAATAGAAAATGTTAGTAATTAAATAATCGTAATTGTGGTGATTTTTAATAAATTAGATAATTAGGTTAAAAATAAATATTACCATTTATTCATAGGTATTTATACCAATATATACAACACAATGATTTTAAATAATTTATTTTTACAAATAAATGTATAATTTACTAATTTTAATTTACAATATTTTTCAAGGATTTTACTCATATTTTTATTTATTTTTATGAAATAATTTTTTTAGTTAAATAAATAGGGATATTTGTAATATACGCAGGTGATACTATACAATATATACAAAAAATTATTTTTGGTTCATTTGGATTTTATTATTTTTATTTGCATTTTATAATAATTTGATACAATATATACAAATATTTAAAAATACAATATATATAAAAATATGAAGAAAATAAATAAACAAATTCACACGATGTATAATACATGCATATTATACAATACACTCTAAAAGTCACTTTTCACACTTTAAATCTGATTTTAATGACAATGTCATTTTAAAGCTTATTTAGTTCTGATTATAATAAAAGTTAGTTTGATTTATTTTGAATTTTTGTGGAGAAGATATTGATCTGGCAATTTGTACTTTGCAGCTTTTCAAAGTATTGTTATTTTAATTATGTACAATGATTCTTCTTGAAATTATTTTTAATATTTACAACTTATTTCTATGTACAAGTTCCAAGAAGAATATATTTTTATTTGAGGTGATTTAGGTGATAAATAAAATAGAATAAGAAATATATATACAAAATAGTGTATGAATATACAAAGTGGATAATTATTTTTATTTATTTCTTGAAGAAGGCCTTATATCTCCCTACTTTATTCCTTGTCGATCAGGACAAGCTTTGACCTAATCTTAATGTCAGAGTCAGCTTGTATTTATTACATAAATATAGTCTTTTGCTTCATTTCTTTTTCTTTTATTTTTTATTCTTTTATTTCGTGTAAATAATAGTTAAATATATAATATTAGTGAACAAGTGATAAATGCTAAAGGATGATAATTATTGTTATATACAGGTATTTTGCTAAAGTTTTAAGCTAAAATAAAAGAATAAAGATGTTGAATCATGGATTCATCAAATAGTAAAGGGAATAGATGGACAAAAAGAAAATAAGGTAGATGTGTCAGAAAAATTGTGTATATTCATCCTAATTCGGAAGAGTTGTACTACATGCGAATGTTACTTAATTTGGTTAAAGGTTCAAGAAGTTATAATGAGATTAGGAAAATAAATAGTATTACCTATTCTACATTTCAAGAAGTAAGTAATGTCCTAGGATTATTGGGAGATGACAAGGAATGACATGATGCTATGCAAGATGCTTCCCACTGGACAACTATGTATGCAATGCGACGTTTGTTGGTAGCTTTATTGATACATTCGCTTGTGGGTGACCCACTGAAATTATGGGAACATTTTGGTATTTGCTTTTGGAAGATTTCTCAAATATGTTAGATAAAGGAATATGAAATTGTGATGAATCAATACAAAAGAAAAGTTGCAATCACATGCATTAATTGAAATAGAGAAATTTCTTAATCAAAATTCATATTCTCTCTCTCTCTTTGATTTTAAAATGAAAATACCCACAACATCATTATTTTATGTAGACAGCAATAGATTGATTGCCGAAGAAATGAATTACAACAAGTATGCCCTTTTGAGTGAGAATATAACAAATACGGATTGCTTGAATCTTAAACAAAAAATAGTGTATGAAAGTATCATCTATTCAGTTACCAATAGTAGGTGTGATTTATTATTTCTTTATGTACACAGAGAAATCGAGAAAATATTTTTGTGGAAGACAATTATTTCGAGATTAAGGTCTGAAGGGAAGATTGTTCTTTCGGTGGCTTCTTCTGGTATAGCTTTGCTACTCTTGCCAGGGGTCGAACTGCACTCTCATGATTCAAAATATCATTGAATGTCAATGTCCATTCCACATGCGAGACTAAAAAGGGTAGTAACACTGCAAGATTGTTAGAAAAAAAACATGTATTATAATATGCGATGAGGCTCCAATGAATCATATGAATTGCTTTGAGGCCTTAGACAAAAGTTTAAAGGATATAATTCTGTTGTCTGATGGTGCATCAAATGCTAAACCGTTTGGTAGTATAACGATTGTTTTAGGTGGGGATTTCAAGCAGATTTTATCGGTTATTAATAACAGGAAAAAGGGAAGAGATAATGAATGCGTAATTAATAGATCCAGCTTGTGGGAAAATTATAAGATTTTTAAGCTAACAGAAAACAAGAGATTATTGGATACATCTTTGGATGAAAACACAAAATCATTGTCAATTGGTTTTGAAAAATAGATTTTAGATATATGTAGTGGAACTATACATATGTTTAAACGACATGAGAAGATGAAGAATCAACATGGGTTAAGATACTAAGAGATTTGTTGATTAAATCACCTGAATTATATATTGAGGATTTTTCATTGAGTATGTACAACGAATTTTCCTATAGATATGATGACCACCAATATCTGAAAGAAAGATCTATTATGACACCAACGAATAATGTTGTGGATGAAGCCAATGATTACATGTTATCTTTGGTACCAACTCAAGAAAAAGTTTACTTACGTTGTGACACATTAAGCAAATCACCAAAAAATAAAGAAGGGGAACTTTCCTACATAATTTCTCAATGCTTTCAGATACGATGGGATTCCTAATCATATTCTAAAATTGATGGTTGGAGCGTCAATTATGTTATTGTGCAATATTGATCGGAGTGATGGGCATTGCAATGGGACAAGATGGTTGATAACAACAATTAAGAACTAAAATAATTGAATCAAATTATAACTAGAAATCATGAAGGAACACGAGCGTACATACCACATATTACTTTGGAAAGCAAGGAAACAAAATGGCCTCTTATTTTACAGCGAAAACAATTTCCTATTAGGATTTGTTATGCAATGACTATAAAACATGGAGACCTTGAGGGTCCTTGATAATTGAATATGTGGGAAGTGTATGAAGATACACGCAAGGAGTCGCGCTTGTCATCACGATGATGGTATTACTCGAAATACTATGGAAACTGGCGAAATTGAAAGTCGCCTTGTTGGTATCCTTAAGCCTCTCTAGAGGAGTCCTGGGTCACCTACTACTGTGGAAGGTTTGGTCCTTGATGGTGAGCTTCTCGATAGGGTCTTTAGAGCACCTATCTTGACTGTGAAGAACATCCCTCTTAGTTGTCGACTTGTCTTCTCTTAAGCTTTAAAGACATCTCTTTATAAAGTGATCGCTGAGCCAGTATCCGTGTCTGAGTGGATGATGTTGTTGCTTCTTCCATGTTATACTTTGCAGGTGTTTCATCCTCAAAACATGCGTGATTGTAGGTATGGCAACAGAAAGACTATACAACAACATCTTATCCTTACCTCACTCTCTACTTGGGGAGAAGTCGATGGTATTGCTAAGCTAGTGGATCAGGTATTGAACGCTCATGTGCTTGAGGCTATGGACCTTAACGTTGGTTGTTCTAAGGATAGAGATAAAAAATTAAATCCCAACATCAAGCAATGCCTTCACGAGGTTGCAGATGGCCATTTCACATCAGCGGTTAAAGTTTTATCTTCATCCGGTGTGGCACCTTTCAATGGAGATACCATTAGGGAGTTGGAGGTAAAACATCCTTGCAATCCACCCCCGTCCCTATCCAAGTTTCCCCTTTCTGAAGATCCTCTTGTTGCGGATGTTGACACCATTCTTGGATGTATCAAGTCTTTTCCTAATGGGACTTCATGTGGTAGAGATGGTTTGTCGGCCCAACATCTTCTTGATGCATGTGTGGAGAGGGGTCTGTTGTGGCCACGGATCTTTTACATGCTATATCGTTAATTTATGGTTGGGGAGAGATGTCCCTTGTGTTTGTCAGAATTGTATCGCTTACTCCATTGCTTAAGCCAAACAACAGCATTCACCCTATTGCAGTTGGTACCATTTGGAAGCGACTTGTGTCTAAAGTTGCTATGACTGGAGTAAGTAAAGATATGGCTAAATATCTGAATGACTTCTAGTTTGGGGTGGGTGTTTCTGGTGGAGCTGAAGCTATTCTTCACAGTGTCAACAGAGTGTTGAACACTTGTTATAACGATGGTTCTCTTTCCATGCTTATAGTGGATTTTTGTAATTCATTCAATATGGTTGATAGGTTTGCCTTACTACGTCAGGTGAGAGCAAGATGTCAATCTATCTCTTTGTGGGTGGAGTTCTTATATGAACAGAAAGCAAGGTTATATCTTGGAGACAGATATATCTGGTCATCTGCTGGAGTGCAACAAGGTGATCCTTTAGGGCTGCTCCCTTTTTCCCTTGTATTACATCCACTTATCTTGGATATCATGGATAAATGCAAGCTACTTCTTCATGCATAGTACCTTAATGATGGTACGGTTATTGGGGACACAGATGAGGTGGCCAAGGTTCTGAGTATAATCCAGCAGAGTGGGCCAGACTTGGGTCTAGTTTTGAATATTCATAAAATTGAACTCTTTTGACCTACATGTGATGGTAGGAAGCTTCGCAAAGGGTTGTTCCCAACATGTATTGGAAGACATTCTTCAGGAGTGAAGTTGCTTGGAGGGACCGTTGGCATGGATAAAAATTTTATTGAAGGTTTGGCTTTGGAAAGGGCTACTAAAGCTGTGAAATTGATGCATCTTCTTCCTCAGTTAGGTGATCCCCAGAGTGAGCTTCTTTTACTCCGTTCGTGTATGATCTTAGAAAACTTTTATTTGGCTTAAGGACTTGTCAACCCATGTACATGGAGGAGGCATCTGTATTATTTGACAGGGGCTTACGAGAGGCTATTGAAGACATTGTTGTTTGTAGAGGCCCCCTTTTTTGGAGACCTCCAATGGAGGATGGCTTCATTGCCTATTCGACTTGACGGTTTGGGGCTACTTTCAGCAGTTGAGGCTTCTTCATATACCTTTGTGGCCTCCATGGCGTAGTCTTGAGAGCTTCAGGATCATATCTTGCGGTACAGTGAGATTCACAATGCGGATTCCGTCTTTGATTCTGCTCTTCATCGACTTCATGGAATAATTCCCCCCATTTGATCTCAGTTGCTTTTCTAGAAAGGACACCGTCCCTCCAAAAACCCAAAATGTTTTGGCGTGTATTTTTTAGCAAAATAATTGAGGACATGGAGGTGAAATTGGACATGACCGTTAGACAAAAGGTCATTTTCTGGTGTCAAAGGACTTGGTCTGCACATGTCACCAGTAGAGTATTGCAGTATCCTCAGATATCGTCTCATGATTCTATTATTTCCAGATGATGAGTTATGCCCAGTTTGTTGTAAGGCATGCTTAGACACTTTTGGGGATCATGCAATTCATTGCAGGGAGCTTCCAGATTTTAAATACATACATTATTTTGTTAGAGATGCTTTATTTGATGTACTTAGGTGTGCTGGTGTTGTTGCTAAGAAAGATGCGCCTGTGAACTTTTTAACTGATCTGTAAGAGGGAAGATCCGTACTTAGACCTGCTGATATTCTGATTTTTGGATGGGTTGGAGGGAAACATGCTTGTGTATATTTGACAGGAGTTCCTCCGTTGGTGGGATTGAAGAGTGAGACATTTACAGCGGGGCACGCTGCCCTCAAAGCTACTTCAGCAAAAGTGGCGAAGCACGAAAAAGCGTGCTTGGAGAATCAAGATGTCTTCATCCCTTTTGGTTTTGATACTTTTGGATTCCTAGCATCAGAAGCTGTTGAACTTTTGAATAGGGTCCAAAAAGTCCCGAGCAGTAATGTTATGGTTCTTAAGTTTATGGATGTAGTGTTTAGAAGGATTGTTTTTGCAATCCAAAAAGGACTAGCGGCGCAACTTGTTTTCCATTTGTCTCCTATCACAATGTTTTGAAATAGTTATTGAAATATTGGTTATCTGGCATAAAGGTTAAATTCTCACACAGATAGGATTACACCTTCTCACACATGTTTTTTGTTACAGTCAGCTTTATGTTGCTATATCATGTGTGGCATCATGTAAAGGTCTTAGAATATACATGTCACATGAGCATGAAGACAAGTTTAAAGGATATACATGCGATGTTGTGTACAAAATGTTTTTGAAAACTTACCTTAAATTTGTTGTTCATCATTTTTTTATCAGGTTTTCTTTGGATGTTTTTATTGTCAAATCATCTCTACTATCATTTCTTAGTTAACGTATGGATTCTTTTTAAAAACTTTCAGCTATATCCTGAGATAGATTTTCGTAGTCTTGCAGATGTAACGCTATCAAAAGGAAGTTTCACTATCAGAGTGAGGATTGTGCGCCTGTGGGATTTGTTGAATCCTCGTACCTTTCTGATAGGTTGATGAAATAGGATGCATATATTATTGACTGTATATTGTGTTAAATTATTGTTGCTTACATATTGTATTGTTATGTTTCTTTAGACTTTTAACATGATGTAGTAATCAGTTTGACTAGATTTCATAATAGTCGCTGAAATAGTATGCAACTCATGTATACTATATATGTATTATCTTTCGTGAATATTAGTTATATATATCACCATTATTCCTTTTTTTATTCATGGTATTTAATAGTGGATGTGTGCAACATTCATACGAATCATATAACTTTCTTATTTAATGAGTGCCTTTTAAAATATCATTATATATATAGGAGTGATCTTGTGAGAGCAAAAAATTGTGAAAGTATGAGAACAATGATTCTGGACGACTAAATTTTGTCTTCTCTTTTTCTCATGAGAGAATCTAGTGGTCCAAAATCACTGCTCTCATTCTCTCACGGATTTTGGCTCTCACAGGATCAACCCTTTCTATATATATTGTTGTTCCTAGACCTTTTTAACCCATTAAAGTTAAATTTATTTGAATGCATGTTTTTTTAAAATATTTCTTTATTGGCTACTAAAAGCTTACAATTTGCTTCATATAGGACAATGCGATGTAGAGGACAATAAGAGCCCAAGATGTTGTGCAATTCAGAAGTCTTCTAACGGAAGGTCGTGTGTTCGTTGTTCCTAATTTTATTACAAGTCCCAATCGACCGAATTTTAGATCTGTGCGACATGCTCTTCTGGAGAGATTCACAAGATCAACAGTTCTAGAACATCAGAGAGAATGAGTGCCGCGATTCCCACATACAATTTTTTTATTCATTGATTTTGAAGAAGCGGCAAATTGTATATACAAAGACACGTGTTTAACTGGTACATATCATAGAAAAATTATGTTTGCTATTACTTTTATATATGATACTACCTATATCCTTTATTTAGATTTTATCGGATACGTTGCTTCTGTGAGCCATCTTGGAGATACATACATCAAAGATAATTTGATCAAGAAAAAGAATTTAGAGATACAAGATCTCAAGTAACTTTCCTTATCTTTTTTTTAGTTTCACTAATAAATCACGCAGTTAATATTGTACCCATGAATTTTGACTTTTGCAGTCAACAAAGATAGTTGGTTTACCCCTTTATTTGACTTTTGCAGTCAACAAAGATAGTTGGTTTACCCCTTTATTTGTGATAAATGAATCCGTGTTTTGTCAACCTTATTTTTTCTTCCAAAATTATATTTATTTACTCAATATTGTTTTTTTCTATTGTAATGAAAACAAATTGATGGTATCTTAGCAGGGGAAAATAGCTGAAAATTTTCCAGAAAATATTCTTTTGGAGAGATCGAACAAAGTGGTCATCATCTTTGTTCAGATAAAAGTACGAACATTCATGGGTATTGAACAATTTAAACGTATGTTATTGTTCTGATCAGCTATCTTTTCAAAAGTGATTTGGATATATTTTTTCAAACAATATGTAGGAAGGACATGTCTATGCTCTTCTTATGCAACTAAATACTTTTTTCGATCTAGATATACCAGAAACTTCAACATTTTTGTGAGAGATAATTAGCAATCAGGTTTATGGTGCAAAAATCCCTTAGTTTCATGCAAGGAAAAATACGACTTTGAATGTGTTTACTAACCTTGGATGTGATACTAATGAAAAAATATCTAGCTTTGCTGCAACGGATGCACACGGAGCAGATAAAAATCCATTGTCTGAGTCAATCTAGTGTTATTAAATTGGATTAATTTGGTTATATGATTCTAATTGATAGGATTAAATTGAGATTCTATTAAACTATAAATTGAATTTGACCACAATTAAAATCTGATTTGATTCGTTAATACTCACACACATAACATCCATGAGTTCCTCTTAAGCATGGTGTGTCATTCGATTTATTCATAAACAATGACACAATTTAGCTTTAGAAATTGAGAATAAGGTAAAATACTCAAATTGACAACTTTCTTTCTTATTTTATTCAAGTTCCTCTTAGTCAAATATTATTTTAATCATTATTTAATATGCAACAATCCATTTGGAATAAAAAGAATTATGTGCCACCTCTATTATTCAAATCAGAAATACCAAAACTCACGTCCTTTATTGACCCGGAGAAACTTACATGGCAACAATAATACTATTTCCTTGATGGATACTCGGATTACAATCAAATAACCATACCACCCTCTAATAAAAGGAGTTATAAGAAGAGCTAGATATCAGGGCACTGAAAGCTGATTTGAGAATGATTTTGATCATTAAATACTCGAGTCGGAAGGAGAATAAAGGAGACATGTACATACCGCCCGTCATACCCTGTGAATAGGTTTCACCCGAAGCATCATACCAAGGAGCAAGCATTCCTTATGTGTACCACAGGGGCTACAAAGACTTTTGGTCATCTTATCGGCGCATACCACGACAGGGTCTGTGACTAGTGTGAAGTCGTAACAAGGTAGCCGTAGTGGAACCTAGTTGACATCCTCTCACATGCTCTTCTGTCAAGCTATCATGGAACAATGAAAGAGTTGATCTTATAGAATTTTAGTCCCATTCTCGACACATAAATAATATGAGTTAGCATCTTCATTCCAAACTCTTAGAACGTCTTCATAAGGGTCCATTTTAAAGCTCGTTTCATAGTGAATCCTAAAGTGGCTCTATTTTCATTATCTATATCCAATTATATTCACTTAATATTCATTTCATGACATTAATGTAAGTCATGAGATTTATAATCTATCTCTTTATATCTAATGACGATTATAAAATCCTTATATAAATATTGAGAAAGTAATAAATTTGATCATTGTGGTCAAGCTTTGTTACATATTTTTGGTTATAGTCTCCATAAGATCATCTTATCGCTACCATCTCCAAGCTCATTTTGGGAAGAAGGAACTAAGAAGAAGATATTATGGGTACCTACAGAATCAAACTATTACTATCGGGGGTAAAAATCGTTATAACAAGTTATGGCTAATAAAAAGTTTCAATATAGGAAGTAGCCACATATAAAGAAATCAAATCAAAGAAGCAACCAATTGCATGATGATATTTTTGTGGAAACCTAAGTAGGTGAAAATCACAACGTAAGTTCTCAACTCGGGATCCTGATCGGTCATGCCAATGAACTTTCATTATTATAGTTATTTGCTCACGAGTAACTCAAACATTTACATGCTTTTGAATAAACACCAAACTTTTTACATCCTTATGTCACAAATAACAAACTTCATGCTTTGAATCAAATACCAAAGACTTCTTCTTCGGAATCTCAAGTAGAATACACTCAATGTGTATAGAATGCGCAATAATATTTCAAAAAAACAATTATAGCGATAGAGTACAACGAGAGAGAATAGTATGCAATGTACATCAATGCGTATTCTATACCAAAGACTTCTTCTTCGGAATCACAAGTAGAATACACTCAATGTGTATAGAATGCGCAATAATATTTCAAAAAAACAATTATAGCGATAGAGTACAACGAGAGAGAATAGTATGCAATGTACATCAATGCGTATTCTTTAAAAGGGGTATATTGGTGCTTATATAATGCTCATAAATGTTGAAAATATCTTATAGCAATTACATGTCTATATAGAAACTATCTACATTTGAAAAATAAACTTTGAGCAAAAAATGATCGATCATCAACTTCGGGTTGATCGACCAAGAGTGGTCGATCAGGAAAGCTTTAGTTGATCTCTCTACATGCAACACGAATAAATATCATGGATGACGTAAAAAAATGGTTGTGTGTTTGGGATTCAACCTCTTGGAATATTGGGTCGGAGGAGCGCAAGCTTGTTGTCCTTCCATCATTAAGAGCGGGACGTGATCGCTGCTCTGTGAAACCATTTACATGCTTTTGAATAAACACCAAACTTCTTACATCCTTGTGTCACAAATACCAAACTTCATGCTCTGAATCAAATAGCGAAGACTTCTTCGGAATCACAAGTAGAATACACTCAATGTGTATAGAATGCGCAATAATATTTCAAAAAAACAATTATAGCGATAGAGTACAATGAGAGAGAATAGTATGCAATGTACATCAATGCGTATTCTATACCAAAGACTTCTTCTTCGGAATCACAAGTAGAATACACTCAATGTGTATAGAATGCGCAATAATATTTCAAAAAACAATTATAGCGATAGAGTACAACGAGAGAGAATAGTATGCAATGTACATCAATGTGTATTCTTTAAAAGGGGTATATTGGTGCTTATATAGTGCTCATAAATGTTAAAAATATCTTACAGCAATTACATGTCTATATAGAAACATTGTACATTTGAAAAATAAACTTTGAGCAAGAAATGATCGATCATCAACGTTGGGTTGATCGATCAAGAGTGGCTGATCCGGAAAGCTTTAGTTGATCTCTCTACATGCAACAAGAATAAATATCACGGATGACGTAAAAAGATGGTTGTGTGTTTGGGATTCAACCTCTTGGAATATTGGGTCGGAGGAGCGCAAGCTCGTTGTCCTTCCACCGTTAAGAGCGGGAGGTGATCGCTGCTCTGTGAAACCAGCCTCACGCATTGCCCTCCGCTTTAGGAGCAACGGAATCCGAACCTTCATCCGGAAGCCGAAGCCCAACAGTTAACTTGGAATGGGCGAGCCATGAGAGAGCCCCCGCACAGACCCGCCAAAGAGGTCAAGATCCAACATCCAACCACCTGATTGCCCCCGCATGGGTTACAAGCTCTTGCTACCGAGCTCGGCACGACATGCACCCGAGACGAACATTATATCACCCTGTTGCATCTTAGCATTGTACGGTGTGGGGCTTTAGGGGCACGCTTTCCGAGGAACATCCATCATCAACATGTGTTTAATTTAGCAATTGGATGGAAAACGGTTGGGATTTGGTGTTCACATCGTTAGTTTGTCAGGAGATTAAAGATCGTTGACTGCATGCAAACAAAAGATCCAGGCAGATAAGATGTGCTGGCAACAAAACATCCGCGTAAAATCCAGATATATATTACGTATGTATGTAATTCTCCCGAATGGATTGAAATAACTATCCTCGTGGTCGATCCACGCTATAGTATATGATATGAAGGGGTGGTGGCTATTATAGGATCTAGTCTCTATTCATCTTTGACTGAACGGGCTTTGCCTTCGTTGCCTTTGCTCTCCTCTTTTGGACACAATTGTCATGTTTGCCAGAACGTTGTTCGCGGGATCTGAATGCTTAAGTGGAAGCATTGACAAATGATCATGAATACGCATGGAACATTCAATATTCTTCCATTTTGTCTTTAAATATTTAGTAAGATACATGTAAATATCACTAATTTATACACATTAACATTCAATATTCACTTGTAATTAGTCTGTAAATAATATGTAATTATCTGTATTTAAATTAAAATTATAGAATACAGAAAAAAATAAAAAAATAAATGAAGTATTAAAGATACATAATGACCTCAAACCACGAGACCAAGTCAATATTGACTTTGTCGACCATGAATTAAGTGGGGGGAGATAAGGGTCAATATTGTACACCAATACACTCAGAAACATAATCTTTACCATGTAAAGTGCCATTTTTATACGATTTTATTCTCTATTATATACAACTCAAATAACAAAGTTTTCAACATGAAACTTGTACATATTATTATATATAGAAAAATACAAAACTAACAACCAATAAAAATAATGCACAACGCAATTTGTACCCAGAGATGAAAAGACCGTAAAACAAACTTCACGGACCAATATCTTCTCCATATGAATTCAAATTGAACCAAACTCACCTTCATTATATTTCAAATTAAATTATCTATCTAATGAAAGTAGTTTAATTAAAAATAGAGCTAAGATACAAAAGCCGACTTTCTGAGGTACAATTGTATTGTGTTCATGTATATACAATTAATATATATTTTTTTCTTTACATTTTTACTCTACTTTTATTTATAAACAGTTGTACATATTACTTTAAACATATTAAAAAAATAAAAATAACTAAAACATTTAAAATAAACCTAAAATAAATAATACATTATAATATATAGGTATACTATACCTATAAGATATATACATGTATTTATGTACATATAAATAAAGTCCAAAAAATAAATTAAAAATTGTGTAAATATGTGTTTAATAATATTATAACGGATTGGGGAGCATACACTCATGTTTACGTGATTTTCCTACATCTTTCCCTCTCCACACATTTTTTTGATTTTTTTGAAACATATCATTAGGGGATTTACTTAGAATATTAAGTGGAATAAAATGTTTAAAATTTTTGGTAAAAACAGACATTCCTAACATGTCCACCAGAAGATGGCGATTTCAATAAATCTGAGAACATTATATTTTGACTGTTTTGATGGATAAGTTAGAAGTGTCAAAATAAATTAAAATTTGAATGATGCCACAATGGTATATTGTGATCTAAATTTTCCAAGGATTAATTCAAAAAATAAAAAAACAAAGCAGAAAATGGGTGGGCGTAGGGAAGTTACCTACGCATGGGTGTAGGCTCCCTTTTTCCATATTATAAATATATAAAAAATGTAAATATAATATCATGTATATTAAATACAAAAAAATAAAATACATAAAATACATGTAAATATACCTATAGTTATAATTCTAAAAATTAACACATAATAAATTAAGTTGTAAAAAATAAAAATAATATAAAATAGTTTATAAAATAATAAATATTTTTCATGTTTTAAATTTTAGTTAATAAAATCATTTACTCTTTATCATTGGATTAATAAACATTTTTTGTTTCTTTTTGTCCTGACTTGGTCGACATGGACCAATCAAGAATCATCGTTCGTTAGCTTCGAGTGAACTGTCCTTTGGTAGGGCTACGACCTGTCAGAGCATGCAAACATCTCATCTTCGTTGATTTTTCCCTTTCTATCCCCTGATCTATCCCTCTCCATTTCTTCACGAAATCTCCTATTTGAAGCATGAGCTATTACACCATATCCCTTGTTTTGTTAGGCAGTCATCGATAAAAGCATAATCTCTAATTTTGTGAAGCCACCTCGTCGCTACTATAAAAATGCACCTCCGACCATTTTGACATTTTGATCCATCTTGAGCCCCCATTTTCCCCTAGAATATGTTGCTTGAGGTCCGAACTTGTGACAAGAGCTTGATCTCGCAGATTCACGACGTGTGAAAGGGAAGGGCGATGGAGCATCCCATTCATCAAAGCTAAACTCTAGTGTTGGAGCTTCCAAGTACTCTATAACCTATAGAGGAATAGTTTTAAGCTCAATCATTCATCATGGGAGCTTCACAATTGTTTGCTCGCGCAAATCATCTAGTCTCCACTACCCATCGTCGAAGCGGTATCAGCGTGCCTCAACTGTCGATCATCGTAAGTGGGATCATCATCATTGTTAGTCACGTACGGATAAGGATACTTTTCAGATAAACCCCTCCATGTTTTTGAATTACCATTTAGTCTTGTCAAAAGTTTATAGAATGGAATATTTTGAGGAAAAATTGCATACTGGACCCCATACTTTTGTAATATTGCACTTTAGTCCTTCCTCCTCACGTGTAGCGCCACGTGAGGCCTTATAAATTTTACATGTGTGCCCTTATATTATCTGGACCTATTCTTAAATGAAGTTATAGTTTATTAAAATTGTAAATATGTCCCTATATATGTTGCATTTTTATGTGTATTATTCATTTTAAATATTTTTATAGCATTAAAAATTACAGGACAAAGAATGTAGATGCTTGATACCATTCTTAATCTCACATAATTTTATTCTGGCATTTTAACATATTTTCCTATTTTCTAAAAATCTAAAAACATGCATTTTCTTCATGTTAGACCTAAAAATCCATAAAAATAATTATATATGCTCCAAAAATTCCAAAAAAAATACATTATCTATATTATACTATTATCTACCGCACGTCCAAAAATTACTAAAAAAATACAAAATACAAGACATACAAATAAAAATTCCTAAAATCCTTATAAAAATTAGACAAAATTATCTAAAAATACAAAACACATCTTTATGTTTCTGATTTTCCTTATTATGTATACTATATGTTAGAAATGTTTCGAGTGAATTTTAAACTTATATATATTAGAGAAAAATAATCTCAGATAATTAATCTGTTCTCTATTTTGTATGTTCTATTACTTAAAAAATACAAATTAGGAAAATATATACAATTACCATAAATAGAACAAAATATAAAAATTATAAAAAAATTTATATTCTAAAATTTAAATATATTTTTACCTAGTTATAAATATAATAAGCTATATTACATATATACTATATATTACTAATATATCATTATAATATCTATACTATTACATATAATTATATATATATATATGTTATTTTTAAAAATTAAAATAAATTAAACATTACAAATTTAAAAAGAAAATATTAAATTAAAAAGATATAAAAATATGATACAATTAGAAATCCATAAAATTATATATAATAAAAAACCCACTTAAAAATAAGAAAAAAGCAAGAAAATACAGAAATATATATGATTAATTAGGAATAATTATTAATAATTAACTACCTACCAATTTTCTCCTTAGAGTTTGATACTCTACACTACTTGCCCTATACACATTTTTATAGAGTTATACTAAATTTTAACTCACGCATACACTTCATTGATTTATCTATTCACATGTGGGTAATTTTTTGTTGAATTTGATAGTTGGTCAATGCAGTGATTGTTAGGATAACTTGTTAGCCCTAGTAGATCGATCATATATTCAACAATTAGCATCTTAATGTGGAGCAACACGTAGTGTAGTTTGTATATGTATACATAGTCTGCTTTATTTTATCTACTTTTGCTTGTGATTACTAATTGTTTATCTATTCTAACCGCTCTTATGTTTGATCTTCATTGTGAGGGCTCATGGACTGAGGGCATTTTCCTAGGAGATTGGAGCATCTGACCAAGGTGGAGATCAGTTCTTCTCCCATGGAGCAGATAGAAGAGAGCACCAAAGAAGGTAAAGAGCCGAGTACAACAATATCAAGGTAGTATAGAATAATATAGGTTTTAATTTTTGTGACAGAATGAATCTTTTATAATTTGTAGTAATACAGGAGACTCTAGACATTTAGACACTTGGGGTCTATTTTACCAAGTGTCCATTCACTTGGGGACCCGTGTAGTTTTATCTTGTTGTCTCACATTCTCACTATTTATTCTCCATATTTTTCCATTTATTTTATTTTTTTCCTAAGTTTCGAGTTTTCCATATTTATTTTCTTTGTTTTGAGTGCTTGAGCCCCTAGCCAAGTATTCTATTCTTACTTGAACCTATTAATACTAGGTCCGAGCCCCCTAATATAATAACCGTTCCTATAGAACTTACACTTTGGACTTAGCAAAAAATAAATAGGTGCTTCTCGTTAATAGAACTTCCTGCTAGAATGGTTCTTGTTTTCATTTTGCGTATATGTTAGATTTTATTCTGTGCACAGATCATTGTGCATGTAAACTGCTGATGTAGGTATGCATTTTTGACTTGTGCATGCATTATTGATTTTTACGCGTTAGCTTTTCTGACTCCCTCCCCCATTTTTGGGTAGGTTAAATAAAGGAATTGGAAAAATCATTAGGCGTATATTTTTGAAAATACCCAATAAAAGTAATAACCAATAAAATTAAGACTACAAACTCCACTTGACGTTGAAATAATGTCATCGATTCATTTTCCTATGGAGAGCAACCCCCTCATTGGACGCATGTATCCTTCTACTTGAGTGAGACAAGTACACTTAAGGATTAGAGCCTCAAGCCTTGGACTTGTGTCCTAATCGCTTAGACCAACTCTTTGTTCATGTTATTTATGCAAGCACGTGCCTCATACAGTAATTACGTGGTCTTGTGTTAAAGCTGGTGTGCCCCACTGCTCGAACATGATTCACTCTAGGAGTCTACACCTGAGAGCTTGATTTAAATAACTATTTGAATCACTTAACTCTAAAACTTAAACAATAAAAGACCGAACTCTTACGATCATCAGTGTGTTGAGTAGCTGAATTGGGTGTTTGCTTTATGTTTAATTGTGTGTGGATCTGTTGTGTTTCACCTTTCTTTGAGTCTAGCAGTCTTCGAGGTTTTTCATTTTGGTGTCATTTCATTTCTTTCATCTTTTCCTGTGTCATGATGATGGAGCAACCAAATATATAGTTTCCTTCTCGTTTGACCCGCAATTCATGATAACTCTCTTCTCGAGCCAATTTTGGTCGTTGTTCGTTTCGAGATTGTTGATCGTAAACTCAACATTTTATCCGATCTCTTGTCTTGTGCCCCATACCCATTCACATCCTCTTCATTTGACCCCCTACCACATTCTCTTCCTTCAGGGCATGCTATGTTATTTGTTGGAGCCCACTGTTGGGATACTACATATATTGAAATGAGCGATTGTCAATCTAGAAGAGTGTAATTTTTGGGACATGTAGTACAAGATCAGTGTGATGAGCTTCTTGATGATATAGTAAATGAGCACCATTCCTGGGAAATTATCAATGTGATAAATCTAATTATGGATGATGATACAACCTTCGAGAGATTCCAATGTTTCATACCTATCCAGTTACCATTGTTGTTTCAGTCGTCATATGAGATGACCCACTTCTCGTTTCATGATCTTCATGTTCCTAGTACTCTGAGGCACTTTCTAGAGCCCGATGAATATCTTGAGCCATTTCAACATAGGGAGCTAAATAAGGGTGATGGTTTGGATATTTCTAATTTAGATAGACCCTCATATGAGCTTTTTATCCTCCTGATTGATGATTATGATAGATTTATGAGGACCAGATAGATGCTAGCATTGACCCCATTTTCACTGATGAGTTTGCATTACTCGTTGAGGTTTATCTACGGGAGGATGCTACATCATCTAGGCACTCAATTTCACTTCCTGATTGTGTATCCAATCTGTCAGATCACAAAATCAAGTCATTTGAGTTCTCTCTCCTTGACGACCCTTGCAGGGATGCGCCCTGCTTTGTGGTATTTGATGATCTCTCTGACCTATTCCAATCATGTGCATCAGATATCTACTATGAGTATGAGTCTCCTGATCTTGACCCTGCATATCTTTTTGAGACGATGATTGACACGGAGGATTCCACCACTGATCCTTCTTTCTCCACGTTTGACTATATAGGCTTTATCAACCCATTCCATTATGAACAAAGGCCAATGCTTTCTTTGATGCTACCGATTTCTCGTATATTTGTCTTTTCTTTTTGGCTTGTAGTAGACACCCACATGATTGACTATTCAGGTTTTTTATCGTTTGCTCATTTTGTTGTGGATTATACACTAAGACCGCAATAAGAGTATGTCATTCACCTTACTGATATCATTCTGAACCTTGATACATCATTATCACATTTCCACCTAGCTAGGGGCGTAAACTCTAGAACTTGTTGAGAGGCACCTCAACATTATCTACCTCTCGTGTATACGTTTTTCATATTTTTACTCTTTCATTCTTCCATTTATTTTCACACCTTAAATCTTCCTTCAAAACTTGGTGACTATATTTAGGATGTACTTTATCCTAAGTATGGGGGGTGGGGGTGCATATTGTGTTGTTCCATTTTGTTCCATTTCAGTACTCTTGTCGTTACTTATATTTAGGGATCCTTTACCCTAAGTATAAGGGGAGTGATGTGTTCATTACTTCTTGGCTATTTTTATTTCATATGTTTCCTCGCCTGCCTTATAACTTGTAGATAATTCTTTTCTATACTTAGGGACATTTTACCCTAAGTATAGGGGGAGAAAAGCTGAGCCATTGAGTTTTCATAAATTCTAATATGTGATCATCCCTGCTTGTGTACGGTCTGCTATATTTAGGATTAGTTGATCCTAAGTATAGGGGGGACGATCGACTTCTTATTCTTTATCCGTTGTAGTATATACTTTTTATACTTAGCTTGAGTTATTTCTTCCTTTATTGCGCTTTAATCACTATAAGGACATAGTTTGAGCAAAGTATGGGGGGTCGTATATATCTTTGCCATAACTTGCATTTTTGTATTTTCAATAATATGGCTAGTATACTACATTAGATAAGGGTATACAATAAATCAATTGAATAACTCATCTATAAGTATAATATTTTTTTAAATATGTTTATAAAATTTGGATTGAAAATGATTTGTAAATGATTTTGAAACATGGTTGTAAAACTTTTTAAAAATATTTTGAAAACCTTTGGAAAATATTTTCGAACTTTTGAAAATATTCTTTTGTAAATGCGTGTAAAAATTTTGTAAAATTATTTGTAGAAATGTTTGTGATTTTTTTTGTAAAATTATTTATAAAATAACTTTTCAAAATGATTGCAACAATGTTTTAAAATAATTTGGACACTCTGGACATAATTATTTTATATGAAATTTCCAAACAAAATTCTTGTAAATATTGCTCGTAGATAAAACTTGTACATACACGTACAAAATACTTGTATAATTTCTTTGTTGATATGTATAAATTCTTGTATATATGAAATAAATTCAACTTACTAACCCCATCCAAAAATACCTAAAAATGAAAAGTTTTCAAAACTCCTGAAAACTGGAAAAACTTTTTGAACTAAAAAAATATTTTAGAAAAATATTTTAGGTATTGAATTAACATTTTTCTGAATGATTTTGACAATTTAACTAGTCTTAATACAATTTGAAGATCGGAGCCTAGTCTACAGATTAATCCACTTAATTTAACAGAACCCTATAGGAACTGGAGTTAAGAATTTTCAGGTAAATGAGACTTAATAATTTGAGTCCACAAGACTATGTTCACATGTCATCTTCATTAACCTAAGTAAATTATTTCGAAGAACACACATTACTCTTGCTAAAAATAACCTAATTTGGACAAGCATGATGAACCCATGATTCATTAACTTTTCTGTCGCATTTTGGTTTAAAACCCTTAACAAATGCATGTAAATATCCATTAATTCTCATCTTTTAACAAATCATCATTCATGTATAGATATTCACTTTTAACCACTAAAATCATGTAAATAAATAAAGAACAAGAAAAAGAATCAAGGCAAATTGAATATATGTAAATATATACAATATGACTTAAAATGTAAATATATCTGAAAGGTATATTTATAGCCTAACCCCCGAGACCAAGTCAGCATGGATTGGTCGACAACCCGAAAAGTAGGAGGAGATAAGGAAAGAAAACCAGAAAAAAAATAAACTAACACACACACACACATACACCTTCTACTATTTATACAATAAATACAAAACTTCAAAGATTTTTAATTAATTAATATGTTCATATTTTTCACCAAATCCTTTTCCTATTTATTTATAAAAATGTATATAAAAATATAAAAAATAAGTTAAAAATAGTACCCTATATATGCCAAGAAACCCAGCCTATAAATTGTCAAAATATCAACTTCCGAACATCATAACTTCCTCATACGAACTCCAATTTCACTTTACTCACCTTTAAAGTTCATAAAATAATATTCTCTAATTAATAAAGGTGGTTTCATCGAATTCGGAGTCTGTTTGCAAAAAGTCGGTTTTGGGACCAAAAGACAACGAGGTTTCTGGGTTATTTATTTTATATAACACACTTTATTTATAATTTTCTTAATTTTATAATTTTTAAATTACTTCATGATCTTGTATTTTCACCCTAAATTATTTCATAATTTTTGGAGCATATTTATTATTTTAATAAAATCAAAACCCCTAAAATATAGGTATAAATGAACTACCTAGATACTAACCATATTTATTAAAATATGTAAATTAAGTTATTAAAATCTATAAAAATTCACATAAACCTTATTTATTATTCTAATAATTAAGAAAATATAAAATTTATTTTATATTATTTATTTATTAAATTAAAAATTCAAAACCTATTTATAAATACATATTTATTAATATAATATTTATATTTTGAATAATATTTATTATTTATAAAAATTAATTATGTCATAAATTAGATAATCAATTTATCTACATTTATTATATTTATACTTATTTAAAATAACATTATTTGGTATTTATTAATGAATTTATAATACTTTTCAAGATATGGACCAACCAGGTGCTGACACTTGTAAGTACCTGGGCTCATCTTCTCCAAGAAGAAGTTGCGCCAGGCTGCACTGACCGGCCATCTTCCTCCATTTCTCCCGCATGACCCATAACACCTCCAGGCCATCTAAGCCATCCAATCTACTCTTCTAACAACCAGCTACCTCGTCAACCCTTGGATCTAGGCTTGGAGCCCACGCAAACCACCTATAAATACCCCTAAAGATCCTCCATCGCCAACTAACACTCCAACAACCTGAGCTCCAACTCCATTTGCCCCGACTCCCCAAACTTCATAGCCTCGCGCCACTCGCTCAAGAGGAGACAGCTCCGCTTGAAGGTGCCTGCGTGGAGGAGGAGACATCGGAGGAGGTTCCAGGGCGATCACTTCGCCTTGCATCGCCGCCACACGCGTGTCACGCTCCGGCCAAAGGTCGTCCGTCGAGCCCATTTCCAGGTAATATACCTTGGATCCCACAGACCTTTTCCTTCGTTTTCTTTAAATTTTCGCCTCGATATTCGTGTAGATATTAGCGCGATTAAGCTGTCATTAGGACGCTTAATCTCCTATCTTAGACGCCAAACCAATTCCCTTTCCAACTCGTCTCGATTCATACATTGATTCGCGATTCATTTCGTCGTCACTTCATGCAAACCGCTCATTAATTCTGGAAACCATATTATGCGCCATGTTTTGATCTTGCATTCTATCAACCATAGGCCGATTCCTCATGAATCGAGCACGTATCCTTTTCGTTTGCAGATCAAACTTCAATTAGGAGCATCTTTGAAGCATCAGGAAGCCTTCGATCATCATGAAAATCCACCATCAAGAAAGGTCATCAGTCTGCAATAACCTCCAGAATCCGTGAACCGCCATCTTCCTCGCGCCTTCACCGCCGATTGGAGCCGCCACCGTCAGCCCCCTACCGCGGGCGAGCTCGAAGGGTGGAGGAGCCACCCCTCTGGCCCCGCCGGAGCATCCAAATCACCGTCGATCGACCGGGAAAAAGCTGAGAAGGCGTGCTCGTTACCAGACCTCCAACATATCCAAGAACAACCGAGCTACAAGTGCTCGACACGTGGCAAGCACAGAGCCATTGATCAGTGTCCGAGAACTTCTAATCCTTTACGTTGATTACGAACCGGTGGAGAAATTGCATCATAAACCCAACAGGCTTCCAGAAATTTAGCTCTGCCCCTCAGGTTTCCAGAAATTACATTTAGATCCCTTCACAGTGACCTAAATGTAAATCATTTGTATTTTGTTTATAGAACAGTCCCTGTGGGGACCTTTTTGCAAAAGATTTTATATAGTTTTTTTACGCTTATGCCCCTCGGCTGTAGGGGTTGTTTTGACCTCATTTGACCTTCTTTCTTGACGATTTTTTTAGGGTAGTTACACAACTACCCCATCTACTTAGTATTAGATTTTCGTAAGTTTTTGTCATGTTTTCGTCATGTTTTGATTTGTCGTAAACCACGTTTATTTTGTTTTATTTTCTTGTGTTGTTCAAGCTCATTGCTCGATCCGCTTCACCCCACTATATTGTATCATCTATATAATATCCACCTATTATATGATAAATAATTTTGAAAAATATCCCTTTTTGAAAATTAAATAAAAATTGGAAAAGAATAAAAATCAAATAAAAAAAATCAAAAATCAAATAAAAAAGAGTTTCTTCCCTTAATCTCTTTTAGAAGAGATAAAAATAAAATTGCAAAAATAAAAACGAAAAAAATCAAGATATTCTATTCTGCCTCCTTGAGTTCGACCCAGACACACTTACCTGGTTAAAAATTTAGTGTAGGTTTTCGACTCGAAAACCAAATTTGTTTGATACGAGTTGAGATCGTTTTGTTTCGCGGCTTTTTCTACATCGACCGCGTTTTCTCTTAAAAAAAGTCGTGAAACTGATTTTCAGCTTTATCAAAATGGCGCCGTTACCGGGGAGGCGTTAGAACTTTTTGATTTTTTCTTTCTTTGTGATTTTATTTTTTTCTCTTCTTTTTGTTTCGCTTTTCGTACGGTTTTTCATACAGCTTTTTTTTTTCGTGTTTTTGTTTTCTTAGTTTTTCTTTTAGTTTTTCTTACACCTTTCTCAGCTTTCTCGATTAGTTTTCTCTGCTAACTATCTTTGCAGGGCCTGTAGGATCAGCCGGCTTCTTCGGAAGCCGAATCAGTTGAAAGAGCAGAGGCTGGCTTCTTCTTCACGAGTCGGCTGCAGAGGGCAAGTAGTAAGAGTAATTTTGTAAAAGAGAGAGAAAGGGAGAGAAGCTGTAATAAACAAGACCCCCCCCCATTTTTTCGGGGCCTGATTCGCCAGATACCGTGTATCCGAGGATCAGGGCACCCACCACGCTTTTTATCGCTTATCGGCTTTCTGCAGTTTTCTAGATGCTTGTTTAGGATTTTTTATTCTATCTGATTGCGCCTACGTAGTTAGTCTTAGGACTCACAACCTAGGTGTATGAATTTAGGGTTTTTATAATAAAAGAAAAAAAATCGGTAGATGTTGTTTGAAAAAACCAAAAAAAATTACAAAACCGCAAAACTAAAATCGGGACTGCTAATCCTATCTGATCTAAAAGTCATAAAATGACTCAATTGATTTGGGAGAGTAACCCCCGCACACATCTCAGAGTGCGTGAGCTAGAGAGCCGACCCATAAGGTTAGAGCCCAAACCCCATATTTCTCGCGAAATACTACTAGATTCATACACTTGATCACTGTTCCTCAGTGGGTAAGCTCAGGTAGCCGGAAACGGTCCGAGTTTACTTAACAGAGTGGGAGGTTTAGAGGACACTGCGCAAGGCTCCGTCCTCAAGTAACACGGGTAGCCGGAAACGATCCGTACTTACTCCCATACTGGCTGAGTGCGAGTGGTGTTTTGTAAGGATTCGGGCCAGTGTTTCGGAAAACCATCGGGCACCTATTGGCTTACTCAGCCCGTGATAACCGAAAAACTTGTTTGCTAATCACAACCCTAAAACCGAAAAGATAAAAAGACCGAACTCTTACGGTCTTCATCGGGTGTAGTTGGTGAACACGGGGTTTGTGTTGTGTTTGCTTGCGGGGCGTGAGTTTCAGCGGCTTTCGCATTTCTCTCTCTCACTTGAATCGTAAATGTGCTCTCCCGACTATTCCTCTTGACATCGAAGATGACGTCTCGACGGCTTTTCGGCTCAGACTCTGTGAGCTTTCGACTGTCCACCGTCGAGCGTACATCTTCACAGGCTCGGGATGACCCTCTTCCTGAGCAGGTCCCATCAGATCTCGAGGCGAGTCAGACCCAGACTCCCTCACCTCCTGGCCAGACTATTGAGGCAGACCCTTGCCTCAATACATCATCTAGATCTCCCGCATACTTTTCGCTGAGTTCTTACGAGAGTTTTCATTTCACAGACGATCAGATGGCTCGCAGCAAAGGACCATTATCAGATGAGATGACACTGATAAACCCAAAAATCGAGTGGTCTTGTATTCCTCACAAGGCGGGAACACAGTCGAAGTGTTGACCAATCAAGATCTGAATTTAATCAACAATTAACCCACACTATAGATATCAAGCAATGACAAGCAATGTGAAGTTAAAATTTAATTTTAACTCCCTATAAATGGTGTATAGCAAGCAAGTACGTAGAGAGTTCGAACACATGGAGCAAACAGGGTAGATCAGACTAATGTGTGTGAGTGAGTGTGAAGTGTTGTCTACACTATGCAATGCAAGGATTTTTGTGGGTTTTTAATTTTAAATTTATTTTATTTTTTTAATTTTGTATTTTGATTTTTGATTTTTAATTTTTATAATTTATATTTTATATATTTTTTTCTTTTTTTTAATATTGGAATATATAAACAAGGTAATAAAAGAGGTGCTACAATATTTATAAAAATATGCAAAAATAGCCAAAAATTCAGAAATAAAATCTTTTTGGTATTTCTATGATTTTTTACTATTTTTGTGGTTTTGGGGTATTTTTCAAAATGTTTTTGGTATTTTTTTTAAAACTGAAATAAAGAAAACAGTGAATTAACAATCTGGCCGAGACTAAAGTGGGAAAGAAAAATATCAAATAATCTCAAAATTTTCCCAAATCAGTTTTAAAACAAAGAGAATAAAATAAGGAAGAAACAGGAACTGAGATTGTAATTTTTGGAGTTTTCTATAATTTTTTATAATTTTTTGAAGTTTTTAAGTATTTTCGAATTTTTAAGGTTTTTCTTTTGAGATTTTTAGTGATTTTTGGACTGACATTAAAATAGCAAAATAGACAGTACGGAATGTTTTTGGAATTTTTCGAGGTATTTAATATTTTTTTGGTATTTTCTAAGCTAGACAGTACTGAAATGGCAAGTTTTTGATTTTTAATAAATATTAAAATGCAATAAAATCAAAAACTAAAAATATGTCGTTAAAGTGCAAGTGAACAGGAGCTTAACTTGAATTTTTGAGAATTTTTGGAATTAAAATGATGCCTTAAATAAATCAAACAAGCACACAAAAATAATTCAACCTAGCAGGGGCATATGTGCAAATACTAAAACATCAAGGGCATCCAAGCAATTTTCCACAAAATATAACACTTAATATTTGAATTTATGGACCAAATACAAATGTTCAAACCCGCAAGGGTATCGGCGCAAAATACCCACCAGGGCGTGTGACTTGAACGCGCCTGGCAGGGACTGAAATGTAATTTCAAAAGCCCCTGGGGGCTTACATGCAATTTTCCAAAAATTTAACACTTAAACTATAACTCCTGGTACTGAAACGAAATGGACAAAAGGCCAAGGGCCTCCCTGCAAAATGCCCACACCTCACGTGAACAGGTCACGTGAGGTGACGTGGCGGAGGACCTATGTGCAAATATGGAAAGTTCGAGGGCCTACTTGCAAATTTTACAAAAATTTTAAACTACCATTTAAAGTTTCGAGACTAAAATAAAATTACAAAAGGTGCGGGGGTATACTTGCTAAATTCCCTCGCACGAGCGTTGATGAACGGCGCGGATGGATCCACTTATCTACGTGGCAGCACGGGGAAGCCCGATGACGGTTCGCGCGTGGACGACGAAGATTAGATCTAGCGATGAAGATCAACGGCTGGGCTCCCTCAGATCCAACGGCGGCTGTAGCTTCTGGAGCTCCTCCTCGATCCGACGACGGCGAAGGCTGGAGCAAGAACCGCGGATGAACTCCGGTAAGCCGAGGTTCTCCGAGGTGCTTCTCCTCCTCTGGTGACGTTCTTGGCTCCAAAATGCGGCTGGAGTGTCCCTGAGGTCTCTTCTTCCTCCTAGGGGCTTCAAAAGAGCTCGGCGGTGGCCGAGGCACTCGCTAGAGGGCGGCAGAGCTGTAGAGCCCCGTGAGCTCCGGCGAGGCTCCAAAATCGCCTCAAGGTGCGAGTCAACGCTCTTTGACCTGCAAAAATGGTTAGAAGGTCCAGGGCAAACTGCCTGGACCTCGCAAGGGCGGAGATGTAGCGTGGAACGGTGGTTGTGAGTACGGCCGGAGTTGCGCTCCGGCGAGGATGATCAATCGGGCGATTCACGCGATGGATTGGGAAATTTCTAGAGGGCTTTTGCTCCTACGACTAAGGCTAAGCTAATGCACGAAAAATAAATGGGTGAAGTGGCTTCCTCGACGGTGTAGACCGGAGGGAAGGGTACCTCAACCGTCGGAGTTGGGGGAGGTAGTGGAGACGCCTCCGACTTCCTCTTCCTTGGCTGAATGCACGCCGCTGGAGCTGTCACCTCCAGGAAGGCTTGGAGCACGAGCGGAGCGAGGAAGGGTGGACCGAAGGTGTTCAATTTTGAATCGAAAGTGGAGGGCTCCATATATTTGGTTTGACCCCATGACTGGCGAGGCTCCTAGATCGATGAATATTTGACATATCTTGGGTCCAAAAGCCAATGTTAGTCATGGGCGAGCTAAAGGGATGATCGAGGAACGTATTTGCAAAAGGAATCATCCTCAAAGGATGAAAGATGAGGCCTCGAAAAATCCGCAAAGGCGGAGCAAAAACGAGGCTGTCAGAGTCCACAGGGGTCTAGGACACCTAGTTGACAGTTTTAATCAGGGTTTTTTCTGGTTGGTCCACGTGGACCAACCAGGAAAAACCCTGATTAAAACTTTTATTAATTCATTTAAAAATAGAAGAAGGCTGAATTAAATTATGATTATAAAATAAAAAATATTCGTTATTTTATGTAGTATTTTATTATGATTTTTAATTATTTTTGGAAGGTATAATTTTATGAGTTTCCTTTTATACCCTTTATAGGTATAATACCTATATATTTTATTCTTTTATTTTTATTTTGGTATTTTCAATTTCTTTAATTCTGTTTATTATTTTATAAAATTAGAAAATACTTTATATACACAAATATATTTTTGTTTTATTTTTTATGACGTGTTTTGTATATTAAATAAAATATAAGTATAATTTATATAGGTGTAAGTATAGGTAGTATGCCTATGTATCAAATATACAAGTATTTTTGTTTTGTATTTTGTTTAGGTTTTTATTCTGATTTTAATGTACATAATTATTATAAGTAATATTTACAAAATTATAAAAATACAAAAATACAAAAATAATGAATAACTAATAAATGGAATATTTTAATCAGTACAACTGTACAATGTGGGTCCAAAACTCAACTTTCAAACCGTAGCTCCACCAAATGCGAAACCACCACCATTAAATAGATTATTTTATTCTATATACAATTAAAGTGAGTTTGCTGCATTTGGAGTTTTCATTTGTAAGATACGAGTCTGGGAAGTTGAGATTCTGGATTTTTATTCAGACCATAACTTTTTATCTATACATTATTTTTTTGTGAAATCAATTTTGTATTTTTCTTTATTTAATTATCTACAACTTTCATGTACAAATTTTCTGTATTTGATGTATAAAAAGTGGAATAAAAAATAGGTCCCAAAATGAATAAAGAATGGATAAAATGAACAAGTATTTGACCCTTATCTCCCCCTACTTTATTCCTTGTCGACCTATTCATCAAGATGCCTAGGTCTCGGGGTTTGGGTCATAAAATATTTTCAATATTTTATTCCTTTTCTTTTCTTTTATTTATTCTATAATTTTGGCTCTAATTACAGTATTTTACACAGTAATTGGATGCACATGCATGCATGCTAAATTGCTCTATTTAATGCTATTTACAGGCATTTGCTAGGGTTTTTGATGCCAAAATGATTGAATAAAGATGATGAAATGTGGATTCATCATCCCCCTATACTTTACCTTTGCTAGTCTCTAGCAAACACTTATGCAATAAGTGCAAAAAGAAAAAGAAAGAAAAGAAAAAGAAGAACCTGGACTTAGTTTAATTATCCAACTTGTCTTCACAAAATCAAAGTTTGGAGCTTAAGTCGGACCTTTGGAATTTTAGTGCGGGCGGAACCTTAATGAGAACCGAATTTGAAATCCAACAGTCCTTGAGAATCCCAAAACTCTGCTCAAGTCTCCTCAATAACCAGGTCACAAATATCTCAATTCATACGCAAACCCTTACGACTATGAGTGTGACTCGTACAGTGTAAGTGATGGTGGCTCTCCCCAACTAGAATGACAAAGAAACTGACTTCTCCAATACAACAACCCAATGATTCCCCAATCCAACAACTCCATCCTCGAGGAGCGGGGTATTCCCTTCTAAGTTCAAGTGGCAACCGACTCAAGAGGAGGGGGTGAAGAGAAGAATGGACGGTAGCCAGTGTAGCTACCTATCCTGGGATGCAAGACCAATGTAGTCAAGTCATCCTGCTGCAGGCTCACATGATATGACTTTGGAACTCAAGCTTGCTTATTGACTTTACAACATTTGTACATACTTTGCAGGCTTTTTATTTTTATACATGCATGAACATTTTTTTTGAATACTATTCACAACAGCATTTACATAGGGAGTTTTTCCTCTTGAGCCAGTAGACTATCCCTCTTTTGAAGCTTTATCGCAACCCACAGCCTCCTGTCTTTAGACTTCCTAATCACTGGACGGTTGGGGTGCACTTCCCTCCCTAGAGGAGGACAAATGTTTCCACTTGTGTGCGTCTCATACCGGCAAATCCAACCCCCTCACCACTCCAACTGAGTTGAGCCATGTGAAAGGTGCATATGTCCAATTAGGTCATTATCAACAAGAGTCGTGCGTGTGCTCCGAAATACTCTACTTAGGCAGTCAAGAATCCATTGAACCAAGTCTCGTGATCCTCAAAGAATTAAGTCAACTAGACCTGAAGTACCTCAAACCTAGTTCCTATAAGGTTCCTGTTATTAGGTAAATTTTAAGGTCCAATCAAGCTCCAATCTCCGGATTTTACTTAGACTTGTTAAACTATCAAACTCAATCCGAAAAATGCTCATGCTATGCAATGCTATGCAGAAAATATTTTTGTGATGCAATTTTCAAGATTTTAAACTTTTTTATGGATTTTTGAAAAGATGATGATGATGCATATGCATTTTTTTGTATTTTTCACAAATATTTTTCAAATGTTTTTGGATTTTAGTTTTTGCAAATGTTTTTGGGATTTTTGAAAATAAAAAGTTTTTGGCTAAAAGTTAGGTGAAAACTATGTACACGGGAGTGTTTCTTATATATACAAGAAGTGGATTTTAAGAATTTACAGGGGTAAGTGACCAATTTTATACATATATACATATAGTGGATTTTGGTGAGATGTATGTATTCCTCAAACTTATTTGAAAACAATTTTACACACAATTGTGAAAACTATAGTCCAAAATAGTTTTTACCAATATTTGACAAACGTGTACACACATTTGAAAATCATTTTGCAAAGGTTTTTCAAACAGTATAGATAGATTTTTCAAAATATTTTTGCAACCATTTTTCAAACCATTTGCAAATCATTTTTCAAACATTTTGTTTCACACAAAGAAAATAAATTTTTACAAACCACACATTTTTACAAAGGTTGAAAACATGTAACAAAACGTTTTCAAAATAGTTTTCAATAAATGTTCACAAAGATTTTCATACTATTTTTCAAACATTTTGCAAAAATCATTTTCACCTGATTTATTAATCAGTAGATACAAAAAGAATTTGAGGAATGGTAACATCTTTTTATTAGGGTTTTTAATGAATTTTAAAGAATAATTATCCATATTATTAGGAAAATACAAAAGTACGAGTTATGACTAAAGTATATACACAGTATATACGCCCCCCCTATACTTAGCTTGAGCTATGTCCTCATAGATCGGAGAGAAAAGAGAAGACATAACTCGTACTAAGTATAGGAAAGTCTAAAGAATAAATAAATGAATAAATCAATGAGAAGTTGACCGTCCCCCCAATACTTAGGATCAAATAATCCTAAGTATAGCAGACTGTACACAACGCAGGGAGGGTCAAGGGTGGGAATGAATAGATCGTCCTCAGATTGTCTCCCCCTATACTTAGGGTAAAATATCCCTAAGTATAGACAAGAAGAGGAGACAATGGAGAGGATCGAAATGAATGACAGAACTTGGGGTGCACACCCCCTATACTTAGGACAAAGTACGTCCTAAGTATGGAAAATTGTCTACAAGGGCGGGACCTTTTTGATAGATAAAGAAAATAGAAAAGGAAAAGAAGAAAAGAAGAAAAGAAGATCAACAGATGAAAGAGTGGTATAGACATATGATCTGTACAGCGGAAGATGGAAGTGATCACCATGTGTGAGATGTAGATGATACGAGTCAAAGAACACATCTCATACCAGAAGAATGGGGGCAACATCAATGGTCGGCGGATCATGATCTAGATATAGTTTCAGGCGTTGACCATTGACACGGAAGGTAGAGGAAGATGACGGCTCGGATATATCAATACTGCCATTGTCATGTACCTTCCTGACCACATACGGACCTTTCCACTTGCTCTGTAATTTCCCTGAAAATAATTTCAGCCTGGAATCAAACAACCATACTCTCTGATCTTGCTCAAACTGTTTATGGCTGATATGAGAATCGTGCCATGTCTTCACTTTCTCTTTGTATTGTAGGCTGTTAGAAAAGGTTGTATCTCTCAGTTCTTCCAGGGCTGCCAACTCTGCTCTTCTCTGTTCTCCTATGCTCTCGGGATCTAACAGTAACTCAGTGACTGCCCAAAAGGATTTGTGCTTGATTTCCACTGACAAATGGCACGGCTTGCCATAGACGAGACGAAAGGGAGATGTCCCCAATGGATTCTTGAAAGAAGTCCGATAGGACCACAAGACCGAGTCCAAAAGCTGTGACCAATCCTTTCGGTCTGGGCGGACAACCTTCTACAAGATAGTTTTTATCTCCCGGTTCGATACTTCGGCAAGACCATTAGTCTGAGGGTGATACGGTGTGGTAACCCGATGGTCAATGCCGAATTCATCTGCAAGGCCCTAACCTTGTCATTGATGAAATGAGACCCCCCGTCTGAAATCAAGACTCTAGGTACCCCTAACCGTGAAATGATATTTTTCCTCAAAAAATTGCATACGGTTTTAGCATCTGCGGCTCGGGCGGGGATGGCCTCAACCCATCGGCTGACATAATCCACAACGAGCAAAATATGCTTGAATCCCTCACTCTTAGGAAATGGGCCCATGAAATCAATCCCCCATGCATCAAAAACCTCACAAAAGTGAACGGGTTGCATGGGCATCATGTCTCTCTGTCCGTAGGTTCCCATCTTCTGATAGTTAGTACATTTCTTCACGAACTCATCAGAATCCTTGAAGAGAGTAGGCCACCATAGGCCGGATTGAAGCACCTTATGTGCTGTCCTTTTTCCAGAATGATGTCCTCCTGCCTCAAGCTTGTGGCAGTATGTGAGGACGCTATGCTGCTCTTCTTGAGGAATGCACCTCCTCCAGATGTTGTCCCCTCCTTCATGATAAAGGACGGGATCCTCCCAATGGTAAAACTTGGCCTTCGCTAGGAAGGTCTCGAGTTTCTGTCTGGGCCAACCTTGTGGAACCGTCTTGGCAACAAGATAGTTCACAATGTCGGCATACCATGGGAGCGAGGTGATAGCCAAGATCGCCTCATCTGGAAATGTCTCTGTAATAGGTGCGTTGGGCTCAGATTCCTCAAGATTCTCCAATCTGGAGAGATGATCCGCCACCATATTTTTAACTCCAGGCTTATCCTTAATCTCAATATCAAACTCCTGGAGTAGAAGGATCCACCTGGTAAGACGTGCTTTGGCATCCTTCTTAGCCATTAAGTACCGGATGGCGGTATGATCAGTGTAAATTGTCACTCTAGATCCGAGAATATAAGATCTGTACTTATCCAAAGCAAAGACTACGGCTAGCATTTCTTTCTCAGTTACAGTGTAATTCCGTTGAGTGGTATCCAAAGTCCGGCAGGCGTAGTGAATGGCAAACAGCAATCCATCCCTCCTCTGTCCAAGCATAGCCCCAACGGAAAAATCTGAAGCATCCGTCATGATCTCGAATGGGAGAGACCAATCGGGTGGGTGAAGGACAAGAGCTGAAATAACCATATCTTTGAGAGTCTCAAAAGATGCAAGACACTTATCATTGACAATGAACTCGGTGTCTTTTGTCAGCAAATCAGTAAGCGGTCGAGCAATACGACTGAAGTCCTGAATGAACCATCGGTAGAAACCGACATGCCCCAGAAAAGACCGCAACTAACGCAAATTGGACGGTGGATTGAGTTTTCTAATGATATCCACCTTGGCCGGATCGACCTCCATGCCCCTGTTGGAGATGATGTGACCAAGGACCGTCCCTTGAGTCACCATGAAGTGACTCTTCTCCCAAGACAAGAGAAGATTGACCTCAATGCAGCGTTGAAGCACACGGTCTAGGCAATCAAGACAAGCATCGAACCCGTCGCCATAGACCGAGAAGTCATCCATGAAGACCTCTAAACAGTCACCCACCATGTCTGAGAAAATGGACAACATGCACCTTTGGAATGTCGCCGGAGCGTTACATAGACCAAAGGGCATCCGTCTGAAAGCATACGTCCCAAACGGATAGGTGAATGTCGTTTTCTCCTGGTCTTCGGGCACAATGGCCACTTGATTGTATCCGGAGTAC
The DNA here is from genome assembly GCA_037367405.1 of Ottelia alismoides. Taxonomy (NCBI): domain Eukaryota; kingdom Viridiplantae; phylum Streptophyta; class Magnoliopsida; order Alismatales; family Hydrocharitaceae; genus Ottelia; species Ottelia alismoides. The sequence continues at coordinate 34,547 of JAZKJV010005669.1, read as the reverse complement.
CCGTCAAGAAAACAATAATGACTCTTCCCAGCTAGCCGTTCGATAATTTGATCAATGAAGGGTAGCGGGAAATGATCCTTCTTGGTGGCCTCATTCAATTGTCTGTAGTCCACACAGACCCTCCAAGAAGTGGGTACTCGGGTAGCGATCTCCTCTCCAGACTCATTGACAACTGTAGTGATACCCGTCTTATTGGGCACCACATGCAACGGACTAACCCACTTGGAGTCGGAGATGGGGTAGATAAAATCGGCGCTCCACCACTTCGAAATTTCTTTCATGACTACGTCTCGAAGATTCGGGTTCAGCCGTCACTGGAACTCACGCGACGGCCTAGCATCATCCTCAAGATAGATGTGGTGAGAGCACAGAGCCGGAATAATCCCCTGGAGATCAGCTATACTCCAACCTATCGCCTTGCGGTTTCTTTCAAGAACCTCCATCAGACGAGATTCTTGCTCTCTAGTCAAACCTGCTGAGATAATGACTGGGTGCATACCTGGCTCACTCGCAAGGAATCTATACTTCAGCGACTGCGGTAGAGGCTTCAGTTCTGGACAACTGGGAGGTGGCAAATCTAGCTTCTGATATGTCTGTGTGAAGGTGACCAGGTCTGCATGTGAGAACTCTCGCTCTGCATGAATATCTGACGAAGGGCGGCCTGCTGAATCATCAATAAACTACATTGGCTTGCACTCTGTCATGGTTGTTGGCTCAAAAGGAATCAGACAAGGCAAATAGTCATCGAAATCATCCCAATCAATGTCTGAATCCGAGGGATCAGAAGAAGATGAACAAGATTGAAAATCATCAGCACCACTCGTCCCAACATTGTCAGCCTCAGGTGTATCCTCGTCCAGGGGTGTGCTCTCCAGGCTCTCGACTGCCATAAGCTTTTGATATAGTGAATCTGTAGGCAAGGCGAGGGTCGGTGCTACAGGATCTGTCCAGTTAGATTCATCATCTGTCATCAGAAAATCACACTCCTGGTGGATGTCTAGCTCTTCCTCGATCATCTGCGCTGCTTTGCTTGACTGCTCCGAGCATTCTAACTCTCTGGCTCTGGTTTCCTCGATCGTCTCTATTTGTATGGTTTCGCCCTCTATGCGAAAACATACCTTCCCACTGTCATGATCGGTCACCGCCTTGGCTGTGGCCAAGAATGGACGTCCGAGAATGATGGGGGCATTAGTTACCGACTCAGGGATCTCCATGTCCAACACAACGAAGTCCACGGGGAATTTCAGGCCCTTAATGGTAACGACCACGTCTTTCAATAACCCCTTCGGCCTCTTAGTCGACATATCAGCAAACTGAAGGACTGTCCTGCTCCTAAGAAGAGGACCAAACTCGAATTGGTCGAGTAAGGCTGCCGGAAGAAGGTTAATTGAAGAGCCGCTGTCTAAAAGAGTACGATCAAACTGTTGCTCTTGAATCTCGCATCTGACATAGGGAGCTCCTGCATCTGGTCGCTTGGCTGTCAGTTTGTTCTGAATAGTGCAACAAGTGGAATGAGGAGCACATGGATTTGATCTCTGTGGTTCCTCCTCTTCCTGCGGATGGTAGTTTTCTCCTTCAAGTTCTTTTTGAAGAGGGGGATGTGCTCAAGTGCTTCCTATAGAGCCAGCTGAATGTGGAATCTGTCTATCATTTGATTGCTGAACTCTACCTGTTGCTCTTTTTTGGGGTTTTCTCTTTTGTTCCCCTTCGCTCGGCGGAGTGCCTCAGGGAAGGGGATGGTAGGGGCCTCCACAAATGGAGGACTAGGGATAGGTCCCTGTGCCTGTGAAGGAGGAGAATCCATACAATCATCATCATTCAACACATATGGATCCACAATGTGAACAGAAACGTTTCCTTTATTCATATTTTTGTTTTTCTTTTTGTTACCACAGTCCATAGATACAAAAGGTGGTAACATCACAGATGGAGGCTCAACAAAAGTGGATGTGGTGGCCTCAGTACCACCACCAGCACCTGTCTTCACGGCATCAGCACCACGCTCTGGCTCAGCATCCAAAATGGTGGCATCAGCACCACCGTCTGCATCTGGTATCACGACGGCCTCAATACCATTGTCTTGGACTCCATCATGGGTGGCATCAGCACCACCGTCTTCAACATCATCATTAGCAGCATCAGCACCGCTACTCTGCTCCTCTAGCGCTCCTGGTTCAGCTGGTGGTTGTCGCTCAGAAGAGGCGCCGCCGGCTGGCATCCTACAGCTCCTAGTAGTCACAAAATCAGCATCATACAAAGAAAGAGATATGTCACTCAAATAGTCACTAGGAGAGGTATCCTCCGTAAACTCTACCTACTCAGACTTTCTTTTCAGATTATTCGGGTTAGGTTCAATCTGAGCGGGTATGGCGGCCTTGCCTTTGATGATTTCCCTCATCTCCTGCCGGAATTCATCCATTTTTGCCTGAATGATGCTCGCTGTTCAGAAAGCAAGCGGGAAAGGTCATCTAAAGCTGGGTTCTCAAAAGCTGGGGCCTGAGAACCGGATGGGTTCCCTTGCGGGAAATAAGGCTGCTGCTGGTGGTACTGCTGGTACTGGGGAGGATGGGGATATGATTGATGAGGCTGCTGACGCTGCCTCCACTGCTGTCCCTGATAAGCGGGGCGAGGACCCTGATGGTACTGTTGCTGCTGGGCATATTGGGGTTGCTGCTGCTGCTCTGGTTGCTGGTTGCTCTGCTGTCCTTGAGCTGGATTCTGCTGTTGAGATGAGGAGCCACCGTTGCCCCAACGGAATCCGGGGTGATCACGACGAATCCCGAGCTGAGGGTACCGATCGTACCAAATCCCATTGACTTCCATCAATGGTTCCTGCTCGAAGGAGGGTGGAGGAAGAACTGCCAGTGGCTGCTCCGGCTGGTAAACCACCATCTGAGTGTTTGGAGATGGCGGTTGCGCTGGGTAGTACTGTAGCAGTGGAAACGGCTCTGCCTGGATGTGGTTAACCTGGCGGTACGGGGAGAAGGTTGGTTGGAGCTGCTAATGCTGGGGTCAGCCCGTGACCTGGGAGGCTGCTGAGAAGAAGTTTGTGCCTCCTGGACGCACAGGATCTGCGTCTTCAGGTCACTCATTGTCTCAGCAATCTGGTCCATCTGGGCCATGCCTTGCATCTGTTTCTTCTCGAGGATCTCGAGACGGTCCAGTTTCTCACTAGTGATGCCCATGTCGGCTGCGACTGATTCTGCTTGGGCTGCGGCTGCCGACGAAGTTTGAGGACCGGCATCGATGCGGGCGATCCTCTGGAATGATCCCGCTCCTTGCAGGGGCTTCTGCTGTGTGTAAACACGGGCTTGGGCCATAACGGTTGAGTTTTCTGCCATACCTTCGTAGATGGCCCAAACGTCGTCCTCACCCTTGGAAAAATAGGACCCACCGCAAGAGGCGTTCACTAGCCCCTGCAGCTCCGTTGTCAGCCCACAAAAGAAACTCTGCACTAGATTGGGCTTAGAAATGTCATGGTGTGGACATCGGTCGATGAGCTCTCTAAATCGATCCCAGGCTTCATGAAACTGTTCGTTAGGGATCATGACAAAGTTGCTGATCATCGCTCTAGCTACGTTAGTCCGGCCGAGAGGGTAGTACTTCTTCAAGTACGCAGTCCGGAGATCTGCCCAGGTGTCGATGAATCGCCCCAGGTGTTTGAGCCAGTATGCGGCTCTGTCAACCAAGGAGAATGGGAAGGCAATCATCTTGATGGTGTCCTCGGTCATCAGCCTATCATGTTTGGTACTGCAGATCATTTCGAACTCTTGGAGGTGGAGGTGTGGCTCTTCGGTCGGCACCCCATGGAATTTGGGTAGATGCTGAATGGTATGGGGCAGAAGCTCGAAATCTCCATGGATAGGAGGGAGTCGGATCCACCGATGAGTGAGGGATGCTGCTGGATTGTGCAATTCCCTCATGATAGTCTGGGGCGGTCTTTCGGCATCGGGATCACCTCCTCCTGCATCAGGTTCTCCTCCTCCTCCACCACCGCCCCAGGTCGGTTTTCTCTCATATGTGCTATCTCTCTCATGAGATCACCCATGAAGGTTCCCTGATTGCGGATCTGCCTCTGCATTGTCTCCAGGGATGCTAGCAAGGAATTGTTGATGACCGCTTGATCAAATAAGAAAGGGGGGTGATCATGGTCATCTGGGTGCTCTCCTTTGTCAGCCATGTCCGGGTTCTCTGAAAAAGCAAAACAACCCATCTCAGGTGCCGTCAAATGTTCCGAACTCTGCGATGCACTAAAATCTGAGACTCTTGGACTGATGGAAGGGGAATGAGAAGGGTGGTCGAGGGAGAATAGGGTGGAAGTAAACTCAGGCTCGGAGAGTGGACTCTCCGAGATCGTCCTAGATGAAAGAGGAGGAGTGCTAGATAGCGGTGCCGACAAAGTCGGCCTAAGAGACCTCCGTCCCATCATCTTGATTATTGGGAAGAGTAAGGTGAATGCAAAATGAAGAAGAAAGAAGGGAGATGCAAAATTGCGCAAAAGTGTGCTGTTTTTTTGATCCTGACCTAAATATAACTAGCAATCAAAAACAAAACAGGGGTGAGTTCACCAACTCAACACATGAAGCCGTGAGGGTTCGGCTTTTATCTTGTCAATTTTAGCTTGAATTCAGGAATTTATCTTATCACGAGTCCTTAGAGCGCTACGCCTAAAGGAGAGAGTACTGCTGGAAGAGTATTCCCGTACTTGTCCTCCTCCTGTGTAACCTGAAGGTTGCGCTTTTTAAGGTCCTTGTAACCCTTCCTGGATCCCTACTCAACCAAAGAATAAGAGAGAGGAAGCCAATAGGCGAAACCGATACTTCGGATCTCGCTCGCAACGGAATCACCCGTGAGCGTGCAAGATCCTACTCGGACGCAGACGGTGAGACAGACACACCCGTGAAGGCATGGCCTATGCTCAGTACTTCGGACAAGGTCGGTGCTCACACAATAGTGAGTCACCAATGGCGACCAAGCCCTACTCGCCTACGTACGATAGTAGCGCCAATACTTCGGAAATCCAGGCGATACACAAGGCAGCCACAAGCTGGGATTTGGGCTCTAATCCTTACGAAGCACTCTGCTCACTTGGAAGGAGACCTTCCCATGCAACCTAAATACAAGTGATGGTGTGACTCTCCCCTATCAATGAATCCAAGTACCAATTTTATTTTTGGTCAAGGTTTTCTTAGCAGTCCCTTTTTTAAATTTTTTTGGTGTTATCACTTCTTTTGAGTTGATTCAAACAAATGCCTAACAATTTTGTATTTTCTTGATCCTACTTTGTCCAAAAACAGAGGGAGAATAGAGTCAGAAAAGCCAATGCAAGTCGACACCAAGGTGGAAATCTCACCTTTGTGCCTAAATGATGGATGCAAAGTAAGAAGACTTACAGCGAATCCCAGCTCTCTCCATGCGGGATGCAAAGCAGAAATTTATAAACCTAAACTACATGCCGGTATGCAATGCGGAAATCGTCCTAAGATAGGCAACTGCTATGTGAAGAACCACAAGCTAACCACTAACCTTCAATCCTAATGTACGGTCTAGGCTCACCCCTCCTTCTCTCGACACATCAAGTTTAGGAGAAGCGCTTGGCGGGATGAGCTCGCAGCGCGCGGATCGAAGGCTAATGACTAACTGTTTAATTAGACTAAGTCCAAATACGATCTATAGGAACATGCAAAGGTTATTAGTGTGTTTGGACCTAATCTAATCGATCAAGCAAGGCCTAAAATCTAAGGGCTCAAACCACAAAATAAATGAAAAATGAAAACAAAACCGGAAAATGACAGTCGGAAAACACGAAGAAAACCATGGTGAGCCCCCGGGTGAACAAACACCCGGAAATTAGGCCCGGAAGTCTGAATGTCCAAGTCCCTGCATTATTACAAATTAATAGTCACTCTCACGAAATAAAAATGCAAACTAATCTAAACACTCTCTCACTCCTCCTGCTCTCTCCTGTCGGCTTGGCTTAAGAAAAGCCGGCTCCGCTTCACGTGATTGCTTCGGATCCCCTAGGCAATCCGCCTTACTCCGCAGTCCCTCGCAAGAAGACAAGAAAAAGAGTAGTTAGAAAGCTCAACAATATAGATCAAAATCAAGAGAGATAAAAGAGCAAGCAATAATGAAGACAACAAACACAATCAAGCAAAAATGTGAACTACTCGTTGTTGCTCCCCGGCAACGGCGCCATTTGATAAACCCAAAAATCGAGTGGTCTTGTATTCCTCACAAGGCGGGAACACAATCGAAGTGTTGACCAATCAAGATCTGAATTTAATCAACAATTAATCCACACTATAGATATCAAGCAATGACAAGCAATGTGAAGTTAAAATTTATTTTTAACTCTACATAAATGGTGTATAGCAAGCAAGTACGTAGAGAGTTCGAACACAGGGAGCAAACAGGGTAGATCAGACTAATGTGTGTGAGTGAGTGTGAAGTGTTGTCTACACTATGCAATGCAAGGATTTTTGTGGGTTTTTAATTTTAAATTTATTTTTTTTAATTTTGTATTTTGATTTTTAATTTTTAATTTTTATAATTTATATTTTATATATTATTTTCAATATTGGAGTATATAAACAAGGTAATAAAAGAGGTGCTATAATATTTATAAAAATAATATATAAAATCTTTTTGGTATTTTTTTGATTTTTTACTGTTTTTGTGGTTTTTGGGTATTTTTTAAAATGTTTTTGGTATTTTTTTTAAAAACTGAAATAAAGAAAACAGTGAATTAACAATCTGGCTGAGACTAAAATGGAAAAGAAAAATATCAAATGATCTCAAAATTTTCCCAAATTAGTTTTAAAACAAAGAGAATAAAATAAGGAAGAATCATGAACTGAGTTTGCAATTTTTGGACTTTTCTAGAATTTTTTATAATTTTTTGAAGTTTTTAAGTATTTTCTAATTTTTAAGGTTTTTCTTTTGAGATTTTTAGTGATTTTTGGACTGACACTAAAATAGGTTAAAATAGATAGTAGGTATTGTTTTTGGAATTTTTCGAGGTAATTTAATAATTTTTTGGTATTTTCTAATCTAGACAGTACTGAAATGGCAAGTTTTTGATTTTTAATAAATATGAAATGCATTAAAATCAAAAACTAAAAATATGGCATTAAAGTGCAAGTGAACAGGAGCTTAACTTGAATTTTTGAGAATTTTTGGAATTAAAATGATGCCTTAAATAAATCAAACAAGCACACAAAAATAATTCAACCTAGTAGGGGCATATGTGCAAATACTAAAACATCCAGGGGCATCCAAGCAATTTTCCATAAGTTATAACACTTAATATTCGAATTTATGGACCAAATACAAATGTTCAAACCCGCAAGGGTATCAGCGCAAAATACCCACAGGGCGCGTGACTTGCACACGCCTGACAGGGACTGAAATGTAATTTCAAAAACCCCTGGGGGCTTACATGCAATTTTTCCAAAAATTTAACACTTAAACTATAACTCCTGGTATTGAAACAAAATAGACAAAAGGCCAAGGGCCTCCCTGCAAAATGCCCACACCTCACGTGAACAGGTCGTGAGGTGACGTGGCGGAGGACCTATGTGCAAATATAGAAAGTTTGAGGGCCTACTTGCAAATTTTACAAAAATTTTAAACTACCATTTAAAGTTTCGAGACTAAAATAAATTACAAAAGGTACAGGGGTATACTTGCAAAATTCCCTCGCACGAGCGTTGATGAACGACACGGATGGATCCACTTATCCACGTGGCAGCACGGGGAAGCCCGATGACGGTTCGCACGTGGACGGCGAAGATTAGATCTGGCGATGAAGATCAACGGCTGGGCTCCCTTAGATCCAACGACGGGTGTAGCTTCTGGACCTCCTCCTCGATCCGACAACGGCGAAGGCTGGAGCAAGAACCGCGGATGAACTCCGGCGAGCCGAGGTTCTCCGAGGTGCTGCTCCTCCTTCGGTGACGTTCTTGGCTCCAAAATGCGGCTGGAGGGTCCCTGAGGTCTCTTCTTCCTCCTGGGGGCTTCAAAAGAGCTCGACGGTGGCCGAGGCGCTCGCTAGAGGGCGACGGAGCTGTAGAGCCCCGTGAGCTTCGACGAGGCTCCAAAATCACCTCTAGGTGCGAGTCAACGCTCTTTGACCTGCAAAAATGGTTAGAAGGTCCAGGGAAAACTGCACGGACCTTGCAAGGGAGGAGATGTAGCGTGGAACGGTGGCTGGGAGTACGACCGGAGTTGCGCTCTGGCGAGGATGATCAAACGGGCGATTCACGCGATGGATTGCAAAATTTCTAGAGGGCTTTTGCTCCTACGACTAAGGCTAAGCTAATGCACGAAAAATAAATGGGTGAAGAGGCTTCCTCGACGGTGTAGACCGGAGGGAAGGTTACCTCCACCGCCGGAGTTGGGGGAGGTGGTGGAGACGCCTCCGGCTTCCTCTGCCTTGGCTGAATGCACGTCGCTGGAGCTGTCACCTCCAGGAAGGCTTGGAGCACAAGCGGAGCGAGGAAGGGTGGACCGAAGGTGTTCAATTTTGAATCGAAAGTGGAGGGCTCCATATATTTGGTTTGACCCCATGACTGGCGAGGCTCCTAGATCGATGAATATTTGACAAATCTTGGGTCCAAAAGCCAATGTTAGTCATGGGCGAGCAAAAGAGATGAACGAGGAACGTATTTGCAGAAGGAATCATCCTCAAAGGATGAAAGATGAGGCCTCGAAAAATCCGCAAAGGCGGAGCAAAAACGAGGCTGTCAGAGTCTACAGGGGTCTAGGACACCTAGTTGACCAGGGTCAACTAGGGTTTGTGCCTGGTTGGTCCACGTGGACCAACCAGGAAAAACCCTGATTAAAACTTTTATTAATTCATTTAAAAATAGAAGAAGGCCGAATTAAATTATGATTATAAAATAAAAAATATTCGTTATTTTATGTAGTATTTTATTATGATTTTTAATTATTTTTAGGAGGTATAATTTTATGAGTTTCCTTTTATACCCTTCATAGGTATAATACCTATATATTTTATTCTTTTATTTTTATTTTGGTATTTTCAATTTCTTTAATTCTATTTATTATTTTATAAAATTACAAAATACTTTATATACACAAATATATTTTTGTTTTATTTTTTATGATGTGTTTTGGATATTAAATAAAATATAAGTATAATTTATATAGGTGTAAGTATAGGTAGTATGCCTATGTATCAAATATACAAGTAATTTTGTTTTGTATTTTATTTAGGTTTTTATTCTGATTTTAATGTACATAATTATTATAAGTAATATTTAAAAAATTATAAAAATACAAAAATAATGAATAACTAATAAATGGAATATTTTAATCAGTACAACTGTACAATGTGGGTCCAAAACTCAACTTTCAAACCATAGCTCCGCCAAATGCGAAACCACCACCATTAAATAGATTATTTTATTCTATATACAATTAAAGGTGAGTTTGCTGCATTTGGAGTTTTCATTTGTGAGATACGAGTCTGGGAAGTTGAGATTCTGGATTTTTCTTCAGACCATAACTTTTTATCTGTACATTATTTTTCTGTGAAATCAATTTTGTATTTTTCTTTATTTAATTATCTACAACTTTCATGTACAAAGTTTCTGTACTTGATGTATAAAAAGTGGAACCAAAAATAGGTCCCAAAATGAATAAAGAATGGATAAAATGAACATGTATTTGACCCTTATCTCCCTCTACTTTATTCCTTGTCGACCTATTCATCAAGATGCCTAGGTCTCGGGGTCTTGGTTATAAAATATTTTCAATATTTTATTCTTTTTCTTTTCTTTTATTTATTCTATAATTTTGGCTCTAATTACAATACTTTACATACTAATTGGATGCACATGCATGCATGCTAAATTGCTCTATTTAATGCTATTTACAGGCATTTGCTAGGGTTTTTGATGCCAAAATGATAGAATAAAGATGATGAAACGTGGATTCATCAGCCACCAGCTGGGGAACATCAGGAGGAAAGACCAGAACCAAATGCAGATGTTACTACTGGCATTCTCGACACACTACATCAGATGAATATTTAGATTCGAGAACAATTCAGAGTTCAGAATGAACTGCGGGCTAAAATAGCCACGCTGAGAGCACGGGCCGATAACCAGTTACCGCCTGCAGTTCCCGTGACTTTACAGGACGAGTATGACCCGGGCGCAAGAACGCTCCACCATTGGATTCGGCTACCGCCGAATCAAGGGCCATATGAACTGAGACCGTCCTTCATCTCTTTGCTTCCCAAGTACTATGGGAATGCCGCAGAGGAGCCGTTCACATTTTTACAGCAGTTCGAGATGATTTGCGGAACGGCTTGCTATCCAGGAGTGACGCAGGAGGCCGTACGCCTCAAGGCCTTCCCCTTTGCCTTAGCCGATAAGGCCCTTTATTGGTTGAGTCATCTGGGGAGGGAAATTTCTACATGGGACGACCTGAAGTCCACCTTCCTGCGCAAATATTTTCCTCTGGGAAGGACGAACATGATGAGGAGCCAGATCTCCAACTTCACGCAATTGCCGCACTCCAACTTCACGCAATTGCCGCACTCCAACTTCACGCAATTGCCGCACGAATCATTCCATGAGGCATGGGATCGATTCAAGGATCTTACAGAGAGATGCCCGCATCATGAGATCCTGATAAAGGTGCTCGTACAAAACTTTTTCGGAGGACTCCAGCCAGAAATTCAGGGGCTCGTCAGTGCCGCATGTGGTGGCAACTACTTGAATAAGGATGCCGAGTCAGTCTGGGCCATCTTCGAAGGGATGGCCGATAACTCGAGAGTCGTAGACTCTACTCGGGCATTTCAGATAGTCCCACAGCCGCCACATCACTGTGATCATCACAAGGTGGCGAATATCTCAGATTCTGAATCCAACACCAACATAGGTACATTATCAAAAAATTAACGTTGGTGGACATGATTCAGAAGCAGGTCCAGGACCTACAGCCGCTGAGAGAGTTGGAGAAACTCTCATCTCTACCTCAGCAGCTGAGTGATCTCTCGAAAAAGGTCTCTGATCTTCAGCTCCAGTACCAGCAGAGCCAGACTTCTTCGAATGCTCAACCAGCACGGAGGATCGCACCCGCTCCACCCACCTGTCAGATCCACTACGTCCAGAGCGAGTCCGAGATTCCGCAGATTGATTGGCATGAGGACCAGTCTCATGCCAATCCCAGCCAGATCACCAGCACTGCAGAGATGGAGGTGGAGTCGCAAGCCACTCTCGAGATCAACGGGATTTGGTATACTCCGATGCAGCAGCCGAGTATACCGAATCAGCAGCAGCAACCGTATGGTCATCCACAGCATGGACGTCCGTAATTCCAACACCGCCAGAGTTTCACGCTGCAGCAGTCTCACCGGAATGTATACCATCAGAGACCGCATCATTTATATCAGCACCCTGCTCATTACTCACCGAACTATCCTTATCAGCGGCCGCAGCAGTCTTCCTCCTCACCTCAGCAATACTCCCAGCCTTCCATCTCTCAGCATTACATGCCAAGGCAGGAGAGAGGAGCAATCCAGGGCTATCACACCGAACCAGAGATGTCTTCACAGGCCCAGGCGTTCAACCAGATCATGGACATGCTGAGTACGCTCCAGATCGCACACAAGACTGAGATGGAGCAGGTTAACCGTTGTCTGGACGAGTTAACCGTGTCGAAGACCACTCTCCCAGCCCAACCTCAGATGAACCCGAACAACAAGAGGATGCATCCAGATCAGGTAGACACTACAGGTAAGATCTCGTTTCCTGAATTTTTATCTAACTTCATTCGTCTCAGGAGCGGTAGATCACCACAAGCACCTGCTGGAGAAGAGGAGAGGGCACTAGAGGAGCACGAGCAGAACCATGATTCTGAAGCCGAGGAGGAGAAACCGCAAGATGATGAGGACCACTTGCCAGATTCAAGAGACAGGAGCGATGCCAACACAACAGATATGGACACTGGCAAATCAGACGATGACATCATGCCAGATCAGGCAGAGAGCCCCGACAAAAATCTTTCTTCCCCTGTTTTAGAGAGTTTTGTAAATAGTTCTGAAACTCTCGATGTTCAAGCTGATTCCTCGTTGAATAAAAATTCTGATTTTCTAACTCCTGAAATTGTTCCTTTTCCCTATGCTTTGTTTGGAAGAGGAAAGAAAAAGACCAAAAATAATGTTGCCACTCCAGAAACCAACGTTTACTTAAAGATCACATCTTTCTGATGATTCCACTGCACGATGCCTTGGATCATTTTCCTACGCTCAAGAATCAGTTGAGGAACAAATGCACTATGCGTAGGAAAAAGAGATCACGAGTTGAAAAGCATATTTTGACCAAGACAACTTCGTGTGCAATTCGGAACAAGGTACCCAAAAAGAAGAAAGATTTGGGAGCTCACTATGTCAATTGTCAGATTGAAGACACTACATTCCATAGAACTCTCTTAGATAATGGTTCTCGATCAATTTACTTCCATCCTCTTTGCTTGATAAGCTCAAGCTAGGTCCTCTCTATAAATTACGAGCGATACTCCAATTTGCAGATCGATCTATAAAGAGACCTAGAGGTGTACTGAGGAACATTATCGTGATCGTTCAAGGCTCATAGTTTCCCGTGGACTTTACGGTCCTAGACATGACATGCCCTACACAGTTACACCTTGCTCCAATCATTCTCGGGAGGCCCTTTTTGCAGACAACAAGAGCACTCTTCGATTATGATGCTGGGAGAGTATCATTCTGCACAGACAACGGAGAGATACACATTGAGATGGAGAGAGAATGTAGCAGTCCTAGAACAGTATTGTCATTCACTTCAGAGGACACCAGTCTTGCGGAAGAATGCCAGAACATAGATGAGACACAGTTTCCTGATCTTGAGAGCGTATATTTTGATACCCACGATATCCTACACGAGGATAGGGTAGATTACTTGGTACCTAGTTCTTCAGATGATTGTTCATATACAGAAACAGATTTCATATCAGACTCAGATGAGCAGTCACCTGCAGTAGATATCTCTGTGCCGCAGATTGAAAGTACACATACTACAGCACAAGAGTCAATCAATTACATTGCACAGATCATACAGTCTATTCAATGTAGAGAGTCGGATGGTGTAATACTTACACATATAGACACCTTCTGTAGTCCGACTCCAGAGACACATGTTTCAAAAAAGAGAGCCATGCCATGTATAGAGTCCACTTACAGAGAAAGCTCTACTTTTTCAGCCAAGGAGCAGTACGCACAGAAAAAGCATAAAATTTAATATGATCCTGGCTGAAGTGATCTATTTTGTACAGGAATCATGATCATTCTTTCACTTCATCTCATCCTGTACAGATTCTTTTGAGCCATTCGTTTATGGAGATTCACAACACTTGTATATTCTTTGTAGACCACAATCGTCCCCATTTTTGCTCGTCTTCTATGCTTAGGATACCAGATCCTAAGTATAGGGGGGACCGATTGTTCGCTGATTTACGTTTTATTTTTTTGTTCTGATTCTCTTGTATAGCCTTTCGTTTTCACAAATCACTGGTCTCCGATTCTTGGCTACACTCTTTTCTATACTTAGGATGCCTTATCCTAAGTATAGGGGGGATCAAGTGATTTCGATGATTTCGTATTCTTTTCCTTTTGAACCTTCGTTATTTATTCTTTTTCACTCAGTCATCCCGTTTTTGCTCTCCCGTTATACTTACGATGACCTGATCGTAAGTATAGGGGGTTGAATGACTTGTAAACTTTATTCTTTTTCACCCACTTTTACTTAGCACGAGTTATGTCCTCCTTTTTCTCTTTTGACGCTATGAGGACATAACAAGCTAAGTATAAAGGGGTGCGTATATATTATATATATACTTTCATCAATAACTCGTACTTTTATGTATTTTCTATATCTATAAAATCCATAAAAAGTGGGTAAGGGTTAATTTAAAATCCATTTATATTTATATATTATTTATAAAATCCTTACTTAAAACTTGTAATTAAAATATGTCTTTAAAATTTGTATTAAAAATGTGTATAATATTTATTTAAAATCCTATTTATTAAAACATGTGTAAAAACCATTTAATCCTTGTAGAAATCCCTTGTAGATAAATTCTGTAAAACACACTAGATACTTAACACGAATAAAATATATCTTGTAAAATTCTTATATAAAAACTTGTTTATAAAAATCATACAATCCATAAAAATTACAAAGTCCTAAAATTCATAAAAAATACAAAATCCTTAAAATCTATAAAAATGAGTAAAATTCAGAAAATACACTTCACAAAAACATGGTTGCATTTGCATTCGCATTTTTCAGAATAAGTTTGATTTCTGAAACTAAGGACTGAGTCTAGTCTAAAAAATGGAGCTTGATTACGGCCTTTAACTCTCGTTGTAAGGAGCCTGGTTAGGATCTGGAATTTAGATTCTTTAGGTCTGTTGACTTAAAATCTTTGAGTTCTGAAAGACCATATTCGAGAAATCAAATCATATGTGCTTAAGTAGACCATTTTGAGTCATCCGTACAACTCTACACCAATGAACCAATCTTGAACACATGCACTCCACACTTAGCTCGATTTGCATGGAGTTCCGAAGGGCAGTACACCTTGGTAGTGCATTTCTATCCTTATCTTTCCGGCATTGACGTCTAAAGACGGGAGAGATTGGGGTTGCGATAGTTGCTTCGGATGAGGGAAGGATCTGCTGACACAATTTTTCTAAGACCTCAAAAAAGGGACGGACTACAAAGATGCTATATCCGTCGAGGCACAAAAGATGAATGCAGTGCAAGCAAATTACAAATTCAAAGCAAAGCAGAAGCCACCAAATAAGAACACAATGGTCCAAGTTTCCACCAAAAATGCCTGCACATCTTAGTGGAGACTCAGCTACACCGGTTGGGCTTCACAAGGAGATGCGTCTACACTGGTCGCACTCCAGTTCTTTTCTCATTCTTCTAACTTCTCCCTATATTCGATTGTGGACATAGCAGAACTAAACTCAGAAGGGAATACCTCCCTCCCCGAGGAAAGAGTAGCAGGATGAGGAAGCCATAGAAGTGTATAGCCGTGATTGACGGTTTCTTCGGTTCTCTAAGCAGGAAGAGCTAAATCAATTCACACACTGTACAAGTTGATTTCAAGGATGATAGAGTTTGCGATATGAATAAGTGAGTCTGAACTAGCCGATGAAGTGATCTTGAATCAGGATTTATGGAACTCGAGGACTGTTGAGGATAAAATCCTAATCCTAGTTAAGGTTCCGACAAAATGCTTGTTTCATGCCCGATCGAGCTCTATCCTTTGTCTGTTCTCATGAATTGGTTTAGGAAAACAAATTCATTCTAACTTTCTTTCTTTTTCACTTACTTTTTCAAAATAAGTGTTTGCTAAGGGACTAGCAAAGTTTAAGTATAGGGGGTTGATGAATCCATGATTCATTAACTTTTCTGTCGCATTTTGTCTTAAAACCCTTAACAAATGCATGTAAATATCCATTAATTCTCATCTTTTAACAAATCATCATTCATGTATAAATATTCACTTTTAACCACTAAAATCACGTAAATAAACAAAGAACAAGAAAAAGAATCAAGGCAGATTGAATATATGTAAATATGTACAATATGACTTAAAATATAAATATAACTGAAAGGTATATTTATAGCCAAACCCCCGAGACCAAGTCAGCATGGATTGGTCGACAACCCGAAAAGTAGAGGGAGATAAGGAAAGAAAACCAGAAAAAAATAAATTAACACACACACATACACCTTCTACTATTTATACAATAAATACAAAACTTCAAAGATTTTTAATTAATTAATATGTAAATATTTTCACCAAATCCTTTTCCTAATTATTTCTAAAAATGTATATAAAAAATATAAAAATAAGTTAAAAATAGTACCCTGTATATATGCCAAGAAACCCAGCCTATAAATTGTCAAAATCTCAACTTCCGAACATCATAACTTCCTCATACAAACTCCAATTTCACTCTACTCACCTTTAAAGTTCATAAAATAATAGTCTCTAATTAATAAAGGTGGTTTCATCGAATTCGGAGTCCGTTTGCAAAAAGTCGGTTTTGGGACCAAAAGACAACGGGGTTTCTGGGTTATTTATTTTATATAACACACTTTATTTATAATTTTCTTAATTTTATAATTTTTAAATTACTTCATGATTTTGTATTTTCACCCTAAATTATTTCATAATTTTTGGAGAATATTTGTTATTTTAATAAAATAAAAAACGCTAAAATATAGGTATAAATGAACTACCTAGATACTAACCATATTTTTAAAATATGTAAATTAAGTTATTAAAATCTATAGAAATTCACATAAACCTTATTTATTATTCTAATAATTAAGAAAATATAAAATTTATTTTATATTATTTATTTATTAAATTAAAAATTCAAAACCTATTTATAAATACATATTTATTAATATAATATTTATATTTTGAATAATATTTATTATTTATAAAAAGTGATTATGTTATAAATTAGATAATCAATTTATCTACATTTATTGTATTTATACTTATTTAAAATAACATTATTTGGTATTTATTAATGAATTTATCATAATTTTCAAGATCTGGACCACCAGGTGCTGACACTTGTCAGCACCTGGGCTCATCTTCTCCAAGATGTAGTTGTGCCAAGCTGCACTCACCGGCCATCTTCCTCCATTTCTCCCGCGCGACCCATAACACCTCCAGGCGATCTAAGCCATCCAATCTACTCTTCTAACAACCAGCTACCTCACCAACCCTTGGATCTAGGCTTGGAGCCCACGCAAACCACCTATAAATACCCCTAAAGATCCTCCATCGCCAACTAACACTCCAACAACCTGAGCTCCAGCTCCAGTTGCCCGACTCCCTAAACTTCATAGCCTCGCACCGCTCGCTCAGGAGGTGACAGCTCCGCTTGAAGGTGCCCGCATGGAGGAGGAGACATCGGAGGAGGTTCCAGGGCGATCACTTCGCCTTGCATCGCCGCCACGCGCGCGTCACGCTCCTGCCAAAGGTCGTCCGTCGAGCCCATTTCCAGGTAATATACCTTGGATCCCACAGACCTTTTCCTTCGTTTTCTTTAACATTTCGCCTCGATATTCGTGTAGATATTAGCACGATTAAGCTGTCATTAGGACGCTTAATCTCCTATCTTAGACGCCAAACCAATTCCCCTTCCAACTCGTCTAGATTCATACATTGATTCGCGATTCATTTCGTCGTCACTTCATGCAAACCGCTCATTAATTCTAGAAACCATATTATGCACCATGTTTTGATCTTGCATTCTATCAACCATAGGCCGATTCCTCATGAATCGAGCATGTATCTCTTTCATTTGCAGATCAAACTTCAATTAGGAGCATCTTCAAAGCATCAGGAAGCCTTCGATCATCATGAAAATCCACCATCAAGAAAGGTCGTCAGTCTGCAATAACCTCCAGAATCCGTGAACCGCCATCTTCCTCGCGCCTTCACCGCCAATCAGAGGCGCCACCGTCAGCTCCCTACTGCGGGCGAGCTCGAGGGGTGGAGGAGCCACCCCTCTGGCCCCGTCGGAGCATCCAAATCACCGACGATCGATCGGGAAAAAGCTGAGAAGGCGTGCTCGTTACCAGACCTCCAACAGATCCAAGAACAACTGAGCTACAGGTGCTCGACACGTGGCAAGCATATAACCGTTGATCAGCGTCTGAGAACTTCTAATCCTGTACGTTGATTACGAACCGGTGGAGAAATTGCATCATAAACCCAGCAGGCTTCCAGAAATTTAGCTCCGCCCCTCAGGTTTCCAGAAATTACATTTAGGTCCCTCCGCAAGGACCTAAATGTAAATCATTTGTATTTTGTTTACAGAACAGTCCCTGTGAGGACCTTTTTACAAAAGATTTTATATAGTTTTTTACGCTTATGCCCCTGGGCTGTAGGGGTTGTTTTGACCTCGTTTGACCTTCTTTCTTGATGATTTTTTTAGGGTAGTTACACAACTACCCCATCTACTTAGTATTAGATTTTCGTGAGTTTTTGTCGTGTTTTCATCATGTTTTGATTTGTTGTAAACCGCGTTCATTTTGTTTTGTTTTCTTGTGTTGTTCGAGCTCGTTGCTCGATCTGCTTCACCCTACTATATTGTATCATCTATATAATATCCACCTATTATATAATAAATAAATCATTTTGAAAAATATCCCTTTTTGAAAATTAAATAAAAATTGGAAAAGAATAAAAATCAAATAAAAAAATTAAAAATAAAATAAAAAAGAGTTTCTTCCCTTAATCACTTTTAGAAGAGATAAATATAAAATTGCAAAAATAAAACCGAAAAAATCAAGATATTCTATTTTGCCTACTTGAGTTCGACCCAGGCACACTTACCTGGTTAAAAATTTAGTGTAGGTTTTCGACCCGAAAACCGAATTTGTTTGATACGAGTTGAGATCGTTTTGTTTCGCAGCTTTTTCTACATCGACCGCGTTTTCTCTTAAAAAAAGCCGCGAAACCGATTTTCAGCTTTATCAAAGCACTCTGCACTTAGTTCAACTCTGATGAGGTGATGAGGGCATGATTCTATATCTTTAGAAGCACACATGTGGAAACATACATCATCCATATATGTGGTTAGTGCCCATCAATCTGATCTAGTGGCATGGACGTATAAAGACATGACGTTGTGGGTTGCAATAAAGCTTCAAAAGATGGATAGTCTACTGGCTTAAGAAGAAAAATTCCTTATGTGAATGAAGTTGTATAGCATTTAAAAATTTGTATCAAATAAAGACTCCAAAATAATATACGGGCAAATTGTCAATGAAAAATTCAATTCCATCGGAGTACATATCAAATAAGCAAGGCTTATTCTTCATAGTAAAAAATCTCAATGTTGCCTGCAATTGGAGACTTGGTCTTGTGAGTACGCTTCACAGGATATGTGAGTACGCTGGTCACAATTCATTCTTCTGTCTACAACCTCTTCTTGAGTCTGTTGTACTTGAACTTAGAAGGAAATACCTGATCCTCGAGGAAAGAGTAGCTAGATTGTGGAATTAGGGTTACCTTAGTGAGGGAGACTGTTTCTTGCCACTTCTAATGAGAAGAGCTACATTCACATACACTGTTAAAGTGAGACACATAGTCATAAGGGTTTGCGTATGAAAAGACTTACTCTAACATGGCTATTGAGGCGATCTAATCAGAGGATTGTGGAACTTTAGGGCCGTTAAGTTTTAGATGCTATTCCAAATAAGGTTCTGAACACACTAATAAGGTCTTAACCGAGCTCCAAACTTTGATTTTGTGAAGATAAGTTCAAAAATCATAACCATTCTACGTTCTTTATTTTCCTTTTCTTTATTTTCTCTTTTGCATCTCTTATTTTTCTAATTAATGTTTGCTAGGAACTAGCAAAGATAACTACAGGGTGGTGATCAATAGCCATTCATATACCTTTATTCTTCCATTTTATCTTTAAATCTCTAGCAAAATACTTGTAAATATCACTAATTTCTGGAAATTAACATTCATTATTAATATGTAATTAGTCTATAAATAACATGTAATTATCTGTATTTAGAATCTAAAATTACAGAACAAAGAAAAAGAAAAGAAAAATAAATGAAGTATCAAAGATACATAGTGACCCTAAACCCCGAGAATAAGTCAATATTGACTTGGTCGATCACGAATAAAGTAGGGGGAGAAAAACCCTAATCTTTACTCCATAAAGAGACATTTTTACATCATTTTATTCTTTATTATACAGTCCTCAAATAACAAAGTTTTCAACATGAAACTTGTACATATCAATATATAGAAAATTGCAAAAATAATAACCAATAAAAAAATGCACAATGCACTTTGTACACATATATGAAAAAGAGGCAAAACAAACTTCTTAGACTAATATCTTCTTCATATGAAATCAAATTGTAACGATGATGCTAAAATCGAAATAGGTTAAGATGGAAAAATAATCACGGATCGTTGTTCCTAACCAATCAATTCTACCAATCAAGAAAAATAAAGACCGCACAAAAATCAGATAAATCAAGCACAAAATCGATGTCAGCAGTCTCCACTGTTTATTTAACCTAGTATAGCGATCAGGGTCGAACACAAGGAGCATGGAAATGTACGAAATATTCCTAATAAGAGAGTAAAAAGCATATTTTTGTGGCTTTTAATTTTGCAATTTTTGCATTTTCAAAATAACAAAAAAAGCAAACAAGGCACAAGCAAGCTTCAACAATTTTTATTAAGAGTAAAAAATCTCAAAAATAAGAACAAAAATATATTTATGTTTTTCACATTTTCAGATGTTTTTATTGATTTTATGGGATTTTTCAAAATTTTATATCATTTTATAAAAATAAAACAAGAGCAAAAATGGAAAGCAGTGCAGAGCCTAGACTAAAAGGCAAGTATAAAATATAAAAAATACCCTAATGTACTGGTTGTAATTTTTTGAAAAGGTAAATAAAAAAATCTACAAACAACAACTGAAATTATTTTAAAAAAAATTAGAATTTTTAATGACTTTTATAAGTTTTTGTGGGTTTTCAGATTTTTAGTGTTTTTATAAGGGATAATGCGACAAAAAAGGTATTGAAATTAAAACACATAAAAACAAGCGCATATTAGTTTTTTTTGTAATTTTGTAAACAAATTTTATATTTTTTTGGTATTTTATAAAATAAACAAAACAATTTTTAGGTGTTTTTATTTTTTGAAAATATCAAACAAAACTAAATTAATTCACAAAAACTACCATAAATATTATCTCTTAACAGGAGCTAATTTTAATTTTTATGGAATTTTTGGAGTTAGTTTAGTAATTATTTTATTCAAAAAAAGGCACATAGAAGATATCGACCTACTTGCAATTATTTGAAAGTTTCAGGACCAAATAATAACAGACGTAAAAAGCTCATGGGTACACTTGCAATTTATCCAATTAATTCATACACATGCTCAAAAAAATATGCACATGTGTATATATGCAATAATCAGAAAGGTTCTACTCAAAACATAACATCTATAAAGCTCAGGGATAAGTCCTAACCCACAACTCACGTGTACATGCACATGTCTCAGGTTCGGGAGGACTAAAATGCAAATTCTGAAAACATGGGGTGCAAGCTGCAAAATGTCTATGCTACAACATTTATTTACTCGACTAGATAGTAAAGCACATAAATGTGGGATAAGAGGTGCAAAATACCATTGCAGGGCTCGTCCGGAACATGTGAGGACACGTGGCGGTCTCTAGAGGTGGCGCAGATGTACGGTTCTGATCACTGGCACCCTCAGATCTGACGGCCCAGGGAATGTCCGCTATGTGTGGTCAGATGCGCTAGTGGGCGTCAGATCTGAGGGCTAAAAAACTGCAATGGTTGGCGGCTGGGATGATGTTTGGAGCGAGGGGGGCCATCCGACGACTAGAAGAGGATCTGGAAGAACACCTCCCCGTCAGACTTTGATCGAGCGAGGAAGGAGATCCATTGGCACGATTGAAGAGCGAGGAGGTCCACCAGCTTCATGGAGTCGCTGCACGTCGGCCTGAGAGGTCCAACGGAAGGGATGACGGGTGGATGGTTGTGGCAATGTCTGGCCACCTAGGAGGTGCTCCGCCTGAGCTACTGGCGCTCGAAATGGGTCTCTTGCACGTGAGGGAACCTGCAAATGGTAGAGTGACTCAGGGGATTTGCTCTGGTTTGGGTATTGCTTGATAAGGATAGGAGAAGCGAAGGGAGGTGGAGGTCGATCTCCGACGAAGATGGTGGAGGGAGATATGGGCCTTATGCTCGACCTGGTGGTCGAGTCTAAGGATGATCAGGATGCGGTGCAAGATGATGGGCAAGATGGAGGGTCGATCTGAATGGGTGGATGCGAATAATGGGGCTTCGACCAGCTGGTCGAAGCAAGTGAACATACGAAGGAGCTAAATGGATAGATCGAATCAAAAGAGAAAGTGCGGAGGATGGGATGGGTACCTGAAGATCTGGATGATCTCCTAAGCTCCAGGTGATGATGGTCGTTGAGGTAATGGCCTCAACCGGGCTATGGCTGGCCAAGGAGGCTGAACGCGGCGAAGGTCCGGCCACGTAAGTGAGCGGTGATAATCACACCACCAAACTCCGACCCGAAGATGGTCCCCGGTCGTTGTCACTCAACTGGAGGTCACTAGTGGTGGAAGAAGGGGCGAGGCACGAGCTGCTCGACTGTGGAGGCGGAGGAGATGTTATATAGGGTTTCCAGGGTGGAGGAAGAATCGAGAGCAAGCGCGCAACCATAGGAAGATCCGCTCCTACCTAGGGATTCGCAAGGGTCGTGGATCCTAGGAGATGGCTCGGGCGAAGATTCGGGTCGAGCGGAAACCTAAATCGACCGGGAAAAAGGGAGAAAACGCTCCAGTGAACGGAGCCGGGTCGGGTCAAGCATGGAAGAGGGCATTGATCTGCGGTCAACATCTAGCACCGACCAATCAGAAAAAAGGAAATTACAAAATTACAAAATCAATAAAAAATAGTAAATGACTTTAAAATAAAGAGTATAAAATAAAAATTGTTTATTAATTTCCAAAATATTTTCTATGATTTTTATTTTTCTATAAAAAATAAATTAGTGTATATGTAGTATATGGTGTTATATACATGTATAATATACCTTTGTATTTTGTATAATTATTTTTATTTTTTATTTTTATATAAATATCCCAATTTTGTATTTTATTTATTTTCAACATGTTTTTAGGGGTAAAATAATTTTATTTTTTTTTATGATTTATTTATAGGTATAGGATAAATAGGGAGTGAGACATATATACATTTATTTTTTATAAGTGAGAAAGGATTTTATTTTTTTGATTTTTATTTTATTTTTGTTTTATTTTTAGGACTATATACAAGGAGGTAGAATAAATATTTTATTTTTTTATTTTATCAAAAATAATTATTTGCATGTGTATATGTAATATATACAATATAGAGTAGGCCCTATCTCTCTCTCTACTTATTTTATTTGGCAATCAGGTTAATGCTTAACCTTCTCTTGAGGTTTCAGGTCACTCTGTATTTATTCTAAATACCTCCTTCCTTTTTCTTTTCCTTTATTCTTTTATTTTTGCACAAATACATGCTAATTATACATTGTTAACACATGCATGATGAATGCTAACTTATTGTATTTACACCTATTTACAAGATGCTTTGCCAAGATAAGTAGCTAAAATAAAAGAATAAAGAGTGAGAATCAGGGATTCATCACCCCCTATACTTACCTTTGCTAGTCCCTTAGCAAACACTTATTTGAAAAAGAAGTGAAAAGGAAAAGAAAAGAAAAAGAAGGATAAACAAGGTTGATTACTAAACTTGTCTTCATTAAATTGAAGTATGGAGCTCAGTTAGACCTTTGGATTATTAGTTTGTCAGAACCCTATTTGGACTTAAGCTTAGGACTCAACAACCTCTAAGTTCTACCAATCTACGGTCAAGACTCCTTAATAATCCAAATCAGAACAAGTCTGCATCCACAAACTCTAATGACCATGAATCTTTTCGTGTACGGTGTAAGTGATATGTAGCTCCATGCCTCAGAAATGACAAGGCAACAACCTCCCTCAACAAGGTAACTCTAATGCCCTAGTCTAGCAACTCTTTCCTCGAGGAGCGGGGTATTTCCTTCTAAGTTCAAGTTCAACTGGATCAAGAAGAGGGGGACAGAAGAGAATGGACCATAGCAAGTGTAGACAAGTATTCCTGGGAGCCCAACCAATGTAGCTAAGTCTCCCGTTGCAAGCTTCATGAGATGAGAAGGTGTAACACATGCTTTGCTTTATTTGGCTATATACATTCCGACAGGCATTTCATTTTCTATCAGGACTGCCACTTTTTCAGAGTTTTTCTTTCTTTTGCACATTTTTTTGATGTGCATATGTACAACATATATACATGGTGCATCATATATACATAAGGACTTTTCTTCTTGAGCCAGTAGACTATCCCTCTTTTGAAGAATTATTGCAACCCACAACTCTTGTCTTTAGACCTCAACACCGCTAGACCAAGTTGAGGCGCACTTCCCTCCTTAAAGAAAGATGAGAAGTTCTGCCTAGAAGTACTACCCTCGTATTCTACCCTAAGCCAAAGGAAACTGCCTCCTCACCACCTCATCCGTGTGGAGTTGAGTGTAAAGTGCAGGTCCAAGTGAAGCCATTGTCTGTGAGAGTCATGTGTGCGTTGTTAAGTGTTCTACTTAGGCTCATCAAGATGACATGTGAACATAGCCTTGTGGACTCAAAGAATTAAGTCACTAATGGACCTGAAAAGTCTTAACCCTAAATCCTATAAGGTTCCTCTGAGAATTAGGTGGATTAAGGTCTTAACCAAGCTCCATTTTCCAATTTAATTCCAGACTAGTTTAAATGTCAACTATGATTCAGAATAATATACAACTATACAAAAATATTTTTATGCAATGTTTTGAAAACATGCAAAGTTTTTGAAAATGTTTGAATGCATGCATGAATGCAGAAGTTTTGCAAACTACTTACAAACATTTACATAGGGATTTTTGTAAACTTTTATTTTTCAATCATTTTACAAAAAATTGTACTATATACATAGTTTTGATACAAAAATATTTACAAACACTTTACAAGCAAAAAATTTTTACAAACATTTGTACAAAAATAGTTTTTATAAATATCTATGTATGTCCAAGATAGAATTTTATGTACAAGAAAATTTTTGATTTTTTTGTGATTTTTAATAAGTGATTTTTTAGCCATTTTATTTATTAACACACTCACTCAAAGTACGAATTATGGATAAAGTATATATGTAATATATTCGACACCCCCTATACTTAGCTCGAACGATGTCCTCAGAGTGATCAAAGAGCGATGAAGAAGACATAACTCGTGCTTAGTATAGGGAAGTGAAAATAAAGACTAACTACAATGATGAATAAAAGAATATAATAAATAGAAATCAGTGATCCCCCTATACTTAGGATTAAGTAATCCTAAGTATAGTAGACTATACTCAAAGGGAAAACCGAGTGATTGAATGTACATGGTCTACCTCCCCTATACTTAGGGTAAAATATCCCTAAGTATATGTAGCAAAACAGAGGTAAAAAGAATCAAAAGAATGATCAAACATCTGGCACCCCCTATACTTAGGGTAAAGTACACCCTAAGTATAGCATAATCGTAAGATGCAAATGAGACGTTAGGCAAAAGAATGAGTGATATGGACATCTGCATCTATACATGATATAAGACAGTGATATTCAGGCACGAGATGCAATTGATGTGAGTCAAAGACAACATCTCATGCAAAGTGAATCGAGGCAACATCAACAATCAACGGATCGTGATCTAGATATGGCTTGAGGCACCGACCGTTAACGTGAAAGGTGGACTCAGATGACATCTCAGATATGTCGATACTACCATTGTCATGCACCTTTCGGACCAGGTATGGTCCCTTCCACTTTGCAACTTCCTCGGAAATACTTTAAGCTTGGCATCAAACAACCATGCTCTCTGATCTGGTTCAAACTAATATATAGGTATACAATACCTATAAGGTATATACATGAATTTTTGTATACATATAAAAAACCAGAAAAATAAAACAAAAATGTGTAAATATGTATTTAAAATATTATGAACATATAAAATATGTAAATATAATACCGTTCATATTAAATACAATATAAAAATAAAATACAGGTAAATATACCTATATTTATATTTTTAAAAGTAATAACAAAATAAATTAAGTTGTGTAAATAAATAAATAATTGTAGAAAATAGTTTATAAAATAATTAATATTTTCATGTTTTGAATTTTAATTAATAAAATCATATACTACTTATTATTGAATTGATTCATATTTTTATTTCTTTTTGTCCCGACTTGGTCCACGTAGACCAATCAGGACTCACCATTCGTTGACCTCGGATCATTTGTCCTTTGCCAGGTCTACGACCTGTCAGAGCATGCAAACATCCCATCTTCGTCGATTTTTCCCTTGCGATCCATTGTTCCATGCCTCTCCATTTCTTCATAAAATCTCCTCTTTGAAGTAGGGTACATTACACCCTATCCCTTATTTTGTCAAACGATCATCGATCTAAGCATAAACCCAAACTTTTTGATGCCACCTCGTCGATGCTATAAATAAATACCTCCAACCATTTTTGACATTTTGATCTATCCTAAGCCCCATATTACCCTAGAATCCATGGCTTCAGATTCAAACTTGTGATAGGAGCTTGATCTCACCAATTCGCGGAGTGGGAAAGGGAAGGACGACACGACATCGCTTCATTGGAGCTTAACTCCGGTGTTGGAGCTTCCAGGTACTCTGTGACCTATCGAGGCATAGTTAGGTAAATTTCCTTATCAAATTTCAATTCCGCATTCATTTTTGTTATTTATTTCTTATTGTTTTCCTTCGTTTTACCTTAAATCTAGTAGATTATATTAAGCCGAAGCCTAGATCTCCGACCATTATCC
Organism: Ottelia alismoides; assembly: GCA_037367405.1. Lineage (NCBI taxonomy): Eukaryota > Viridiplantae > Streptophyta > Magnoliopsida > Alismatales > Hydrocharitaceae > Ottelia > Ottelia alismoides. Next base: position 7,962 of record JAZKJV010005669.1, on the reverse strand, counting down.
CACCTTGTCCTGACCATCGTTTTGCCCATCTATCGATCTCACTACTTTACCCTTCCATTTCACCACATCCTATGCCATCCATCCACCTTGATCTACCCCAAATCGAGTCTCCTAGTCTCACTCCTCCACCCTTCGTTAGAGAATTCACTGCCCCATCACATCTTTGACCTTCTGCCACCAATAGAAGTCCAGGAGGCTTCTCTCATGCTCTGTCCATCTTTTTATGCAGGTATCAGCCTTTGAAGACCCCATTTGAGGGGATTTCGATCTCGGTACAAAGCTTCCATGTGCTCCAAACTTCTAAACCCTCCATATCTCTTCCCAGTCAGGTCTGGACCCATCGAGTACCTCCATCAACTGCAACAAGGTCATGACATCATTTTTTAGCCACCCGCGAGCCTCCCAGGTGGTCGTAAGATAGTGAATCGATGAATCAAAGCCAACCCCAGTGGTTGTTCTTTTATGTTCATGTGAAGAGCAACCACCGTCCGATCAAGCTTCTACCCTAGTTTTAATCTCAACCATTCGTCGATGGAACTTTGCAACCGTCTCATCTCGACAATCATCTAATATCCACTGCTCATAGATGAAGCGGTATCAGTGTGCCTTAGTCATCAATCATCAAAAGTGGGATCATCGACATTGTTGGATTGTGCGTGGATATGGGTAATTTCCACCTGACCACCTCTACCTTTTTTAATTGCTATTTGTTCTTGTCAAAAGTTTATTATGTGTAATATTTTGAGGAAAATTTGCATGTTGGACCTCGTACTTTTGTAATATCCCACTTTAGTCCTTTTGCCTCACTATGTAGCATTGCGTGAGGCTTTGTAAATTGTGTGTATGACCTTATATTAGCTCGACTTGTTCTGAAATGAATTTATAGTTTATTAAAATGACAAATAGGTACATGTATTTGTATTATTTTTTTTATCTTTTTCTATATTGTTCATTTTAAATATTTTATGGCTCTAAAAAGTATAGGAGAATTAATGTAGATGCATGATACCATGCTCAACCTCATATTTTGACATTTTAACATATTTTACAATTTTTTAAAAATCCATAAACAATCATTTTCTTTCTGCTTCGACCTAAAAATCAACAAAAAATATAAATTCATCTCTAAAAATTTGAAAAAAATAATATTATATATTATATTATTAACTAACACATATCAAAAAAGCACTAAAAAAATACAAAATATAAAACATAACAATTACAAAACCCTAAAATCTTTATAAAAAATAACCTAAATTATCTAAAAATCCAAAAAATTCATATTTCTATTTAGGATTTTCTGTATTATATATACTATATATTAAAAAAATATAAGTGAATTTTGAATATATATATATTAAACTCAAAAAAATCTCGAATAATTAATCTGTTTATTATTTTATATGTTGTATTACTTTAAAAATCCATAAAATGTAGGAAAACTACATAAAAATTACAAAAAACTAAGCAAAATAAAAAATCACAAAAAAATATTTTCAAAAATTTAAATTTATTTTAAACTTTTTTAAATATAATAAGCTATATTACATATATATACACTATATTACTTATATACTTGTTATAATATCTATATTAGTATACATAATTATATATACTATATTTAAAAATCAAAATAAATTTAAAATTTACAAACTTAAAAAGAAAATATAAAATTCAAAATATAAAAAATATAAAACAATTAATAATCCATAAAAAAAATATAATTAAAAATCCACATACAAATTAGAAAAAAGCAAGAAAAATATAAAAACATTTTTTATTAATTAGATATTGTTATTATTAATCAATTACCTACTAATTTGCTCACCCGAGTTTGACACTGCACTACTTGCCTTATATACATATTTTGTAGAGTTATAATAAATTTTAACTCATGCATACACTTCATTGATTCATCTATTTATCTGTGGCTTAATTGTTGTTGAATTTAATAGTACGCTAATAAAATGATTGCTAGGTTAGCATGTTAGCCCTAGTAACCCATTACCGATTCAAGGATGGCCCAGAGGAGGAAGGTGAGGAGGAGGGAGTCGTGCAAAGGAGAATGATCGTGCAACAGAGACATGCACAAAGATGGGGGGTCAGCGACAACAACATCCTCCTCCACGTAACACCTCTCACTCACACAGGATGAGGCATGAAGGAGAAATGCATGGAGGTGGGGGCACAGTAGAGGAGTGGTGTGGGTGGAGGAGGGACCAGGGTGGAGTTGGTGCGGACAGATGAAGAACTGAAGGGGAGGATATAGGCGGAGATGCATTGCTTTATGGTTGTAGAGTGAGGCGTGTTGTTCTATATTTTACAAATCATAGATAATACATTTTTATAAAAATCTTAGTTTTTTTTACAAATCTTAGAATGATTGTTATAATTCCCGATTATTTTTTACAATCTCATATCATTATTTTACATGTTATCAATGTCTAACAATCTATTTTTTGTTCCATTCAAATATTACAAAGTGACCATAATATTTAAGAAAGGAACACGAAAGAGTTACAAAGGTACATGAAACAATTACAAATATCCATACAATGTTACACACGAAGACTTGTAAAAAGAGGACGAATTTTACAAAGGAGCTCGAAGAAACTACAAATACTTATAAATTTTTACAAATGACATACAAATTTTACAAATGAAAATAATAATTTTACAAAAAAACTATTAAATGATAATTTAAAACTTATATGGTTTTAAATTCAAACCATATCTAAATTTTACATAATTTGTTGCATTTTTCAAACATCTACATTAAATTGCATTTGTTGAGAACATTTCGGAAATCTAAAAATAAATAAATTAACAAACAATTCAAATTAAAATGAGCTTAAAATGATAATTGATGTTATTAAATGAAATTTTAATTAAACTGGAACAAATGGTCAAAAATACCTTTTTTAACAATGAACCATTGGATTGAGATCCAATGGATCTCTTGATGGTACACCACAAAAGTGGTGAGTCCCCACCTTATTTGAAAGAGTCCTTACACACACATATAGGTGACCTTCCCATTGGGACGTGGTCCTCCTAGAGTTCAGGAAGGTTGTCTCCTTTTTGTAAAAAATACCAGTACTTCAGTAGAATAAGTATACAATTTGTATTATAATGTGCAGTTTGATATTTGTATTTTATATTATATACTTTTTATTTTATAATATGTCATTTAGAAGTATAATATGCACTTATAAATACAAAGTGTATGCTTATTCTACTAAAGTGCTAAACTTTTTTATAAAAAGGGATGGCCTTCCTAATCTCAGGAAAGACACATACTATTGGAAGGGCCCCTTGTATCTATGTATGTATGCATGTATTTATGTATCTATGTATGTATGCATGTATGTGGGTTGGGAAAGTTGCACATGTGCTCACGCATCCTGCGTTCGTTGATCGCCTAATTGCGAGGTCATGCGGATGAGAACATGTGACCGAAAATGTGCTCGCCTACCATTGAGCATGAACAAGGCAGTCGTCCAAGGCCTCGTCGACACACAAGTGGGCGAGCACTATTGGTGCACTTGGCGAGCACATGTGCTAACACACACTAGGGACCTGGAAAAAATATACAGGCCTGATGATGCACCGTCAAACCCGTAAAACCTGCTTAAAACCATTGCATGTGCTTATCAGTGTTGAGGTAATTACCTGTAATATGCCATCTAGCCCACATCTTCCTATACTTGTAGAATTACATTAAATCGAGAATATAGATTTTAACTTACAAACTTAACATCTAATTCCAAAGAAAAATTCATTAGACGTAGAAACATCATCTAAGAACGAACATCATATATATACCACATATAGATGTTCTAATGTTTCTACAGATGTGAAAACAACATATTTAAGAAACTAAATCAAATTTCTTGTAACTAATAAACTAGATAAATTATACAAGTACACAAGTAAAACTCCAAGAATCATTCTTCGATCTAATTTTTTGGGTTCTTATCAGTTGTGCCCCTCTGAGATATTACAATATTAGTTATGCCCCTCCCTTTTTGGGAATATCACTTGTGCCCCCGACTGCTTTCCATTCTATCACTTTTGCCCCTCTGTTAGTCTAACCGTCAATGCATTAAACTTAACCATGGATTTTTGAAACTATGGTTCAGTTAAGAGGGGCATAATTATCCAAACTTCATCATCATCTTCTTCTTCCTTCATTTGTTCTTCTTCCTTCCTCTTAATAATTTCTCTCTCTTAATTACACCTTCATGCATCCATTAAATCGCTAAATTTTCTACATTTTCACAGATATATCACTCATTGTAGATCAAATGGTTAATTTTATTGAATTTTTCTATGAGTTTTTTTATGAATAAATTAATTAAAAATTTATCCTAACTAAATAAATGTTGAAAGTTCCCCTGCAACCTACAGCCTCCTCCTCCCCTCCGTCTTTTTACTCTTTCGCCCTCCTCATCAACCACTACCTCTTAAATCAAACTTATGCATCATTCTCAGCACAATCATCACTGTCTGAAGTTCAAAAAATAGCAACAGTGTACTCTTTAGACACCAGCAACCTTACATCCTTTGATCATGTAACTGTGGTCGGCAACTTGAAAGCTTAGAGACTGTCTCAAGACGAAAATTTCAGTTTGTTCTATTGCAACCCAAATAAACAAAGATACAATGTTTGTTAAGGGAACAACACCCGATCAAGAATGGATAGCCGTCAGGATTAGCGATGGGAGGGGGGAGGCTGGGGTGGAGGAGTGCGGAGAAGTAGGGGTGAGGGGGTGTGAGCTGGGGGCAAAGGGGGCAGAGGAGGAGCAGGGTTTGGAGTGGGAGGGGAGGTCCTCGGGGCGTAGGAGCTGGGGGAGGCGTAGGGGGGAGGGGAGGTCCTCGAGGCGCAGGAGCTGGCACGAAGGAGCTAAGGGAGGCGCAGGGGAGCTCGGGGTGGAGGCAGCGACGTGGGGGCAGGAGCTGGGGGTTGTGAGGAGGAGCAAGGGCTAGGGAGGAGGAAGAGAAGGGGATGAAGAGGAAGAAGATGGGGGAGATGAAGAATAGGATGGGATGACTTTCAACCCTCTTTTTAAATTTAATTCCCCTTGTTTCCCTTAACTTAACGTCCATTTGCGTTGGTTATAGACATCCACTAACTTGAGGGGCACAATGTGATAGAACGATAAGAAGTCGGGGGCACAAGTGATATTCCCAAAAAGGGAGGGGCATAACTGATATTGCAATATATCATAGGGGTACAACTTATAAAAACCCAATTTTTTAATAAAACTTTATTTTAATTTATTCTTCTCCTTCTCCTTAAACCTATCATACATGTGTGCCTCTTTCTAGGTTATTGTCCTCCTCCTCGTCATCTGATTCAGTCTCCTCGTACCGAGATGGAGGCCCTTAGGACCTATATTAAGTAAATAAAAAAAAGATAATTATGTGAAGTCAAATAACTACTAAACTATTACCCACTAGAAGGAGAATTCTTACATGTAAGCTGTGAAATCGTCATGCAGCTTGGTCACCTTCTCCACCTTCTTTGCCATCTGGGACTCTATTTGCGGTGACGATTGTTATGATGGTTATGGTTGTGAATACAACAGTTGGCCATATGCAGAATAAGAATGACGATATTCCTCCACATAATATAGCGGAAGACCACCAAGTGTCTACTTCCTGTTGGCTACAACATCCCTATCCTCCATCACCTATAAAAAATTTGATTGTTTAAAATGTAGATATAGTTAAAATTTTGATTAAAATACATTAATATTTTACTATACATGTTTCCAAATTGCTAAATCAAATGAGGGTTGATTTGTCTCAGGAGTCCCACCCCTTTTCTCTGTAGATAGAGCCAAATATCGATCCTGAAACAAAAGTTGAAATTAATTCCATGATGTTATTATAATGTAGCTTTCAAATTGGTTTAATTTTACAATATTCACCATCAATTCTCCTGCTTCAGGAGTGGATCTATGAGACTCTCCCTCCTTCCCATTTATGTGGTACCTAGACCCCTACTCTTGAAATGATGGATCTCTTTCCAACCTAGCAGCCTGAAAAAGAAAGACAATTTATTATGATAGCTTGTATCTATAATAAGTTAGAGATTAAAATAGAGGTTTTTTTTTCAAAAATACCATCTCATCTCTAATTTGATTGTGACTTTTTGAGCCACTGGTCGACCTAATTTTTTTCCATTAGCAGATTGTCCTTCTCGCCATTGACTTCCTTACAAACTCAAAATCAGAAATAAAGACATCACAAAAACCAACACACCTACAATAAATATTTAATGAATATAAAATCATGGAAAATATTACATTTTTGAATATGAGAAAAATATAATATCTATCCTATGTGTTCCATGTCATTGGGTATCTCTTAATCTCCTCTAAATTTGTCTCCTCGCAACCCGTCTTCGCATGTGAGTCTCTCCTTGCCTTGATAAAGGTGCATTCATTTTCTTCTCCACCAAACAGATGAAGGCTCAATGATAATTCTCTTTCCATAGACCAGGAAAAATGATACCTACTCTAACCATTTAATAAATAATGTTAGTTAAATGAGTTGTTGTGATGGTTGTCAATGTGAATTCGGTAAATGATGAGTCGCTAAAATCACTCCATAGCCCCGGTGTTGACCATTGGCCAAGGTAGGCCATGACATGGCGCTAGCTCGGCCGCTGAGCTGCTCTGAATGGTCGTCGGAGTCTAGCGAAGATCGGAGCTTCACCTTGGAGCTTATCCTAGACCTCTTCGTCCGCTGTTATCCTCTTCAACTCTAGGTAAGCTTTCTTTCTCCCTATCTTGTTTTCTCGTAATTTTGTAGGCATACACACAAACATCACCTTCAATTTATCACCTCTCAAGATTCGCCTCACATTACTCATACTCGTGCCATACTTAGACCATGTTCTCTATCTTCCACGACCTCCCCCACTCTAGGCTTTCTACTCCACCAGAGGTGGAGGACATTACACCACGGGCGCCGTCTTCTCCATCCCACAGCCTGCCAAACACCTCGCACGCCTCAGCTATTTGCACCCTAACCCTTTCTGCAGGTCCATATCTTCAAAGGTTGGACTTCGGGCGGAGCTAAGTTCTAGAGCTCCTCCTCCGGTGTAGGTTCATCAACAACCACCTCCAAGTATCCTTGCACCTTCCCCCTGCTCCAACCTTTGTCACCATGCTTCCAGGATACTTCTTGGGACTTCAGTGAGCACGGAGGACGACGGTGGAGCTCTGGAAGCCCTGTTGGAGCTCCATTTGCGCCTCATCGAGCGACGGAGGAGGAGCAAGAAGGTACAAGTGCCGTTGGATGGCACCCCTCTGGTGCCCATCCAATGATTCCAGATCATCCACATTGCCTGCCTCGAAGCACGGCTATGAGTAGCCATAGAAGAAAATCCAGAAGAATTCAAGGAATTTAGGCTACTCTACATTCATAGATTTAGTTGTAAAAAAAACAACAACAGGTTTTCCAACACAAATTCCAGATCCTTTACTTAGGCTATTTTGAGCCTAAGTATGGGGGACCCGACCCTTCCATCTTCCCTCTACCTGTCTTCTTATACTTAGGTCATTTTTGACCTAAGTATATGGGGACCTTCGAGTCAGTTTCGCTATATCGTCTTATGTTTTATCGAAGATATGGCTTCATAACACTTGTGCTATGAGGACATAGCATGGGTTAAGTATAGGGGGTATATATGGTATAATGCATATTATTGTATATTTATTTAAGCCATACCTCGTAGTTTATTTTTAAAAAAAAAATTGGGCTAAGGTTTAGGCATACGAGTGAACTAATTTTTGTAAAAATAATGTAAAAATCTATTTTTAAAATTGAGGGATCAATGTTTTTGTAAATAAAATTAACCTCATTCAAAAATTTTCATAGAAATCTGAAAAATTAAAATATTGAAAAAAAATAAAATTCATAAAAATTTGCAAAAGATAAAAATCACAA